>OY856409.1:1043156983-1043516983 GCA_963693085.1 Alisma plantago-aquatica
CATCACACTCGAGTAGGAGGGACAAATTTCAAATCTATCCCTCACAGTCAATCCCCATGTGTTAGAGTCATCCAATCATCACTGTTATAACAATCCATGTTTCAGGACCACATTTGATGATGTCAAAGTATACCCAATGACATGTGTTGAGTGTAGTGATTTTAATTCTATGAACCACAATGACTACCATCACTATGAGAGCTGACTGTGACTTCCATGTTGATGTCTTCCTTGTGTCAATATCACAATGGGTCTATCTGATACACTATTCTCTAACATGTATTTATGTGCTCAGTTTGATATCACCATGTCATGAATAATGAGATTTAGTCATCCACCAACCTACACTCTAATATTATGTGTTATTATTGTTTATCAACCTTCCACAAACTGATCAGGGACATAATGTGAATGTGTATATGTACTTTTAACATTTGTATGATCTAATCCACAAGGATAGTAACTTGAATACATATGTCATTGAGTAATACGATTTTCTAGACATTTATAATGTTACATCATTATCTCATAACTAAATTAAATAGAATAAATTTTAAGCTTATCTTTTATTAATAATCAAATCATTTTACATGATATGTCATTACAATCATCACACCATTGGCTCTCTGGACATACATAACCAATACTATCAGCCTGTGTACTAGGTAACCTTATAGTTTCATACTAAAAATCCCATTTAAGGCCTCGTTACTTGTTTGGTCAGTTCGGGCTCAAACCCCAATCTCATCCACAATTCTTTGATAAATTAAGTTTTTCATTCATGTTAAGTGTCTTGAAGCTAACTAACCCATACACTTCCTCTAGTTAGTGTTTCCTTAGACTTGCAATCAAGTTTAAAAGATGTGACAATGTAAAAAATTTCTTCTAATTTACATTGCAGAGGCACACACATGAAGATGGTAGAAATCATGAATTAAGCTCCACTATTACAGTAGATAGATGTGGATCCTATAATTTTTAAAGAAGAAACCTAAAACAAACAAAAGAAAAACATAAAGATAAAGTCATTCCCTCATCCCCTAAGCTTGAATTTGACTATGACTAAGAGGTGGAACAGAGGTAACATATTAGAAAGGTGGTGGTTGGAATATTCCCCAGTGACATCTCTAGATCTGGTAAGTGTAGGTGGCAGTGAATGTGAGTGGATGGGAAGGCATCTCTGGTGGCTGAGGGTAGCTAGAAAAGTGGCCCTGACTCCAATAGTGGTCATAGAGAAGCTATTGGTAATGCTCAATGTGTTGTATGCGAGTATGCATATTCTCTTGGTTGGCCAGGGTAAGGTGCTCACTGGCATAGATCGTTTGTTGCTACTAAAGTAGCTACTCCTAGACTCTATGAATTTGGGCTAGGGAGACTGAATGTTGAGGTTGTCCCTCCTAGATAGACTGCAACATCCTCTACATGACCTCCATGGAGAAGGAATTCCCATGTGATGGAGGTGGCTGAGTTGTAGAGTTTGATGGTGCATATTCCTGCAGTGTCATGTGTAGGTGACAACTATGAGTGAAAGGCATGAAGTCTTCCTCCTCCTCCTCCTCCTACTCTTCTTATTCTTCTTCATCTTCTCCCTTGTACTCAGGATCCTCCTCCTCACCTTCTAGAACAACTACAACATCGTCTGTTGGCCCTCTAAGGAACCACATTCCTTTGAAGTAGAAGATGGGATCAGGTAGAGCCCTTTCCTTCAGTTTCTCCATGATAGTGCAACATGCGCACACCTTTCCCTCATACTTGGAGATGAGGTGGGACCATTTGAAATGCTTGAAGTGAAGCGTTGATGATGTTTTCATGGTAGAGGCCTTAGAGAGGTCCAAGTGGAGATGGAGAGTGAATGGTGTGAACAAACCCCCAAAGTGAATGTGAGGATTCCTCTAAGCCTGCCTCTTCACTACAAGATTGTTCTGCAACAAGAACAAACCAAGGTTGATCTTTTCCCTCCCCAGTGTAATAAGTTCCCATAAAATGTGTAGGTCTACCTTTTGTGGATTTCCTTGTCCCTAAGTGAACCTGGAAAATATAGTATTTATTAGGTAGCAGTGTAGAATTTAGATGAATGGGTACTCAATATCCATCACTGAGGCATGGTTCTAGTTGACGGAGAATCCCTCTGGCTGGGCCATCATTTACCTCCAAGCCAAGGCATAGTCAAAGTCACTCGGAGAGAAGAGAACTCCACCTACAGGTCAGTCGTAAATGGCGTTGAACTTTGCTAGTGTAAGGTGGCATGTGTTGTTGCACAGTCTGAATTGAATCTGACAATATTCCCAACCTTCCCCTTGCTCAGGGATGCAACAAACCTCCAACGATGTGAAAAACTCACACAATATCTCCTAGTAAGTAGCCCCCCCTCCAAAGAATAGGTGATCACACACCATACCTGGCCCTTGGTAGATCTTGAGGAGGCTCTCAGTGAATCCTGTCTTAGTGAGGAAGACACAGTCACCATACCTTGTAGCTATGAATTCCCTTTTCATTAGATTAGTGAAGATCTTCTTATGGTCTTTGTCTGTAAAGGCTAGTTGACATATATCTTCTTATGGTCTTTGTCTGTAAAGGGTAGTTGAGATGGCTTTAGTACCATCTGCTCGAATGATGAAGCTTGCCTCCTTCACACCATTGATGATGAAGTGAGAAAAATGGTTGAGAATGAGGGATCGATAAAGAATTGGGGATGTCAGAGTGATGAGTAAGCCTTTGGGATCATTTTTCACCTTCTCTATTGCAAGGGGAGTGAGTTGGGTGTGTTTGAACAACAACCCAAGTCTCCCCTTCTATAGTTGCAGATGACCATTCCATGTCGAGTCGATGTCACCAACTTTTGAGGTTAGTGGTACTAGCTTGATCCCTATCCACGGTTCATCGATGTCATCCATTGATACATTCTCATAAGTTTTCAAAACATCAAGTTGTGGATAGCTAGATGTCTGTGGTACTGACATGAAGACGATGGTACTGACTTCTTGATTGTGCACCTAGACCGGTGTCACTGAGCGTTGGAGGAATTTGATTTCAATTATCAAAGTCGTTGCCAATAATTTTGGAATTAAGAGTCGGTGCCACCAATAGTGAGTTGGTGGTACCAAGTTGATGAAAACTCATTATTTTGGTGTTGCATTGGTGTCAGTGTCCCTATGGTCAGTGCTACCACGTTGAATTGGGCACGCCTCTAGATCTTTTATTGGTTCCATTGACTTTTTGGTCAGTGGTATTCAGATGTCTTGTTTCGTCCTTCTATTCCTAGGTTGTATCAAATGTCTCCTTGATGTATCGAACTTAAAGCACTCTATGTTTCTCACTACTACTGACATTTTTGTTGGTACTACTGATTTATGCAGAAAATTTGGTCTTTGGTCTGCAAAGAAATTGGCGCCCACTGACTATGTGGTCGATGGTACCAAATAATTTTCTGCCTCCCTATTCATTTTTACCCAAAACTTGGTGCCACCGACTGATGTGTCAATGGTACCAACTTGTCCTCTTCCTGCACACCAAACAAGAATCATCAAAGTACTCTTTAACATCTAAAAATCAATCAAAAATGAAATTAAAAAAATTCTTTTAAACAACATTAAATGAATAATAACTAATAGGAAATTAAACTATGGGTTTCCTCCCATAAGTTCCCTTGTTTTACTTCCTAGACTCAACAACCTTTTATGCTCAAATTTCAAAGAATATCAATGAGCTTCAATTCTTCCTCCTATTGGATAACCTCCCCCAAAAAATAATTCTTGATTCGTTGTCCACTCATCAAGAATATTCTTACCCCATCACTTATCTCAACAAATCTATGAGGGAATGCCTTGGTCACCACATAGGGTCCACTCCATCAGGACTTCAATTTCCCAGGATGGAATTTCATCCTAGAATTGAACAATAACACCCATTGACCAAACAAAAAGACTCTACGTAGAATGTGACGATCATGCATTTTATTTGTTTTATCTTTGTGGATTTTAGAACTCTCTTAGGTGTCTAGCCTAATTTCTTCTAGTTCATTGAGTTCCAATCTATGTTCTTTCCCTGCACTAGAAAGGTCAAAATATAATATATTCAATGCTCGTTTGTCCCTATGCTCTAATTCCACAAGAAAATGACATGATTATCCATAAACAAACTTGTATGGTGTAGTGCCTATTGGTGTCATAATGGTCATCCAATAAGCTCATAGAGAATCATTTAATTGCATGCTCCAATTGGTCCTATTGGTTGAGACTGTCTTCTCCAAGATCATTTTTATTTCCCTATTTGAAACCTCAACTTGACCTTGTGTTTGGGGGTGATATGGTGTTCCTACCTTGTGCTTCACTCCATATTTTCTCAATAAAGCCCCAAATTTCCTATTAGTGAAGTAGGGTCCCCCATTATTGATCATCATCTGTGGCACCCCAAAACTATGAAAATGTGATATTTGACAAGCATGCATACGATTTGAGCATCATTGGTGTGGGTAGGAATTGCTCCCACCCACTTTGATACATAATCAATGGGTGGAAAAATGTACAAATTGAAGTTAGAAACCACAAAGGGCCCATAAAGTCGATACCCCAAAGTTCAAAAACTTCTACCTCCTAAAAAGTGTTAAGTGTCATTTCATGTCTCCTAGAAATGTTACATGCACATTGGCATGCATCACACCTCCACACATAATCATAAGCATCCTTAAAAAGTGTAGGCCAATAAAATCCACTTTATAGAACCTCAGTTGTTGTTCTTGAACTTGCATGGTGTCCACCAGGGGGCAAAGAATGACAATGTGAAAGTATGTTCTCAAAATCGTATTGTGGCACACACTTCCTCAAGATACCATCACTGCATTGTTTAAGTATGATTGTCTGATCCCATACATAAAATGTTAAAGAATGAAAGAATCATTTCTTCTCCTGATTTCCCCAGTCTTGAGGTAATTCTCCACATGCCAGACATTTCACTATGTTTGCAAACTAGGGATCCTTGCCCTTTATAGAAAAAAGTTCCTCATCAGGTAACTCCTCAACAATGGGTACATCTAGCCTAGATTCATTAACCCTCTCGAACCTAGACAAGTGATCTGCTACTACATTCTAAGCTCCAACCTTGTCCTTGGTTTTTATATTAAATTCTTGTAGTAGCAAAATCCATCTTATTTGTCTGGGTTTAGCATCCTTATTCTGCAAAATATACTTAATAGTTGCATGATCAATCTATACCATCACTTTTTCCCAAATCAAATATTGTCAAAATAATTGAAGGAAAAAATTACATCTAGGAGTTCTTTTTCTGTGGTCGTTTAATTTAATTGGGCATCACTTAGAGTTATAGACACATAGTAAATGACCGAGAGAGCTTGATCCTTATGTTGGCGTGGAACAACCCCTAAAAAAAATGAAAGCATCAGACATCATTGCAAATGGTTGGCTCCAATTCAAAGCCACCACCAAGGGTGCAGAAATTAGCTTTTCTTTCAAAACTTCTAAGGATTTTAGGCAACACTCATCAAACTAAAATTCATGATCATTCTCTAAAATCTCAAAAAGAGGCTTAGCAATTTTTGAAATATCCATAATAAAACGTCAAAAAAATATGGTATGTACCAAAAATATCCTAACACCCTTCACCAGTGACATTCAAGGAAGTTTATAGATCACCTCTATTTTTATCAGATCAACGTTCATTCCTTTGTTAGATACCTTGTGTCCTGAAACAATCTACTCACTCACCATCATGTGACATTTTACCAAATCAAAACAAGGTGAGTGTCTTTCATATCTGTAAAACTCATTCTAGACTAGAAAGGTAGTACTCAAAAGGTTATCCAAGCACCAAAAAATCATTCATAAAAATCTCAAGACAATGGTCCACCATGTCAGAAAATATCATAAGCATGTATCTTTCAAACGTTGTTGGTGCATTACACAAACCAAAGGGCATCTAGTGATATGAAAAATTACCATAAGGGAAAGTGAAGGTAGAATTCTCTTAATCCTATGGCTTGATAGTAATATAATTATAACTAGAATGCCCATCTAGAAAACAAAAATGTGAGTAGCCAATGAGACTCTCTTGAATTTGATCAATAAATGGAAGCAAGACATGGTCTTTCATAGTGGTGGTGTTTGAACGATGGTAATCAATGCACACATGCCCACTGGTCACTAGACTAGTAGAAACCAACTCACTATAAACATTTGTAGTGACCATGATGCCCCCTTTCTTTGGCACAACCTGGGTTGGACTAACCCATTTGGAATCAAACATAGCATAAATTGTACATGTTGATAGAAGTTTAACTACCTTTTTCTTCACCACCTCTATCATGATCGGGTTCAAATGCTACTAAAGTTGTGCAATGGGTTTTGCTTCTTTTTCAATCTGAATGGTGTTGACATAAACTAGGGAAGATCCCATTTATGTCTGCAATGGACCAGCCAAATTCAACCCTATGATTATTCAACAAAGTGAAAAGTTGCTCCTACTCATTGATGCTGAGTGCTGCTGAAATTATCACTGGAAGTTTGTTGTCCACTGCTAAGAACATTTACTTCACATGTGGTGGTAGTGTCTTCAATTCCATTTTAGGAGGACATTGTAAAGATGGAACCAATGGCAGAGGTGGTGTTCCCAGGACTTCATAGTGTAGAGTTTAGAGTCACGACAAAGTCCTCAAAAATAGTGCAAACTCTTCCAGTGAGTGACAGTGTGTACAATAATCCACCAAGTTCATGAGACATGCTCTAGAGGTAGTTATGGATAAGCCTGCATCATTGCACAACACACGACGTCTAAAACTATCATTGAGTGCTCATCTTCCTTTGGATCATCATGGTACTTCCTAGGTTTTTCCAAATATCTTCTTTGGTAGTTCAGTTACATAAACAAAAAGAGTACCCTTATCCACCTTTGTCATGACATGAACGATATCTAGAAATGGTTTTCCTAAAAATAGTGGCACCGCATTACACAAATGTCCCATCATGTTGAATTGTTCTCTTTCCTTATCTAGTGGTTTATACTCGGATAGCTTGATCTCAAACTGCTCATTCTAGATCCTGATTGTCAATCTTCTTCTTCCCATCTGTAAGATGACATCTGATATGGCTTGATTTGACCTACCTAGAAGTAATTTATTCCCATAATCATCATGCATTTCCATGAAAACAAAATTTGCTGAAAATATGAACTTGTCAATCTTCACCAGTACATCTTTACAAAGGCCAATGGGCCTAATTATTGAGTTATCTTCCAGTTGTATGATCATGTTACTTTTTCCAGATTCTTTGAGTCCTAATTTCTTGTATGTAGTAAATGACATTAAATTGATGTTGGCCCTTGAATCACAAAGTGCATCCCCAAACTTCACCCTAGAAATGTAACTAGGTATGTTGAAACACTCTGAATCCTATCTCTTCTGTGGAAGCTTTCTTTGTATTAATGCATTGAATTCCTCTATAAGGACAACAACATCTGAATCTACTATCCTTCTCCTCTTTTTAATGATGTCTTTCAAGAACATGTCATAGGAAGGAATCTGCTCAATAGAATTAACCAGTGGTAGATTGATTTAGAGCTTTCTAAATGTATCTAGAAACTTCTTGAACTTTTGATCCACCTACTTGGCCTTCAAGCTATTCAGAAGTAGTGCTAGAGACACAATTTTTGTCTTATGGGAATGTAGGATTCTTTTTTGTTCCCCTTATTCTTAGTTGACTCCTCTTCTGAGATCTCCTCCTATGGTGTGGTGTCTTGTGGTTTCTCTGGGGAAATTATTTCAATAACTTCCCTTATACCAGTTGTGGTGGTGTCATTTTCTAAATCTTCCTTTTGATCTCTAACTTGTACATTGTCGGTGTAGTGAAGCACTGCCTTCACCTGTTGATTCATGGCTAGAATATTTGTCTTTTCTTGACATCCTTATTGATCAGCTTCTTTAGGGATGCTACTTTCACCTCTAGCTGAGAAATTTGATTTCTATACTACGGATTTGTGCCCCTTAATTCTATCACTCTCTTTTTATCTTGTCTAGTAATGTCTCATTCTGACTGACCAACCTGCCCAACATGTCTTCTATGTGGTCTATCTTGCTAGGACCCATGTCCTACTGATATTGTTATTGTGCATTGTGCTTGTGACGAGTCCTGCTAAAAATTATTAGGATCCTTCCATGTGAATTTAGGATCCTTCCTCCATGCATATTCATTTCAGCCCCTAAAGTTTTGTTGATGCAAATACATGCACTCTTCTTCTTCACTGCCAGATGAGGTGCCAACTTTTTGATCTAATTTCTGTGTAAGGTTTTCCATCTTCACTTTCATGTATGTGATCTCTCTGGACTCTCCAACACTTCTAACGGTTGTTGGAGGTTCACTCTCTTCACCCTAGGACTGATTTTTGGCCATGTCCTTCAATATTTCATGACACCTAGATGCCTAGTTGTTGGGAAAGAATGATGTCCATGCACTGTTAAGGGTGGTTCTCTCCCCTTATACAGCATGTAAAAGAATGTATTTTCCTGGCCACAGAGGTCAATCCCATGATGAGGTTTCTTCCTCAGTATATTCTAGAATCTCTCCCATGCCTCTGAATAAGATTCTTAAGCATGTTGCTTAAAGTCGTAGATTAGCCCAACTAGGCCTTGTGTCTTCTGTGGAGGAAAACACTTTTTGAAAAATGCATTTATCATTTCATTCCAGGTTGATATGGATTCTGACGAAAGATTTAAGAACTAAGCCTTTTCCTTATTTGATAGTTAGTATGAGAAATTGTTTAGATATATAATTGTCATCAGTACCCTATCAATCTTTAACATATCAAAACTCTCCACATAATTTTGTTAAGGGGAGATGTGGGGTCCTCCATGTTGTGCCCATGGAATTGTTGTGATTTAATGAGTGATACTAGGCCAAGATCTATCATGTAGCTGCCCATGTCAATTGTCTGCTTTGCAATTGGTCCTAATTGTGTTGTACCCGATGAAGCTTTAATCTTCTCCCAAATAGTCTGCTCCTCAAGCTCAGCTCCAACTCGCTCTTCTGCATTATGATCTTCTCTTGTTGCAACTGCTTGCTCTTCCTATGGTGGTGGAGTATGGAGAAGTCTTTTCACTGAACTACCATACTCTCTTGCCCTACAAAGAAGTTCCTCTGAGCTTATACCATGTGGAGTTGATTCCCCGTAGTCGGTGGTTCTAGTATGAATCATACACAAGCACCTGAAAATGCAATAGCCATGAGTAAGATTGTGACTACCAGTGGATTGATAAAAGAATATTTTTCAATTATGCTAAATTTAAAAAGAAATACAATTTTAAATGTAAATAAAACAAAAGCAATGGCCTAGAGTGGCCATACACAAAACTCAAAGTGTTGGAGTTTCCATTTTCCCATCAATGGCGCCAAGGACTTGACAAGACCAAACTACGTGTGCAAAATGTAAGTGTAAGCATCATCTATGAGGCATGAATGACAAACTTAGGGAAATATTAATCTAGAAACTACTACTAACTCTAACCTGATCATCTAGACCTAGTAAAAAAGTGAATGATTGTTTGATTAAACTAACTGCAAGAATTGAAATCTAAATGAAGTGGATGGATTCCTTAGGAATTCAATTTCACCACGTCTTACACTACAATTTACTCTAATTCAATGATAAATATTTAGCCTAGATCCTAGATCAAGGGACCTATGGCAAATTTTATCCACTCATGCATCATAATACACTACCTATACTAAAGCAAATCCTACTCATATAGAAATATAAGAGTTAGACAGGCAGATTAATGATGTCTCTTAGTTATTACCTTCACAATTGTAGGCCCTCCCATGAGGCAAAATATTAACTAAGCAAATATATTATTTATCCAACCCTTAATCCCTCTCACAAAGCAATTAACAGTCTAACTAATTAATTGTAGTGATCCAGAACATACAATTCATTAAGCTATCATAGAATTATGTACAGATTCATGAAAATATATGTATTAATTCATTGAAGTCAATTACAATTGCAAGACCGGGCTACTCCCATATCATAAGGAACAAAGGGATTAGCCTTTCATGATCACTATTTTCATATACATGGTAGAAAGAAGAAAAAAGTGGGAAACAAGAGAAAACTAGTATAAACCCATGGAGAAACTCATTTGAATGATCCCTTATGGCTAGCTTCTTCATCTATATTATTCCGGTTGCAAATACACTCTCTAGAAGTTTTGAAATTGCCTGGGACGTGGTCATCTCCTCTGTTGTCTCCTCTCTAGGCTCTATGATTGGTTGTAATAGACTGAAACATGATAGATAGGTTTATCTGAACTCCCTGTAGGTTATAAGTGGGACTTCAACTGTCATTAAATCCTAACTAACAGATCTGGCATAATCTAAAATATGCACTAACTATGACGAGTCTGTACCACTGACAGGAAGTCAGTGGAACCAAGTCTCTGACTGACTCAAAACCCTTATTGAATGTAACTACCAACGGGTAGGTCAGTAGCATCGAGTTGATATTTTACAACTTTTTATTTCTCCGATTGATACATTTCGGTACTACTAGCTTGCAGGTCGATAGCGTTGAGTTGAAAACTGAGTTCCTATTGCTCTCAGGTTCATAAGTCAGTTGCACTCACTCACCATTCAATGGTCTCAAACACTAACTTGGTAGCACCCAGTTGCCCCTTGGTAGCATTGATATTGCTACAATAAGCCTATTGGATTTTTGCCTTAAGTCGGTACCACCGACTCTGGGATCGGTAGCACCAAGCTACCTTATGAGTGCTCCAAGTATCGGAAATTAGGAAAAACCAACGTAAGTCCAAATAAAATATGGAAAATGGCATAATTTGGTAAAAATACTTAATATTTGATGCAATAGTATTCACAAGAAAATAATGATAAAAATGCAGAAATGATATCAAATGAGAAATTATGAATGAAATATGTAGCAACTAGCCTGTGAAAAGTAGATAAAATTCAATGCATCAATGACCATTGAAAGGCAAGTGATTGGATAACCATCAATTATCTTCAAAAAGAATGTGCATGATCTTCATCAGATGTGAAGAGTAGGACAATCATCAGAAGATAGACTTTGGGTGACAACCAAAAGGTGCTAGCATAGAATAGCCATCGGAAGGCAACCACTAGTACACACGTTGGGTTTCCTTTAGTTCTCAACCAAAATAAGGGTAGAATAATGAAAACTGATGGCTTGGTAGGTGTAATGCAAATTCATGACTTCATCAACTGATGTAGGAACATATCATTAAAAATATGGTCCATTTATTCAATTCTTGGGCCCGTTAGTCAGTTATTAGGACCACCTCCTACACTCCTACCATATAATGAAGCTCGAGCTTGCTATGGAAACTAGAGAAATGGATCAAAATCCAATAAATAAACATAAAATTTAGAAAAACTAAATTTAAGCTAGTTTTCAAATGAAATTTAATTAAAGTGGATGCAAAACTAAGTGAAAATACAACTAAATGAATATGCATTCATCAAATAACCCTAAACATAAATGTTTCTCATCCTTAAGTAACATAAAATCTAAAATAGTCTCTGAATGAATACTTTCAACCCATGAGATTGCCTCACTTTTACATCATGCTTATTTCCCTACCACTTGATATGGATGATCTATAAAACTTCATGAGATCGCTAAAATGTCTTTCTGTGTCTTTATTTCCAATTTTTCTTCCCAAAAAAATTCCTCACAACTACTCCCAATACAAGGCACATCTAAGAGTTTTCATAAACGCTCATACAATCTCACAGATCAAATACACATATGATCTGACATTGGGGTGCATGAAAAGGATGTCAAAAGGATACATTCATTGTGTCTTTGGGAATGATAATGGAGAGAAAGGGGTTTCCGAAGGAAGGAAAAAATATCTCCTATATTCAAATAAAGATTGCTTTTATTTGTGCCACTAAATTTATTGCGAAAACAAATTAGTGCACATTGGCAACTTTTCTTTTAAGTGGTAAGCCGCTATTACATGGAGATGGATATGGAAGAAGCTGGTAGAGTAGGGTTGGGGTATGCCACCCTAAACTTGGAGTTTGGCACTTTTTATGGCTTTTTTTCTTTTTTTTATGGAAGGTAAGAAGATGGAAGACAAAGTGTGGAAGAGGTGTCAAATTAGCATGCAACTTGATTTACAATTTAGTGCACCGGGTTGCTCCCATAGTCCCACTATTCTCAAATAATGACATGATAAGGGAAAAAGTAACAATTCTAGGAATTTGTTTCACTAGACATTTAGAATATTGATGTGTTTGATCCTCTCAATTCCTCATATACCAACCATCTTTTCCAAGTAAACATGATGTCTGGGTTTCTAGGCCACATAGAGTGATTTATAGCAACTAGTTGTTTCACAAATTGATCATTATGATGTTTTACTTCGATTAAGGGGAGTTAAGTTATGATGATATCCATGGATGCAATTAGAAAATTTAAATTTAAGCCAGCTAGATAATATCTTTGACTATTCTAGAAAGAGAACTTTGAAAAACAATTAAGTTAAATGCAATGTATGAATGCAATGATAAGATCACAAGTTATAAATAAATAGGTGTGGATAGAGAGTAGAATACATACCACCCACCCTCCACCATGAACTTAGATATTTTATTGTCCTAGAGAAAACACAAAATTTAAAATGGAGGGGGGAATCATTTTTGGTTGGTCCCTGAGTTGTGGTCGCTCTCTATTTAGAAAAAGTCATTCACCTACAACAAATTGTTTGAACATATGATCTTGTCATGATATGAAGTAATATACTTAATGAAATATGAACGAAGTTGTAAAAAACAACTAGAAATGAAAGTAACACCCAGGTTGTCTATTGGGAAGTACCTTTATTTAACGGTAATGGCTTGACTCCTAAATCTCAATCATGATATGTTGGAGGGAGAAGTGTGAGTAGTTGCATATCAGATATAGAGAAATAATGTTTGAGTCGTTGGCCATTGACTATAAATTCTCTAGTATTCTCACTCCAATTCATATAAGCTTCATGAGGGAATATAAGTTTAATTATGAATGGAGCTTACCACTGGGTCTTGAGCTTTCCCAGAAATAAGCAAAGATGAGATTTGTGTAGTAATGCTTGATCTCCAACTTGTAGATATTTCTTCTTCAACTCTTACATCTCTTATAGTTGAAGTAGATGGTTTTCCTTTTCACCATGGAGGTCGAACTTGAGCTACTTGATGGTCCATTAAGCTTTTTGTTCAATCACCACTTCTAGGCGACAAGATTTCCCATAGATTGTGGAAATGTGTAGTGCCAAGAGGAATTTTTAGGCACTTTTGTATGCCGAGAGTGCATCATTTAGATTTTGATCCCATTCTTTCCTTATCCTATAGACTATATTATCTAGAATAACTTTGATTTGATTATTAGACACCTCCATTTGACCACTCGTCTAAGGGTGGTATGGTGTAGCCACATGAGGAGAGACACCATACTTATGAAGGAGGGCTTCAAATCTACGCTCAAGGAAATGATATCCCCCATCACATATGATAGTGTGGAGCACTCTAAAATGTGGGAAGATGATGTATGTCGAAATCTTGATGATTGAATTAGAGTCCCTAAACTTTGTGGGGATGGCTTCAATCCACATAGAAACATAGTTAAAAGCTACTTAGATGTAGGGGAAGCCATAAGAGGAGGGGAATGGAACCATTTAGTCCACACCTTTCTCCACTTCTTGCCTAAGATTAACGGGCATCTCATCCCTTTTAGAAATATTGGTAGATTATTGGCATCAATCATAAGACTTGACATATATGTCGGCATCCTTAAATATTGTAGGCTAGAATAAGCCACATTGGAGGACATTAAATATAGTTTTCTTGCAACTCATGTGGCCTCTAGTTGGGTTAGAATGACATTGCTCAAGAATAAGAGGAGTTTCGTTTGTGTATATGAATCAGAGGTAAAGATTGTCTGAATACAACCAAAATAGTTAAGGTTCATCCCAAAAGTGATGGAAAACATCTGTCATGAACTTCTTCTATTGTCCCCCACACAATCCAGATGAAGGACTGATGAATGCATATTCATCATGGAATTCATTTGCCATCTTGGGTCAAATTCGATTCAATATATCGAATTTCAGATACTAAATATCAAAATGTGCAAAATTTCCTAATTGGTTCAATTATCAAGGTTTTAACCGAGTCTATGTTGATTTTATGCAGGTCTTGATAAGGTTGAGCAATTAGCTGACACCCACCTCCATTTAACCCTATCCACCTTCAACACAATCATCACTACCCCTTGCTTCACTCAATCTTTATCCCCATCTACCATCATCCAAATCAAACACTTTTGAGTGGGACCCACCTTTCACGACCTTTGATCTACCCTCACTCATCCTTGGTATTGGCCATATAGTTTCAACCATACGGTCTTGACCAATCAGTTTCATCCATACGGTCTCAAAACCATATGGGCAGCCTCACCTCAAAAATCGTTTGGGCATCTACCTCCCTACACCGTCAGATTATGGATCTACAGTCCTATTTCATTTGGGAAAATAGTCTCCATCATGATCTAAATTATCAGTCTTTCTCAAGATCTTTTGATGCCACCGGTCTTCAAGACCGGTTGGGAAACCCTACACCAAGACCGCTTGGACCCCCGTCTTCTTCTTCCGTCCACCCAACCTGCTAACCCTAACACGCAACAGGTAGACACACATGCAACCTCACTCAGCCATGACCTGTGCCTCCGCCCAGCAACTCTTCATCTTGACACCACTCCATGCTTCCACTTGATCCCCTGTAGGTCCCCACCACTATCATTGCAGCCATAGCACACTACCACTGCCCTCAACCGCTGTGCCAGCAACGTCTCTACCTCGCGACCTCATCACCGCCTCCCAACAACAACACCTTCCTCGAGCTGCCATAACGGCAAGAAAAGATCACTACCTAGTGACGTCTGATTGATCGCAGGGTTGTGAACGGTCTTGCAGACCGATCGACACCAAACTGATAGGCCAGAGACCATTTGCAGCCAGAAAATGGCAAACTGTTAGGAAGTATTGGCTGCCTCATCACAGGACCATTTGGGCACTTAGGGATCGTGAGTAGCGGAAACCGTATGGGGGCAATCTTACAGACCGAATGGAGCCAAGGTGCAGACCATTTGAGAACCACGACTGCAAACCGCGAGCATCCAAGACCGTTGGGGCTTAACGGTCTATGAGATCGCAAGATAACGTCAGGTCCTTTGAGACCAATCAGGCAAGGACGCCTGCAAACCGCAACACGGAAAGTGGTTGGATGAGATCATTTGGTAAGCACCTTACTTGCAAGACTGTATGGTCTTATGCCCAAGACCGTATGGTCATACTTTCAAAATTGTTCAGAGTTGCTGGATAGCAGACCGTTTGGACGGGATCCTCATTCTAGACCGTATGAAGGCATGTATCCAAGACCGTTTGGTCGAGTATTCAAGATTGTTTGTGCAATGTCCTCCCAATCGATTGAGGCAGCAAGACCATTTGGAGATTTTGTTGGATAAGCAAACCGTTTGGGCCACAAAGAAAAGAACATTTGGTTAGTGCAAAGCAAGATTGTATGGTCACTTATTCCAAACCATTTGGAAGAAAAGTACTAAACCGTTTGGGCATAAAGTGACCAAACCATTTTGACCAGACTGTATGGAGGACTCACACCAAAAAACGTGAGGACCAGACCTAAGCCTATAAATAGGACCAGCAGGGTCCTCATTTGAGGCATCAGTTCTGGGACGCCGACAGGCTGCCTATATGATGGTCCGATCCTGCCACTATAACTTCACCTGTTGTACCTACTACAACTCAAGGAGACTGAGGAGAGAAGAAAGGAGGAGTGAGGAAGACTGCCCAGTCTATCTTGGCATCCATCGTTCCTCATCCAGATATGCTTCGACGCAACGTAGAAGACCGCGTCGTCTGCACCGAGCTACGACTACCTTCTGCATCATGCTCATGGAGGATTTCTCTCTCTTTCTTGTACTTCTTGTTTCTCACATCATGAGTGAGTAGTTCCTTTTCACTGGGGTGTGGGGACTAGCCCCACTACCCATGCAAGCATGTTCTCTCCTTAAGCATTCCATGGAAAAGTATATAACTTTTCATTTTTTTATTAATCGACAATGTTTGTAGTTGTTTACCTACAAGCTTTCATCTTGTTTTTCCATATGTTGTGAGAACTTCTATATGTAGGGTAGAATGTCGTTTAATGTGGTTGACTCTCAAACTAGAAATAGAATGAGATTCCTTGAGGTCGTAAGTGTATGATCCATAAGGGGACTTGCCATCTAGCCTACAGTGATGCTTATGTGGCCTAAAAATCCCTTAGGGAGGGCCACAACCTTAGTTGGATGTTTTATCTTCTTTGTTAAGCCTCAATGTTTACTTGTTGATTAACCACCTGCTTTCTTGTCGATTAGCGTGGTTGACTCCTTGACGAGAACTTCTGATAGGATTCCTTGAGGTCGTAAGTGAGTGATCTGTGAGGGGACGAGCCATCTAACCTACAGTGATGCTTTTGTGGTCTAAACATCCCTTAGGGAGGACCACAACCTTAGTTGTATTTTGTCTGTTCGGAGTTGTAAGTATGTGATCCGGATGGTGATGAGATATCTAATGCCTAGGGTGATGCTTACGGAAACCTAACGCTCGTATGGGGGTTTTGCAGCAACTCTATTTGGATAGTTATATCTTGCCTGGATGTCTGATGTTTGGATGTGTTAGCATGTGTAGTAGTGGTGAAACCCAGTACAATCCCAGCGATTCCATATCATTAATTTAGATCAACTTTAACTCTGCCTTTTACTTTCATGCACTTAGTTTAATTAACCTCAAAACAACCAATCATTCTAAATATTTGTCTTACTTGAACTAGATTCGATTGACTAAGATTGTTAAAAACATTGCCTCTTGGGATTCGATCCTCAACTATACTACGATAAGACCCGTCCACTTGCGGGCGGTATTATTGTACATTGGTTTTGGGGAAATCTCGGGGATCTCAACCTCGAGTGAATTTTTTAGTGCGATAATATTTCACGTCAAATTTTGGCACTGTTGCCGGGACCAACAGAATCAGTTAGTCAAATCTAGTTCTTTTAAGGCTAATCTAGGATTTTTTTTTCTTTTGATACAATTGCTCATCTACTTGAATTTCATTCCACTTCATCAATCTTACTTCAAATCTTTTCATCTCAGGTACCATCAAAGACCAGTGCATGAACCATTTGAAAAGTCACGGACTCACTTCCACCTTTGATCCCGAGATAGACATAACCTTTCATCGTCAAAACTGAGAAAAACAAGCAAGAATGGCTCAAGAGGAGGAAATAGCCCAAAGGGTAGCTCAAGCCCTTAATGCGTAGAGAGAAAGGCTCATGCAAGAAGCCAGAGCTACGGTTCAAGAAGAAATCCAAGAAGCACAAGCAGCGGCACAAGAAGTAGAACTACAAAAGGATCTTAGAGAGTTTTCAATCCCCAATGCTGCTAATGTTCGTCATTCAGTATAACCTCCTCCCATCAGTGTTGCCAATTTTGAGATTAGGGCACATTGGATCAGATTTCTTCAAAATAGCCCATTCTTTGGCAAACAAGGAGAGGATAGTCAGGAACATATTTTGAGGTTTGTTGATCTATGTACTATGACAAAGCAAAATGGAGTATCTGACGATGCCATTCGTCTCTGTCTCTTCAAGTATTCATTTGCTGATAGAGCAATAAGCTGGTATAATTCATTGCAAAGTGAACCCATCACCACTTGGGAATAACTTCAAAATGTATTTCTGGAAAAGTTCTACCCTCCCTCTCTCACCTATGAAATTAGGGGATAGATAACAAATTTCACTCAAGTCCCTAGAGAAAACCTTGCTGAAGCATGGGATAGATACAAAAAGCTTCTGCGCAAGTGTCCACACCATGGAATTCCTAAGAATCAACTCATCAAAATTTTCTATAGGGGTGTGGATGATATATATCAAAAGTTTTTAGATTCATCATCTGGAGGAAATTTCATGCGTCAAAGTTATGACAGCGCATGGAGAGTCGTCACCCTTGGAGCTGAAAATCAAGCTAATTGGGGTAGGTCTGTAGGTAAAGGAGTATTGAAGGTAGCTATGGCTGAAGTTATTCCAGAATACAAGACTATCATTGAAACCCTCAAGCTCTTAGTAGCCAAGCAAGACCATATCAAATCATCCCTTGCTGCATTTGGAAGAGGATGTTCACCCCCGCAACAATAAGAACAGATCAAGTCTGCCTCACTATTCTGTGAAGCATGTAAAGGTACTGATCATTCCACTTTAGCATGCAATGTTCTATACGATGTTGTTCTAAGCAACGTTTGTAGTCAAGGTGATAATAGTCAAACTGAAAACCTCAATGTTGTCAATATCATCCCTGGTCAAGGATATTACAATCCGAATCAGAATAGGAACCATCCTGGATTTCAACATGGAAACCCTTCAAGAGAGGAAAACTCAAGACAACTTGGTTCAACTAATCAACAAAGGGGCCCACCATGATTCCAGTATAATCAGCAATAGAATTTTGGGAATCAAGGAAATTTCAGGGGTAATTTTTAGAATAGGAACTTCAACAATTATCAAAACAATTCTCAGTTCCAGAATCCCAACCATGTCTCTTATCAACAACAAGGGCAACAAGACAGTACTGTCTCTCCAGATGACAAACTAATAGCAATTGAGAAGATGTTGCAATCGTAGCAGACTATGATAGCTAACCACCAAGCCCACCAGAAAGCTATTGAGTCTCAACTAGCTCAACTTGTAGCTAGCATGAAGTCACATGTTGGAGCCTTTGCTGGACAACCCGAGAACAATCCTAAGCATCCTGAACAATTGAAAGAAGTCACCACCAGGTCAGGAAAAGACTATTCTGATCCTCTTATCAAGATACATGTGGTTATTATAGATGAGTATGATCATGTGATTGTCCAAGACTCAACAACACCTGAGTCTCAACCAAAACAGTCATTAACCACTGATAAGACAGACAAGGAAGTCATGAGAAACCTATTGATGAAGAAACTGAAACACCAGAACTTGATATCCCTATATACAAGCCTCGTATACCTTTCCCTGCTCGTTTAAGGCAAACCAAGCTTGATACTCAGTTCAATAAGTTTAAAGAAGCTATGAAGAAACTTCATGTTGGTATACCCTTTTTGGATGTGTTGGTCGAGATACCAGCCTAAACAAAGTACTTAAAGTCACTCCTCACCAGGAAATATATAACTGAAGAATATGAGACATTCAAGTTAGCTAGAACCACTTTAGATATCATCTAGAGTAAGATGCCAAAGAAGTAGAAAGATCTAGGATCTTTTGGGATCTCTTGCCGTATCAGTGATTCTTCGTGCAAGAAAGGACTGGCAGATCTTGGTGCTGACATCTCCATCATGCCACTCAGCCTTTGCAAAAGGCTAGGGTTTGCTGAACTTCTCCCAACTGGCATGACTATACAACTCGCTGACAATTCAATCAAATGTCCATTAGGAATTATTGAGGATGTACCTATCAAGGTGGGAAAAGATTCCTATGTTCCATGTGACTTTTTCATCATGGACATAAAAGAAGACGCCAGATACCCTCTCATTTTTGGACGTCCATTCCTTGCCACTACAAGGGTCCTAATTGATGTTGAAGAAGGAACCTTGCTTCTCAGACTTAGTAAAGAAGCTCTCAAATTCAATGTTTTTGAAAGTATACGAAGACCAAGCATGTAAGAAGAAGTATATCTTATCGATTGCATAGAGCATATGTCACTTCTCACTTAAGAGAACCATGAATCGGATGATCCTTTAGAAGTTTCTCTAACGGACCCAGCAGTTTATGAGCCTAATGATGAACAAGTAAAGGATTGCATCGAATCTCTTGACTCTATAGAAAAAGATGTTGAAGCTACTTTTGAAGAACTCAAAGCTGTGGAAGTTACTGAAGAACCTTGGGAAAAGCCACAAGCTCCTAAAATGAAGACCCTACCTGAAGGATTGAAAAATCCATTTCTACATGACCTCAAAGTCTGTCCAGTTATCATTAATTCAGATCTAACGACAGAACAAGAAGACCAACTCTTGACGGAATTAAAAGAAAGAAGAAAAGCCATTGGCTACAAGATAAGTGACCTCACCGGGGTCAGTCAAGTGCTTTCCATGCATAGAATCCCCATGACGGAAGATCACAAGCTGACCATAGAACACCAAACGAAACTTAATCCTAATATGAAAGAAGTCATTTGCCTTGAAGTTGTTAAATTACTCACTTATAGAATCATCTACCCGATCTCCGATTTGCCATGGGTCAGTCTGGTGCATGTTGTCCCAAAGAAAGGTGGAACTACTGTGATACGAAATGAAAATGATGAACTCATCCCCACTCAAACAATCACAGGGTAGAGGATGTGTATTGATTATCAGAAGTTAAACAAGGCGACTCAAAAGGACCACTTCCCAATGCCTTTTCTTGATCAAGTCTTAGAAAGATTGGCTCACCAAGAATATTTCTGTTATCTCGATGGTTACTCCAGATTCTATCAAATACCCATACATCCAAATGATCAAGATAAAACTACTTTTACTTGCCCGTTTGGAACATACGCGTTTAGAAGAATGCCATTCGGACTCTGCAATGCACCTGCTACTTTCCAACGTTGCATGGCAGCTATATTCGTTGCTCTCACTGAAACCATTATAGAAGTTTTTATGGATGATTTTTCTGTATATGGGGATTCAAATGACTCATTCCTAAAGAACCTCTCCCTTGTCCTTAAATGATGTGAAGAAGCACATCTTGTATTAAATTGGGAGAAGTGTCACTTTATGGTAAATGAAGGCATTGTCCTTAGACATAGAGTTAGCAGTAGAGGAATCAAAGTTGACAGAGAAAAAATAGAAGTGATTTCCAAACTAGCTATTCTGACGAATATAAGAGAAGTTCGTGCATTCCTGTGTCATGCAGGTTTTTACAGATGGTTTATAAAGTACTTCTCAAAAATAACCAAGCCGATGATGAATTTGTTACTAAAGGATGTTGAATTCAATTTTGATGAAGAATGTGTTAAAAGTTTCAACAAATTGAAGCATACCCTTAAAAAAACGCCCATCATCAGAGCTCCTGATTGGGACCACCCTTTTGAAATTATGTGTGATGCAAGAGATTATGCAGTGGGTGTTGTCTTGGGCCAATATATATAAAAGAAACACTATGTGGTCTACTATGCATTGAAGACAGTTGACAAAGCTCAGAGGAATTATGCAACTACTGAGAAAGAACTCCTGACAGTCGTATATGCCTTTGACAAGTTCAGATCATACCTAATTGGTTCAAAAGTCATTGTCTACATGGATCATGATGCTATTTGTTACCTTCTGGAAAAGAAAGATGCAAAACCTAGACTAATTAGATGGATTCTCCTCTTGCAAGAATTTTATCTAGAGATAAGAGATAAAAAGGGTATAGAGAACGTTGTAGAAGACCACCATAGTCACATCCACACTCTATATATCGAGAAGATTCTGATTAATGATTCCCTTCCAGATGACCAACTAATGAAGGTTTTAGAAGCGACACTGTGGTACTCGGATTATGTGAACTACCTTACTGCCGGGGTTATCCATCATGAATGCATCGGTAATGCACTGAAGAAATTTATGCATGATGTGAAACAGTACTACTGGGATGAGCCATAACTTTTCAAACTATATGTTGATGGTCTATACAGACGATGCATTGCTGAGGAAGAAGCTCAACTTATCTTGGAACAATGTCACTCAGGACCAGTTGGAGAACATATGAGCTCTAAGAAGACTGCCTTGAAGGTTTTGCAATGTGGATTCTTTTGGCCAACCATATCCAAAGATTCCCATGACTTTGTCTAATCATGTGACAAATGTCAAATATCAGACAACATAACAAAGAGAGATGAAATGCCACTGAATTTGTGGCAAGAAGTTGAGATATTTGACGTTTGGGGTGTGGACTACATGGGTCTATTTCCATCTTCTCATGGATTTTCATATATCTTAGTGGCGGTGGACTACATCTCAAAATGGGTTGAAGCCATACCAATTGTTACTAGTGATTCCAAACCTATCATCAAGATGTTCAAAGATATCATTTTCCCCCATTTCGGAGTCCCACGAACTGTGATATCTGACGGAGGGTCTCATTTCCTTGAAAGAAGCTTTGAAGCTTTACTGAGAAAGTATGGTGTAACACACAAGGTAGCCTCACCCTACCATCCACAAACTAGTGGACAGGTAGAGGTTTCTAACTATCAACTCAAGGCTATTCTGGAAAAGACAGTAGGTCACAATCGGAAGGATTGGTCTGTAAAAATCAATGACGCATTGTGGGCCTACCGAACTACTTTCAAAACTCCTCTTGGAACTACACCATTTAGATTAATATTTGGAAAGGATTTCCACCTACCTTTTGAACTTGAACACAAAGCATGGTGGGCAATTAAACAACTTAATTTTGATATGAAGGAAGTAGGCCAAGCTAGGATTCTACAACTCCAGGAGCTGGAAGAACTCCAGATGACAACTTATGAGAATGAAAGAATCTATAAAGAACGTACGAAACTTTGGCATGATGGCCATCTAAAAAGAAAGGACAAACAAGTGGGAGACCAAGTTCTTATATTCAATTCCAAATTGGGGTTATTCCCAGGGAAACTTCGTTCTCGCTGGCCGGGGCCTTACATTGTCAGGAGCATCACCCCATATGGTGCTTTCTCTTTATGGAGTGAAAAGACAGGTGAATTTGTGGCAAATGGTCAACGATTGAAGAGATATTTCCCCTCTGCTGACACAGGCTCTGAAACAATGTTGAATCTCACCAATCCAACATATCCACCTTAAAAGTTGAAGGAATCAAATCGAGCCATCGACGTAAAACAAAGGCGCTTGTCGGGAGGCAAACCGATAAATAAATTTGTATTTAGTTTTAATTTTGAAATAGGATTTTTCCTTAATTTTGTTTCCCTTTTAGATAAATTTTACACCAAATAAAATTTCATCACGAGATGCTATTCTGAGTTCAGATTGGTCTTCATGTTTGAGATTTTCAGATGGAGGAAATACGCTGATTGGAACGCAACCACATCTGGTGGTCCAAATGGCATGAAAATTCCCCTCCATCTCAGATTTAGAGTTTGCTCGAGACAAGAAAATTTCTATGTTTGGGGTGGAGAGTGGGTGGTACGTATCTTACTTTCCACCTTCACCCATCTAAATCAGACTTAAAATTTCATCGTTGCATTTTTTACCTAAAATTTTAAAATTTCAAATAAAATTTTCAAAATTTTAAAGTTTTCAAAAGAAATTTGAATAGATACTGGATGAAGTTTTGACATTTTTTTAAATCTCTATGTATTTTGAATCATTATACCCTCCTTATTCAAAGTAGACACTAGAAACGGACCTTCTTTTGAAAACTAGCCTTTTGATCAAAATCATCTTGTGAAGCTTATGAATCCTAACATCATGATCTTTATGCAAGAGTGGCAAGTGTTTGTCGAACTGAAAGGGATCAAACACGTCATGCTTCCTAACTGACTAGTGGAACAACAACATGGAATCCCCACTAGATCCTCATCAAGTCATTATTTGAGCAGAGTACGACAAAGAGAATAACCTGATGAACGGAATTGTAAATCAAGTTGCATTCTGATCTGAACTCTCTTCTACACTTCTTCTATCAACTTTGTACCCCTCCATCCATAAAAAAGAAACAAAAATAGCCAAAATAGTGCCAAACCCTAAGTTCGGGGTGGCATACCACTTCCCTCTATATCCGCTTCTTCCATACCCCTCGCAAATAAATAGAAGTGTGCCACCAAGAAAAGATGCCAAAGCGCACACAAAAAGAAATGCAATCTCGAGTCGAATAGAGGAGAGATTCACACACAAAAACTACAATAAATGAAATTGTAAATAAATAAAAATCTCGAGTCGAATAGAGGAGAGATTTATTTCTTCCTTCCATACCTCCCTTCACTCCTTTTATACCTAATGGCACAATAAATGCCTCCACCATCCTGAAATACAACAGTGTCATATCAGATGGCACACTTGTTGTTCTGTGGGTATCTATGGATTCTTATGAAACTCTTTGACAAGCTTGTTGTTGGAAAAAGTGAGGATGAAGTGATATTGGAAAGCGAACTCAGGAACAAACATATGGTAAGATGTGTTTAGTAGTCTCAGGAGGTTGAGATACTGAGTCATACTGAGAAGAAAGAAAACAATCGTGATGTGAAGATGAGGCAATCACACGAACTGAAAGTATTCATTTGGTGATTGTTTCAGATTTTGTGTTACTCAAGGACGAGCAACGTTTAATTTTGGGGTGTTTTGATGAATGCATATTCATCATGGAATTCATTTGCCATCTTGGGTCAAATTCGACTCAATATACCAAATTTCAGTTACTAAATATCAAAATGTGCAAAATTACCTAATTGGTTCAATTATCAAGGTTTTAACCAAGTCTATGTTGATTTTATGCAGGTCTTGATAAGGTTGAGCAATTAGATAACATCCACCTCCATTTAACCCTATCCACCTTCAACACAATCATCACTACCCCTTGCTTCACTCCATCTTTATCCCCATCAACCATCATCCAAATAAAACCCTTTTGAGTGGGACCCACCGTTCTCGACCTTTGATCTACCCTCACTCATCCTTGGTATTGGCCATACGATTTCAACCATACGGTCTTGACCAATCGGTTTCATCTGTACGGTCTCAAAACTGTATCGGCAGCCTCACCTCAAAAACCGATTGAGCATGTTACAACCCCAGTTTTGGGATCATTTGGTGAGAAATGTAATTTCTCATATTAAAGAAATTGGAACAAATAATGATATAATTTGTTTTGAATGCATGAATTTCGTTTACAATAGCCTTGATGATTGTGTTGTGGGCTTTATTGGCTATTGGGCCCAATAACAAGGAAATTCAATTAATTAATGAATAATTGAGAATTTGAGAAAAGAAAGATGTGGAAACCTCTAGAAGGCAAAATAATGTGATCCAAAGATGTATTTCGTGCCTCTTGGGTTCCTTTGGTTCCAAGGAGTCCGAAGTTGCAAAGAAAAGTAATAAGAAAAGAAAAGATTAATTAAGTATTTCTTTATTAAGAAATAAATTGAAAACAGTGATGAAATGTGGAAAACAAGTGAAAAGAAGTATTATTGAGTGATCCTTTGTGGATTTTCGTATCCCAAGGATTCCTAATGATAAAAGGAATACCAATGAGGAAACTAAAAGAGAAATAAAGAGAAATCCTCAAAAAGAAATATTTTAATAAGAAATACACCTGATAATGAAGAAATAATGCATTTAGATGCATCTAGAAGGATAATGAGCAGCTAATAAATAGGATTTCGAACTAATAGAGTGCATTGGGATAAAAGGAGTCCTATTGAAGGAAGAGGAAATAGAAAATACCAATAAAATCAAATAAAAGGATAATGTGATGCTTAATGAATGAATCTCGTGGCATTGTTAAAAAGAAAAATATTTTTCTATTAAAAAGGGAAAACATGTTTCCGTGACAAATAATTAAAAGGCAAGTATAAACGAGGATAAGGGAGAAGATTTTCATATTTAACCAAGAAGTAAGGAATATTAAAGAGATGCTTAGGAGAGAGAGAAAGGGGAACTTGCTTCATGATGAAGAAATCCAGTTCCTAGTAGGAAAGGACTCTATTTCTTCGAGGGCAAGTGTGTCGGGGCATGGATACTCTTCCCTATATAAAGGGGTAGATCCCTGGTTCGGGCCCATGGAGATTTCACACGTATCCCTCTCTCTTACCTATATTCTTCTTCCATGACCTTGTCTTCAACCCTAACTCACGTAGATGGTGTTCTTCCTGAAGCGATGGGGAGCTGTGGGTCATGTTGATGAAGGTTGGACGTCCCCCAATGACCTGAGGACGGTCGACTATCGTCCCCAAGCCCTCAACCTCCCATGCTAACCTGCAGCAGGTCTGAACGACCAATCGAGAGTCGATGGCTTGGGCGCACTGGAGCGGCCACCTTGGCCATGGAGAAGAAGCACCCTGGGCCTGGCGGAGGTCGACGGAGGAGGGGCGGCCGTTTCCGGCCACCCTCGGGTTTTGGAGTTGAGGGGGTGAACCCGCGCAGTTGTCGAACGTCAAGCGCTGCGCTAGGGCACGCAGGGGAAGAAGGTGACCGATGTTTAACGATTTTACCCTCCGAGACACAAAGGAGCTGGTGGCCGAACTGGGGGCACAATAATAACTTGGTTATCAATTCAAAGGAAAGTCGTGTTGCATGTTAAAGGCTACGTGACGCCTCCCCATTGGCCCAAGTGAGGTAATTTTGCTAAAATCATATCTATTTATTCATAGCTCGGATTAGCATGCATAAAATATGAAAGTTGCTTAGAAAAATGGGGGAAATCCATTAAAAATATAAACGAAACTTGATTCCTTTTGCAATTCAAAAGGTAATGGAAGTTATTAACATTAATGTAATGATAATTAAGAAACCCTATTTTGATATGATTAATGTGTTTAGTAGGGTTTAAGTGATGGTTAAAGTTGATATTAACTTGTTAATTGTAAAGAGATACATTAAGATCGAAAAAGATGAATTTTTCACGTAAGTAGTTTAATTGAGAGTTCATGTGCATAAATAAGCTTTAATGGGCCTTGAAACCCTAATGTTGGTAATTAGGATTTCTAATGGCTTTAATTACTTGATTTCAAATATAGAACTGAGTTTTCATGACTATAAGCTATTTTGAGCATTAAAGTTCCTAATTTGTGGATAGATACCCTAAATGTAGTAATCAGGGTTTTCTCATGAAGAAAAGGTAGAATTAATGATAAATAACGTTCATATGAGTATTAGAGCATAATGAACTACAAATTGATGATAAAAGAGTATAATGACTTTGTCATGGATTGAAAAGGATAAAAATGGTAGCTTTGATGTAAAAGAAGCTTAATGAAATTAATTGATGGTTAATGGTGCCTTTAAATCTGAGAATAGGGTTATATGTCGTTAAGATAACCTTAATATTGAACAATAGATAAAATAATAAGGGTTTATGAGTAATGGTATAAAATTAGGGTTTGAAATAGTAAAAGATGAAGGAAAACCCTAATTGCAATAGAAACCCTAAAAGTGAAACCCTAGGAAGCGAGCTAGGTTTAATGGATCTTGATGACATGAATAATAAAAAGGGAATTATGTGATTATTTCAGGATCTTATTGAAAATGCTTGCTTTCTTGGATTCTTATTTGCATGGATATTTCTGTTCAAATCGTCATATCATGTATGTGGTTAATTATGAATAACTGCCTTAGTTTTTCGAGGATTTTCTAGATGGTTATTCGCATTGAATGCAAATTATCAATTTGGATGTTCATACTTGCAAACTATAAAGTCACTATGATTATCACATTAATAATAGAAGTATGGATTCTCGCACTTACATGCCACCTTGATGGATAATGCCAAAGGTCAGGCCCAAATGGGTAGACCAATGGACACCTTGAGTGGTGACCCCAGGCACCAAGCTTGGGAATGAGAAGGTGGCCTATGATATTGCATGACTAGTGGGAACCATGAGTGGTGACTCCCAGGCACCAAGCTCGGGATTGAGAAGGTGGACTTAAGTCATTGGCAAAGGGAACCCTAAGGTGGGTATGCCAGGGTTAGGGCAAAAGCGGTTGAGAATGTCATACTGAAAAGTGTAATTTGGCTTGTTAATTAACTTGATTGTTATAATTAGATTGTTATCCTTATGTGCAAACTTTTGGTTGTTCCCACATACCAGTATATTTCAATATACTGACTGACGTTTTATTTGTCGGTGTTTTAGGAACAACAATTGAAAGAACAAACAGTAAAGTGACACATCGTGGAAATAAGAAATAAAGTGCAAGGAGGATTAGATAGATTAATTCAAGCTCTGGATAGATAGATTTCCAAAGTTTTTCAAAGGTAAGTAAAGTTTTAATTTTACACCCAATTCCAGTTAATTAGTAGAATTTCATAATTATTATTGATTATTTGTTGAACCTTGATCTTGTTAATTGAATAACAGCTCTATCCTTCAGGTCTCCCTTAATTGGGGGTTATCGGGAGGCGGGGTCGTTACAATTGGTATCAAGTCATAGGTTCCTCAATTAATCTTTAATAATTATTAAATTTTACAAATATTGTAGAACCCAAGGGAGTTATTAGAGGATTATTCGAAAGATAGAGGTGTCTAGAAAAGGATCACGACCGGGGGCTGGCAATATTTTGCTCCGCACCGATAGTCGGAATACGAGGACTCCCAGATCTGTGTGACTGCCTGGCAGAAGTCTTAGGGTATGAATCAAAATAAGATACCTTTAGGACTCTCTCATCTTGTTCATCCCTTCACAACTCAAATTCTGACAAGGACCTTAAGGATTAGGGTTTCCTCTCTTCTCCTCGCCCTCTTGAGGTATGGGTAAGGTTGATAAGGATTAAGGGATCCTCCACCAAATTAATGAAAGCATGTAAATAAGATGTCATGGACATAAGCTTAATAGATTAAGCGCAAACTAAAGAATAGATACATGCTTAGGGCGTATCACACAAGTTGTCATTACCCTTAGGAGAGACCTGAGGATAGACCTCCTTATCAGGGGGATGAGTGGAGATAGTTAGCCTTAAAAGTAGAGACCTAGAACATCCTCTGAGGATGATGCTAACCCTAACCCTAAGTGAAGGTTAGAAATGACATGATGAGTTAGATGTCATGGTAGACTAGGTGTTTGGATGGACATGCCTGGGATTCCATACGAGCCATGAGAGGTTAGATGGCCTAGTATCTTTGGCAACCCAACCCTGGAGAGGGTCGTGAATGTTTGAGCAAAGGATAGCTCCTTCATGGAGGAGGTTAGAGAAGGACCTATAGAAACCTTATGGGCTGTTGCAAGTAGGGTATAGCTTGCACCCAGAGTGCATCAGGTTGGAACCCTTGTCAAGAAAGTATGCTTATGTGATAAACATAAAGAGCTAAGGATAATCTTGAGCCAAACATGAGTTGAGCAAAGGCTCCACCCAGGTAGGGATATGCTTGTGATCTTGATCCAACTTCATGTAGTGAGGCTGGATGTGGAGTTAGATCTAGAGAGAGAAAGCAGGACCCAAGAAAGAAGGTTGGAAGCTTAGATTCTAAGACATGAGGAATAGTGGGGAGTTGAGGATGATGTGACCTAAGTGGATGATAGTGGTTGCCCTATGCTTGACCCCTGGAGGCTGATGATGTCTAGGTTATCTTGAGAGGAACCAAACCCTAGAGAGAGGATGATGCTTCTGGTACCTATGGTATAAGTGATTTCCTACTGGATGAGATAAAAGAGTGCTTTAGACCTTGAGGAGGTTTAAGTCACCAATTGTGGGGCTTCATACCTAGTTGGTTGTCCTAGAAGAGGAATCAACTCTGAAGTGTTGCTTGAGTAGAAAGATCATTGAAGTACATGACATATCTTGGACATGCTTGATTCATGGTTAAGAGATTGAGCATGCAGTTGGACACCTGAAGGTGAACCTAGGGTTCCTAGGCCTAAGAGGGGAAGTAGTGTATTTGATGATCATGATGATATTTGAGGCTCTATAGTTTCGAGCATGATACTCCTCATGTATAGAGGTAAAGGAAACCCCTTAAGTTAAGGGTATGTTTGATGAACCCCTCACAACTAAGTTGGTCTAATGTTGAGGATGAGAACAAGTGCGACCTAGCAAGGTTTAGTAGCTACGCTTGTGCCTTAGTAGTTGCTGGATTAAGCATGCTCATGTGAATGTAAACCCTAGGGACGTTTGCGACCTTTGTTATCAAGGTGTAGTTTCCTCCCATCCTGGGAGAGGGACCCTGTGGTAGGGAGTTTACTAGTTTGGTTGGTTTTGAGGTAACCTTAGGAGGTTTCATAGGATCTTGAGAAGCTAAGTGAAGAGTACACGGCATGAGGATGAACCTATAGATCCATAGATCACCCTCTCTATGTGCATGTGGATGTGTTACCATGGAGGTAACCGGTATGGGGCTTGACCAAGGTAGGCAGGTTGCCATGATCCCTATGAAAGGATGAAAGTCAGCCCATGAATGCAGGAAGAGAGATGATGAATGCTTGGGTAAGGTTCTAAGTTGGACATGTACTATAATAGAATCCTAAGTCAATCCTAGGGTCAGGTAGGGATAAGAACGATGGAAGAAGGAGTTGCCTAATTCCCTAGTTGCACATGACCATAGGGTCGGGAGGTAACAACTATCATTGTCTGAGGTCCATGGGTTAGGAGATTGATCACCATCATGAACTCATGGGACCCAAAGGGCAGATGAGTAGGGCACTCTCTGATGCATGAGGGAAGAGGGATGACCCCAAAAGTGTCGACACCCTATAGACCTCGAGGAAATGACCAAGGGATGTGTGTAAGCCTCAGTATGTTCAAGACTAGTTTTCCATGGAAGTAACCTTGACCTCGATGATGATTGTGATGTAGAGGCATAGGTGGAATGTCTCAACTTATATTTAAAGGTGTACTGGCAAGGTGGGACGTACCATCTCTACTCTTGGAATAGGAAGAACTCTATATTTGGACTGCAGCCAAATGCTTATTTCCTCTTGTTATGGGAGTGAGAGATAGGACAGTACGCATGCCATACACCAAGGATAAATATGATGTGAGTTGGAACGTTGCTACAAGGCATGAGGACAAAGATGATAACATACCCATGTGGGGCGAGTGATACATGGATGGTTTACAAACACTAAGATAAGTAATGTAGTCAGCTTATGAGGATGTTTTATCAGGAGCTACGTGGAATTTTCAAGTTAACCAAGGTTGAGTTTGATCACCATGAGGATGAGCTCATAGTTTCTTGATGAAGACAAACTTAGAGTTTGAGATGAGATGATAAGTGGAATATGTGGAGGTGTATGTCTGCAACATTACCTGACACCTAAGGAGGTGAAGTGGTAATGAATGCTCTGGTTGAGATATAGCTGCCTAGTTTAGCTAGAGGCTAGAAGAGGTTGAGGTTGTTTGACTAACCCTAAGTTTGGAAAGAAGATGAGTTTTGGCTAACACACCGATGTAACAAGATATGTTGAACAATTTAATGGTTGTTTGGTTAGCCAGTTTAGTCCTTGATGTAGTGAAAGGATGGTGATAGAACCTCAGATACATTTCTTTGGATAGGAAGGTAATAAAATCCTGATGAGAGTGGTTTAGAGTTTCTGAGGTATCAATCTTGAGGAATCATGACATACAGGAGATCATGGTTTTAAGATAACCATACACCGTGATACTACAAAGATAGTAATTGATGGTAGCACTTTGGATGCTTAAGATGAAGATGCATGTGTCTTGTGGCTATGCATGATAGTAGGTGAAGGACGAACACTAGTAACCCAATACTTTGACATAGAGGATGAAGAGTCCCCTAAAGGGAGTGGGAGTTCACCATTATGGAAGTTGTGGTAAGTCTCCCCTTGACCAAGGAAGGTCAAGATGCAGTATGGGTTATGGTAGATCGCCTTACCTAGATATAATGAGAAAGAAAGAATGTTGTCAAGGGAAAAATTCGGTTGAACTACTTAAGCGAGAAATATGGTTCAACCACATCATGATGCGAGTTCAAAAGTTTTTGAGAATAACCTAAAGATTCACTTCCATGAGGTGGAAGTATATACATGAAGAAATTGATGATAGAATAGTACATCCCTTACTAATGGTTAGTATGATCCAGACTAGAGGGTCTGATGACAGCATGTGTACTCATTCGAGGTGGTACATGGAGATAATTCTTAAGATGTGATGTTAACCACCATAGGCTTTATCGGGATGCAAGAGGTCTTATAGAGAGGTTGTGTTGGTCACCACTTCATTAAGATGATGTTGGTGAAGGAGGCCTCGCGAAGGTCAGAAAAGAACCACAGTGTGTGGAGATGAAGTCGCTTTGATCGTGCAATGGCTGAGAGAAAGCCCAGAGGCAACACGAGTCGTGAACTGATGCAAAGCAGACTAACATGCAGTTCACTGTGGGAGAGTATGTGATGTGAAAATCCGACCCCTCAGAGCTACAGTTGAGAAAGCTGAATCCCCAATATATGGGTCCATCTGAGATGGATTGGTGGATATGGTTGTGTTTAGCTTTACCCCTCAGGATAACATGATGTATAATGTGTTACATGAGTCCGATCTAGATCACTATATTAGGTACCCAAGCCATGTGCTGAGCCCTGAACCTATTCAGCTTTTTGAGAGGCTGAAAATTCCTGAGTCACCTATGAGGGTACGATATACCAAGGTAAGCAAGAACTCAGATGGAAGAATATGAGATGATGAAGGTTCTTGGGAAGCACCATGGAAATGGGGAAGGAACATGGGAGCCCTGATGGACAAAAGAAAGGCTTATCCTATTTGTTTGCTTGCTTAATGGAATTTTGAGGACAAAATTCTTATAAGAGGGGAAGGATGTTACAACCCCAGTTTTGGGATCATTTGGTGAGAAATGTAATTTCTCATATTAAAGAAATTCGAACAAATAATGATATAATTTGTTTTGCATGCATGGATTTCTTTTACAATAGCCTTGATGATTGTGTTGTGGGCTTTATTGGCTATTGGGCCCAATAACAAGGAAATTCAATTAATTAATGAATAATTGAGAATTTGAGAAAAGAAAGATGTGGAAACCTCTAGAAGGAAAAATAATGTGATCCAAAGATGGATTTCGTGCCTCTTGGGTTCCTTGGGTTCCAAGGAGTCCAAAGTTGCAAAGAAAAGCAATAAGAAAATAAAAGATTAATTAAGTATTTCTTTATTAAGAAATAAATTGAAAACAGTGATGAAATGTGGAAAACAAGTGAAAAGAAGTATAATTGAGTGATCCTTTGTGGATTTTAGTATCCCAAGGATTCCTAATGATAAAAGGAATACCAATGAGGAAAATAAAAGAGAAATAAAGAGAAATCCTCAAAAAGAAATATTTTAATAGGAAATACACATGATAATGAAGAAATAATGCATTTAGATGCATCTAGAAGGATAATGAGTATCTAATAAATAGGATTTCGAAATAATAGAGTGCCTTGGGATCCAAGGAGTCCCAATGAAGGAAGAGGAAAGAGAAAATACCAATAAAATCAAATAAAAGGATAATGTGATGCTTAATGAATGAATTTTGTGGCATTGTTAAAAAGGAAAGTAATTTTCTATTAAAAAGGGAAAACTTGTTTCCATGATAAATAATTAAAAGGCAAGTATAAATGAGGATAAGGGAGAAGATTTTCGTATTTAACCAAGAAATAAGGAATATTAAAGAGATGCTTAGGGGAGAGAGAAAGGGGAACTTGCTTCATGATGAAGAAATCAAATTCCTAGTACGAAAGGACTTTGTTTCTTCGAGAGCAAGTGTGTCGGGGCATGAATACTCTTCCCTATATAAAGGGGTAGATCCCTGGTTCGGGCCCATGGATATTCCACATGTCTCCCTCTCTCTTACCTATATTCTTCTTCCATGACCTTGTTTTCAACCCTAAGTCATATAGATGGTGTTCTTCCTGAAGCGATGGGGAGCTGTGGGTCATCTTGATGAAGGTTGGACGTCCCCCGATGACCTGAGGACGGTCGACTATCGTCCCCAAGCCCTCAACCTCCCACGCTAACCTGCAGTAGGTCTGAACGACCAACCGAGAGTCGATGGCTTGGGCGCACTGGAGCGGCCACCTTGGTCGTGGAGAAGAAGTGCCCTGGGCCTGGCGGAGGTCGACGGAGGAGGGGCGGTAGTTTCCGGCCACCCTCGGGTTTTGGAGTTGAGGGGGTGAACCCCCGCAGTCGACGAACGTCAAGCACTGCGCTAGGGCGCGGGGGGGAAGAAGATGACCGATGTTTGACGATTTTACCCTCCGAGACACAAAGGAGTTGGTGGCCGAGCTGCTGGCACAATAGTAAGTTGGTTATAAATTCAAAGGCAAGCTGTGTTGCATGTTAAAGGCTACGTGGCACCTCCCCATTGGCCCAAGTGAGGTAATTTTGCTAAAATCATATCTATTTATTTGTAGCTCAGATTAGCACACATAAAATATGAAAGTTGCTCAAAACATGAGGGGAATCCATTAAAAATATATTTGAAACCTGATTCCTTTTGCAATTCGAAAAGTAATGGAAGTTATTAACTTTAATGTAATGATAATTAAGAAACCCTATTTTGATATTCTTAATGAGTTTAGTAGGGTTTAAGTGATGGTTAAAGTTGATATTAACTTGTTAAACGTAAAGAGATACATTAAGATCGAAAAAGATGAATTTTGCACGTAAGTACTTTAATTGAGAGTTCATGTGCATAAATAAGCTTTAATGGGCCTTGAAACCCTAATGTTGGTAATTAGGATTACTAATGGCTTTAATTACTCGATTTCATGTATAGAATTGAGTTTTCATGACTATAAGCTATTTCGAGCATTAAAGTTCCTAATTTGTGGATAAATACCCTAAATGTAGTAATTAGGGTTTTCTCATGAATAAAAGGTAGAATTAATGATAAATAACGTTCATATGAGTATTAGATCATAATGAACTACAAATTGATGATAAACGAGTATAATGACTTTGTCATGGATTAAAAAGGATAAAAATAGTAGCTTTGATGTAAAAGAAGCTTAATGAAATTAATTGATGGTTAATGGTGTCTTTAAATATGAGAATAGGGTTATATGTCATTAAGATAACCTTAATGTTGAAGAATAGATAAAATAATAAGGGTTTATGAGTAATGGTATAAAATTAGGGTTTGAAATAGTAAAAGATGAAGGGAAACCCTACTTGTGATAGAAACCCTAAAAGTGAAACCCTAGGAAGCGAGCTAGGTTTAATGGATCTTGATGACATGAATAATAAAAAGGGAATTACGTGATTATTTCAGGATCTTGTTGAAAATACTTGCTTGCTTGGATTCTTATTTGCATGGATATTTCTGTTCAAATCATCAGATTAGGTATATGGTTAATTATGAATAACTGCCTTAGTTTTCTGAGGATTTTCTGGATGGTTAATCGCATTGAATGCAAATTATCAATTTCGATGTTCATACTTGCAAACTATAAAGTCACTATGATTATAACATTAATAATAGAAGTATGGATTCTCACACTTACATGCCACCCTGATGGATGATGCCAAAGGTCAGGCCCAAATGGGTAGACCAATGGACACCTTGAGTGGTGACCCCAAGCACCAAGCTCGGGAATGAGAAGGTGGCCTATGATATTGTATGAATAGTGGGCACCATGAGTGGTGACTCCCAGGCACCAAGCTCGGGATTGAGAAGGTGGCGTTAAGTCATTGGCAAAGGGAATCCTAAGGTGGGTATGCCAGGGTTAGGGCAAAAGCGGTGGAGAATGTCATACTGAAAAGTGTAAATTGGCTTGTTAATTAACTTGATTGTGATAATTAGATTGGTATCCTTATGTGCAAACTTTTGGTTGTTCCCACATACCAGTATATTTCAATATACTGATCGACGTTTTGTTTGTCGGCGTTTTAGGAACAACAATCGAAAGAACAAACAGTAAAGTGACACATTGTAGAAATAAGAAATAAAGTGCAAGGAGGATTAGATAGATTAATTCAAGCTCTGGATAGATAGATTTCCAAAGTTTTTCAAAGGTAAGTAAAGTTTTAATTTTACACCCAATTCCAGTTAGTTAGTAGAATGTCATAATTATTATCGATTATTTGTTGAACCTTGATCCTGTTAATTGAATAACGGCTCTGTCCTTCGGGTCTCCCTTAATTGGGGGTTACCGGGAGTCGGGGTCATTACAGGGCATCTACATCCCTACACTGTCAGATTATGGATCTACGGTCCTATTTCATTTGGGAAAATGGTTTCCATCTTGACATGTCCTATCGATCTTGCTCGAGACCATTTGATGCAACCGGTCTTCAAGACCGATTGGGAAAACCTACCCCAAAATCGATTGGACCCTCGTCTTCTTCTTCCTTCCACCCAACCCGCTAACCCTAACATGCAGTAGGCAGCCGCACCTGCAACCTCACTCAGCCGCAACCTACGCAGCCGCCCAACAATTCTTCATCTCGGCACCACTCCATACTTCTGCCTAATCCCCTGTAGGTCCCCACCATTATCATCACAGCCCAAGCACACCGCCACTGCCCTCAACCGCTGTGCCACCAACATTGTAACCTCATGACCTCATCACTGCCATCGTCCTCCCTACAACAACACCTTCGTCAAGCTGCCATGATGGCAAGAAACGATCGCTACCTGGCGATGTCTGATCGATCGTAGGGCTGCGAACGGTCTTGCAGACCGATCCTCACCAAACTCATAGGCCAGAGATTGCTTGCAGCCACTGAATGACAAACCGTTAGGAAGTATTGGTTGCCTCATCATAGGACCGTTTGGGCACTTAGGGATCGCGAGTAGCTGAAACCGTATGGGAACAATCTTACATACCGAATGGAGCTAAGGTGAAGGTCATTTGTGAACCACAACTACAAACCGCGAGCGTCCAAGACCATTGGGACTTAACGGTCTATGAGACCGCATGACAGCATCGGGTCCTCTGAGATCGATTAGGCAAGGATGCTTGCAAACCATAGCATAGAAAGAGGTTGGATGAGATCATTTGGGAAGAACCTTACTTGCAAGACTGTATGATCTGATGCCCAAGACCGTATGATCATACTTTCAAAATTGTTCGGAGTTGTTGGATAGTAGACCATTTGGATGGGATCCCCATTCAAGACCGTATGAAGGCATGTATCCAAGATCATTTGGTCAAGTATTCAAGATCATTTGGGCAATGTCCATTGAGGCAGCAAGACCGTTTGGAGATTTTGTTGGATAAGCAAACCGTTTGGGCCACAAAGCAAAGACCGTTTGGTCAGTGCAAAGCAAGACTGTATGGTCACTTATTCCAAACTGTTTGGAGAGAAAAGTACTAAACCGTTTAGGCATTAAGTGACCAAACCGTTTAGACCAGATCGTATGGAGGACTCACACCAAAAACTTGAGGACCAGACCTGATCCTATAAATAGGACCAGTAGGGTCTTCATTTGAGGCATCAGTTCCGAGACACCGACAGGCTGCCTGTACGCTGGTCCGATCCTGTGACTGTAACTTCACTTGCTATACCTGCTGCAACTCAAGGAGACTGAGGAGAGAAGAAAGGAGGAGTGAGGAAGACTTCCCGGTCTATCTTGGCATCCTTCTTTCCTCATCCATGTCTGCTCCGACATGACGTAGAAGACCGCATCATCTTCACCGAGCTGCGACTACCTTCTGCGTCGTGCTCATGGAAGATTTCTCTCTCGTTCTTGTTCTTCTTATTTCTTGCATCATGAGCGAGTTGTTACTTTTTGCTGGGGTGTGGGGACTAGCCCCGCTACCCATGCAAGCATGTTCTCTCGTTAAGCATTCCATAGAAATGTATATAACTTTTCATTTCGTTGTTAATCGACAATGTTTGTAGTTGTTTACCTGCAAGCTTTCATCTTGTTTTTCCATATGTTGTGAGAACTTCTATATGTAGGTTAGAATGTCGTTTATTGAGGTTGACTCTCAAACTAGAAATAGAATGAGATTCCTTGAGGTCGTAAGTGTATTATCTGTAAGGGGACAAGCCATCTAACCTACAGTGATGCTTCTATGGCTTAACATCCCTTAGGGAGGGCCACAACCTTAGTTGGATGTTGTATCTTCTTTTTTAATTATCGATATTTACTTGTAGATTAACCACCCACTTATTTGTTGATTAGCGCGGTTGTCTCCTTGACGAGAACTTCTGATAGGATTCCTTGAGGTCGTAAGTGAGTGATCTGTGAGGGGACGAGCCATCTAACCTATGGTGATGCTTTTGTGGTCTAAACATCCCTTAGGGAGGACCATAACCTTAGTTGAATTTGTATCTTTGGAGTCGTAAGTATGTGATTCAGATGGTGATGAGATATATGATGCCTAGGGTGATGCTTACGCAAACCTAACGCTCGTATGGGGGGTTTTGCAACAACTCTATTTGGATAGTTACATCTTGGTTGGATGTTTGATGTTTGGATGTGTTAGCATGTGTAGTGGTGGTGAACGCGATACCATCCCAGTGATTCCATACCATTAATCTAGATCAACTTTAATTCTGTCCTTTACTTTTTTGCACTTAGTTTAATTAACCTCAAAACAACCAATCGTTCTAAATATTAGTCTTACTTGAACTAGATTCGAATGACTAAGACTCTTAAAAATGTTGTCTCTTGGCATTCGATCCTCAACTATACGACGATAAGACTCGTCCGCTTGCGGGTGGTATTATTGCACATTGGTTTTGGTAAAAGCTCAGGGATCTCAACCCTGAGTGAATTTGTTAGTGCAATAATATTTCACGTCAAGGACTCATGTGGCTAGATAGTTCATAAAATCAACATACCACGGGGTAAGTGTAGACACTTTCAGCAAGTGGTTACCATGCAAAGAGTTGTTGAAGGGAACTATGTTTGAATTTTGTATATGCAATCAAATGAGTTTATCCAAAAAAACATTCTCAGTCCCCTTTTTGTCAATGATTTCTAGGTCAACCTCTTGCAACAAGAGAATCTACCTAATCAGACTTGGTTTTGCATCCTTCTTTGACGTTAAATATTTTATAATAGTATGATCAATGTAGACAATCGCTTTTGAGCTTATGTGATAGGAGTGGAACTTTTTAAAGTCATAGACAATGATGAGAAGCTTTTTTTCAGTTGTTGCTTGCATAGTATATGGTGTGATATATTTGTCAACATCCAACCCCAGAACTGCACCCACAACATAGTTTGTGGCGTTACACATGATCTCAAAAGAGAGAGACCAATATAGAACACAAAGGATTGGAGTTGAGATAACATCATCATTTAGAGTATGAAAGCCCTTAATGCAGTTAGAGTTGATGTTGAAGTCCACATCCTTCTGGACAAGATCTATGAGAGGGTTGGTGATCTTGCTAAAGTCACAGATAAACCTCCTTTAGAATCTGGTATTTCCATGAATTTCTCATACTTCCTTGAAATTGGTTGAAGAACATAGCTTGGAAATCACTATAAGCTTAGATTTGTTGATTTCAATGCTATGGAGCTGATATTGTCCTAGAACAATGCCCTCCTTTACATTGAAGTGGCATTTTTCCCAATTAATCACCAAATGTGCTTCCTCACAACATTTAAGACCAAGGGAAAGATGTTGTACCCATGATTCAAAAGAACCTCCATATACTGATAAGTCATCCATTAAGATTTACATTATAGTTTTAGTGAGACCCAAGAATATGGCAAACATGCAAAACTAGAAAGTAGTAGGCACCTTGTAAGTATGAAAGGCATATGGTGGAAAGTATGTGTGCCAAAGGGACATGTAAAGGTAAACTTTTCTTCATTTCTTGGATTGATGGGAATCTAGTAGAAACTAGATCACCCATCCAAGTAACAAAAGAATTCCTGGTATGTGTGTCTCTCTAGGACTTGGTCATAAATAGAAGTGGAAATGGTCCTTTTGTGTTGTATTATTGAGCTTGTGATAGCCTATGCACATATGCCACCAAATCACAATGCGTGTGGGGAAAAGATCATTCTTTTCATTTTGAGAAACTTTTGTGCCTCCTTTCTTCGACACACTTTGTGTAGGACTCACTCATGGTGAGTTAGAGATGGGATAGATGATTCCAGACAACAATATCTTAATCACCTCTTTGCGCACAACCTCCTTTAAAATAGGGCCCAACTTGAGTTGAGGCTTGATGGAGGTCTCTTAATCGTCAACCATATTAATTTTGTGCATGTAGAGGGATTGTCTCACTCCAATTAGATTAGTCATTTTGTAGTATAATGCCTCTTCCTCATCTCATTCAACAACTTGTATTCTTGCTCAGCCGTGATATTTGAATTGATGATAACCGGGCTTACCTTTTCTCATCTAGGAAGACATATTTGAGCCCCTTGGCTAGAGGCTTCATCTTTGATGAGGTGGGCTCCTTTTCTTCATCTTCAAGTATAGAGATAGACTTTACATCTTCAAAGTCATCCTTAGGGTCTTCCTCAATAAAGTCAAGGTGGAGAAGAAATTTGTTACAACCTCAATTTTGCATATGTTTTTGTAATTGAAATGTAATGTTTTTATGAGTATGGACATAATTGGAAAAGTTGTATGCTTTGCTTCAAGGAAGGGATTTCTTTGCAAATCTCCCTTTTGATATGAATTTCGTGGTTCCTATTATTATATTAATCCAATAATGGATATAAAAGAGAAGAAAATAAGAAAAGTCCAAATATTAGAAAAAGATCCAAGATAATGAATATCACGCAAAGTATTTATGAGAATTATATAGAAATCTCTAGAAGGGGGCATTAATGGCCACAATTGAGTAAATTTCGTTTATATGTGATTTCTAATGGAAAAATATGAAAAGAGGAAAAAGGAAATAAAAGATAAAGAGAAATCCTTGAAAATAATTTTTTAATAAAGAAATAAGTAAGATAATGAGAAATAATGGATGTGGATGAATCTAGAAGGATAATAAGTATCCTTAAAAAGTAATTTCGAAATATTAGAATTTCTTGGGGTCCAAGGAGTCCCAATGTAAAAATCGTACAAAAAGTCTTAATATGAGGATAATGTGTTGTATAATTAATGACTTTTGGTATTATGAAAAAGAAATACTTTTTCTGTAAGAAAGTATAATTTCATAGCAATTTCCAAGCACAAAGAAATAGATTTTGAATTCCTAATAATTAAAGAATATGGATTATCAAGGAATTGCTAAAAAGAGAGATATTATACCTAAATAAGGAAAATAGGTTTCCTTTTGGGAAAAGGCTTCATTTTCTTCGTGGGCAAGCATGTTAGGGCATTGCTACCCTCCCCTATACAAGGGGTAGAACCCTTGGCTCGAGCCTAAGAGAATTCCATGCATCCCTCTCTTTCCTTCATCTTAGTTTCTCTAAAAACCCTAACAAAGAGGAGTAGCGTGACCATGGAGCAACGAGGAGCCAAGGAGGGGTTGTGATGGAAGCCTGATGTGCCATGATGCCAGAGAGCATCTTAGCCATCGTTGCCATGCCCTAAACCATGCGCAACAGAAGTCGCATGGCTGCAATGTCGGCCGCATGTTGCAGGCACGACGTGCTTGAAACCGGCCGCGCTAGACGCGATTTGGAGGTGCCCCATTTGTGGAGGAGGATGGCAGAGGTAGGGCGGCGGTCGCCGGTGGGCCTCATGCCCGGGGGGGCCTACAGAGAGTTGTACCCAGTGGCAGCAGCTCGCGTCGCAAGGTTGAAGACAACCTAATAGTCGTTGGACGGATTTTCCCCTCTGCACTGTGCTAAGTCAGTCATTTACGCAAGGGAAAAAATGTCTTTTTATTATGTTCTCAGCCGGCTACATATTGCATGGGGATTGCTGATGTGTCAGCCTCTCATTGGTCCAAGTAAGTGAATTTTGTAAAATTCATATCTAATGATTGGTAGCTTGGATTGATACATGTAATATATGAATTTTTCTCAGAAAAATGCGAGGAATCCATTAATAATAGTTTAGATCTTAATTCCTCTTGCAATTCAAAAAGTAGTTGAAGTTATCAACTTCAATGCATTAGTGATTAAGAAACCCTAATCTATGATGATTAATGGATTGGGAAGGGTTATTTGGATGTTTAAAGTTGATGTTAACCTGTTGATTTTAAAAGGACACGTTAGATCTAAAAGGATGATTTTTATGCATAATTTGACTAATTTAGGGTTCCACGTACATGAATATGCTTTAATGGGCCTTGAAACCCTAACTTTGGTAATTATGACCCTTAATGGTTTTAATTGTTCAAATCCATGAATAAAGTTGAGATATGAGGATTCTAAGCTATTTTGAGTATAAAAGTTTCTAATTGTGGATGAATACCCTTAATTTGGTAATTAGGGTTTTCTAGTGGATAAATGTGGAATTAATGATAAATAGGGTTCATATGTGAATTGAACTATAATGAAATATGATTTGTCAATTCAAAAGAAATCGAACATGATAATTGGGCTTACTGATCTTGACATGACTTAAAAGGATAAAGATGGTAGTTTTGGTGGAAAAGAGATATATTAGACTTAATTGACATTCAAGTATGCCCATGATGTTGAAATTCGGGTTGTGAATCAAAAAGGGTATTGAAGTGGTAAAAGCTTTATGGAGGCTAAAACCCTAATAAAACTCTAAAGTTGGCCTAAAAATCCTAAGGTAGAATCCAAGTCAATCTTGAGAATATTTTGGATAAAATAATGACACTTGGATGTTATGCATTAATTTTAGGATATTGTTGATTGCTTGTTTGATTGTCTTGAATATTAATGCTTGGACATCAAGTTACTCTGGATCAGGTATGTGCTTATGCTATGGTTAAATCGCTTTAGTTTCATGGTGATTCCCGAATGTTTTAACAGTTGCCTGAATATAACTGCTTGGATGCCTTTTATTTCATGCAACTATAAAGTGACGATGATTATCACCATAAATATGTGTACATAACTAGCTCAGATCCTGATCCTCCTCTATGGATTTGCTAATAATGAAAAGGAAGACCTAGTACATGGTCTACCTGTTAGGTAGGACAATCAGGTTATCATGAGTCAGGGATTGGGCTACCTATGGGTAGTGCCAGGTGACTCTTTAGCATACCATGAGTAAGTGATTGGGGTACCTATGGGTAGTGCCATGTGACTCTTCAACCCTAGGTATTGATCTACCTGTTAGGTAGGATAATGGGGGTCAGTTGGGATCTACCATATGAGAAATAGTATCAGGTCCACTACAGGGACAGCGCAGAGGTTAGCGTATGTATGGATTGAGTAGTTATGTTTAAAGTGTAAAGTTTGCTTGCTAAACCATAATTGATTACAATATGTTGTGATAGATAATTGTCTGATTATTGTTTCCCCCACATATCGGCATATTCATTTATGCTGATAGATATTTTGTTTGTCGGCGTTTTTGGTACAAATTAAAAATGACAACAGTAAAGTGGCATATTGTGAAATTAAGAAATAAAGTGCAAGGAGGATTAGTTAGAATAGAGTCCAGAGGTGGATAGAAGTTAGATATCCAAGTTTTTGAAAAAAAAGGTATGCAAAGTTTTATTTTTTATTCCAGCTTTCAGTATAGTCATTGTAGAATTTAATAATTATTACTGATTATTTGTTGAACCTTTGATCTGGGAAATTGTAATAACGGCTCTGACCTCTTGGTCTCCCTTAATTGGGGGTTACTGGGAGGCGGGGTCATTACATTTGGTATTAGAGCATTGGTTCCTCATTTATTCTTTAGTAATTATTAAAGTTTACAAACTCTATAGAACTCGAGGGAGTTATTAGAAGATTTTCCGAAAGATAGAGGTGTCTAGAAAAGGATCACGTATGGGGGTTGGCAATATTTTCCTCTACACCGCTAGTCAGAATACAAGGACTCCCGGATCTGTGTGACTGCCTGTCCAATGTCTTAGGATCTGACTCGAAATAAGATACCTTTAGGACTCTCCCATCTATTTTCTTCCCTTCTCAACCCTAATTCTGTTAAGATTCTAAGGTTTAGGGTTTTTTCTCTCTTCCTCACCCTCTTGAGGTCAGGGTATGTATGATAAGGTTAAGGAATCCTCCACCAAATTAATGAAAAAGCATGTAAATAAGATGTCATGGACATAAGATTAATAGTTTAAGCATAAACTAAAGAATAGTTGCATGCTTAGGTTGCATGACATGTGTTGTCATGCCCGCAGGAGAGACCTGAGGTTAGACCTTCATGTCAGGAGGATGAAGTAGAGTTGGTCTTGGAGGAAGAGACATCCATTAAAGGTAGATACCTGGCTCATCCTCTAAGGATGATGCTAACCCTAACCCTAAGTGATGGTTAGAGAGAGAGATGGCATGATGAGATGGAAGTCATGGTCGACCTTATGTGTGGGTTGACATGATGTTGGTTTTGAATCCCTATGATAGTGAGAGCCATGTGAGGTTGGATGACCTAGTACCTTTGGCGACCCAACCCTAGGAAAGGTCGTGCATGTTAGGGTGAAGGATAACTCCTTCATTGATGAGGTTAGTGATGACACTATAGAAACCCTATGGGCTGATATGAGCATGGCCTAGTATGCACCTAGAGTACATTAGTAAGTGCTGGTAGTAGGTCGAAGCCTAGGCCAGAAGGGCATGTTGGATAGCTTATGAGCTAAGCATAAAAGAGCTATGGATAATCTTGAGAAAACATAGGTTTGATCATATGTTTCACCCCTATAGGTGTATGCATGTGAGCTTGATCCACCCTTTTAGAGAGAGAACCTCCAGTGGCAAGGTTGTTTGTAGGGCTAGCTCTAGAGAGAGAGCAAGACCCGAATAAGAAGGTTGGAAGCTTAGACTCTGGGATATGAGGAACCTTGGGAAGTTGGGTATGTTGTGACCTAAGTGGATGGTTGTGGTTGCCTCGTGCATGACCCCTGGAGGCTTTTAGTATCTTGGTTGCCTTGAGAGGAACCAAACCCTAGAAGAAAGATGAGGCTACTGGTACCTATATGCAAATGATATAGGTGCTTACCTACTAGGGATAGGAAGAAGAGTTCCTTAGACCCTGAGGAGGCTTAATACCAAGTTGGAAGGTCTTATACCTAGTTGGTTGTCCTTGAGGAGGACTCGACTCCGAGGTGTTGTTCAAGTGGAAGGATAATAGGATGTGCATGACGCACCTCGTACATGCTAGGTTCGTTGTTAGAATGTTGAGCATGCAGTTGGATAGCTGTTGCATAAGAGGTGAACCTAGAGTTCCTAGACCTATAAGAGGGGAAGTAGTAGTTCCTAGTGCACCTGATGCCCACACGGACGTTTGAGTTCCTACACATGGGAGCATGGCACCCCTCATGTTTAGAGGAAAGGGAAACCCCTTGGATTAAGGTGTATGTTTGATGAACCCCTCACATATAAGCTGGTGACATGGGAAGGTATGATCTTGGTCCAATATTGAGGATTGAGAACAAGTATGACCTACCATGGAGACCTAGTATGGTTTAGAAGGTGGTCTATTTTTTAGCTATGTGCCTTAGTAGCTTGCTAGGGCTAAGCACGCTCATGTGGATATAAACGTTAGATGTAGAGACTTTTGTGACCTTTGTTGCTATCAAGATGTAGTTTCCTCCCATCCTAGGAGGGGGACCCTTCTATAGGGTATGTACAGCTTTTGTTGGGTTTGAGGTAACCTATAGAGGTCTCATAGGATCTTGAGAAGCTAAGTGGAGAGTACATAGTATGAGAAAGAACTTGTAGACCCTTACATAACCATCACTAAGTGCATGCGGATTTGTTACCATGGAGGTAACCGGTATTAGGCCTGACCAAGGTAGGTAGCTCACCTTGATCCCTATGAAAGGATGTAAGTCAGACCACGAATGCCGAGAGAGATGATGGAGACTTGGGTAAGGTTTCAAGTTGGATATGTACTATGTTAGAATCCTAAGTCTATCCTAGGGTCAGGTAGGGATAAGACCGATGGGAGTAGGACTTGCCTAATTCCCTAGCTGCACATGACCATAGGGTCAGGAGGTAACTACTATCATTGTCTAAGGGCCATGGGTTAGGAGATGATCACCTTCATGAACTAATGGGACCCAAAGGGCAGATGAAGAAGGCACTCTCTAGATGCATAAGGGAAGAGGGATGACCCTTAAAGTGCCAGCACCCTATAGACCTAGAGGAGATGACCAAGGATGGTATGATGACCCAAGTGGGTTCGAGACCAGTTTTCCATGGAAGTAACCCTGATATCGAGATGTTCATGATGTAGAGACATGTGATGCACGTTTCAACCTAGATTTGAAGGTGTACTGGCAATGTGGGATGTACCATCTCTACTCTTGGAATGGGAAGAACTCTGTATTTGGACTGTAGCCAAATTCTTATTTCCTCTTGTTATGGGAGTGAGAGATAGGACATTACACATGCCATACACTAAGGATAAAGATGATGTGAATGGAAACGTTGCTATGATAATAACGTACCCTTGTGGAGTGTACGATGTGTGGATGGTTTACAAACACCAAGAAAACTACGGTAGTCATCTTATAAGGATGTTCTTATCGTGAGTTGTATGGAATTTATGAGTTATATAAGTTTGAGTTTGATAACTAGGAAGATGATCTATGAGTTTTCTTGATGAAGATAGACCTAAAGTCTGAGAAGAGATGATAAGTGGAATACATGGAGGTGTATGTCTTCAACTTTATCTAATACATAAGGATGTGAGGTGGTAATGGATGCTCTAGTTGAGATGCAGTTGCCTAGTTTAGCTAGAGGCTAGAAGAGGTTTCTAGGTTAGCCCTAAGTTTGGAAAAGGATATATGTTGGGCTAACACTTGGATGTAATAAAATCCGATGATCGAGTTAGTGGTTGCTTGATTAGCCAGCCTAGGGCTTGTTGTGATAGAAGGATGGTTGTAGAACTTTAGATGCACTTCTCTGGAAAAGAATGTGATGAAACCCACGACTAGAGTGTTTTAGGGTTTCTGAGGAATCAACCTTAAGGAATCATGACATACAAGAGATCATGATTTTAAGTTCACCATATACCATGGTACTACTAAGATAATAAGTGGTAGTAGTACTTTGGATGCCTAAGAATTGTATAGAGTTGCATGAGGCTTATCGCCATGCATGTCAGGGGGTGAAGGACGAACACCAATAACCTATTGAGTTGATATAGAGGATAAGGGTCCCGAGGGGGAGTGGGAGTTCATCACTATGTATGTTGTGGTAAGTCTCCCCCGGACTGAGGAAGGTCAGGATGCAATATGGGTTATGGTAGATTGCCTTACCTAGATGACATGATCTAAGAGAAAGAGAGAGTATTGTCAAGGGATAGATCTGGTTGAACTACATATAAGAGAGAGAGAGATGGTTCAACTACACCATGATGCAAGTTTAAAGGTTCTTGAGTATGACCTAAAGATTCACTTCCATGAGATGGAAGTAGATACATGAAGAACTCAATGTTAGTATAGGTTATCACCCCTAACTAATGGTTAGTATGATCCAGACTAAAGTATCTGATGAGAGCATGTGTGATCGTTCAGGGTGATACATGGAGACAGATCTTGTCTTATGAAAGTTGTGATGTTAGCCACCATAGCCAGTATTGAGATGTAAGAAGCTTTGTAAGGGAGGTTGTGTCAGTCACCACTTCATTAAGATGATCTGGGTGAAGGGACCTCGCGAAGGTTAGAAAAAGGCCACAGTGTGTGCAGATGAAGTCGCTTTGATCGTGCGATGGCTGAAAGAGAGCCCAAGGGTGACATGAGTCATAAGTTGATGCAAAGTAGACTAACATGCAGTTCATTGTGGGAGAATATGTGATATGAAAATCCGACCCCTCTGAGCTATAGCTGAGAAAGTTGAGTCCCCGATACATGGGTCCATTTGAGATGGATTGGTGGAGATGCTTGTGTGTAGTCTTACCCCTCAGGATAACGTGATGTATGATGTGTTCTACAAGTCTAATATAGAGCACTATGTCAGGTACCTAATCCATGGGTTGAGCAATGAACCTAGTGAGCTCCCAAGGGAGGCTAACTTACCCTGGGTCACCTATAAGGGTACGAGATACCAAGGTGAGAGAGAGCTCAGGAGTAAAGAATATGAGATGAAAGGTTCTTTGGAAGCACCATGGAAAGGATGAAGCCACATGGGAGACAATGATGAATATGGAAAAGTCTTATCCTGAATTGTTTATATGTTTGGTGGAATTTTGACGGAAAAATTCCTTTAAGCGGGGAAGGATATTACAACCTCAATTTTTCATATGTTTTCATAATTGAAATGTAATGTTTTTATGAGTATAGACTTAATTGGAAAAGGTGTATTCTTTACTTCAAGGAAGGGATTTCTTTGCAAATCTCCCTTTTGATAGGAATTTCGTGGTTACTATTATTATATTAATCCAATAATGGATATAAAAGAGAAGAAAAGAAGAAAAGTCCAAATATTAGAAAAAGATACAAGATAATGACTATTAAGAAAAATATTTATGAGAATTATATAGAAATCTCTAGAAGGAGGCATTAATGGCCACAATTGAGTAAATTTCGTTGATATGTGATTTTTAATGGAAGAAATAGGAAAAGAGGAAAAAGGAAATAAAAGATAAATAGAAATCCTTGAAAAGAAATATTTTAATAAAGAAATAAGTAAGATAATGAGAAATAGTGGATGTGGATGCATCTAGAAGGTTAATAAGTATCCTTAAAAAGGAATTTCGAAATAATAGAATTTCTTGGGGTCCAAGGAGTCCCAATGGAGAAGAAGAAATAGAAAATACACATAATACAAAAAGCTTAATACGAGGATAATGTGTTATATAATTAATGACTTTTGGTATTATCAAAAAGAAATACTTTTGCTTTAAGAAAGTAGAATTTCGTGGCCAATAGATTAAAAGCCAAGCACAAAGAAATAGATTTTAAATTCTTAATAATTAAAGAATATGGATTATCAAGGGATTACTAAAAAGAGAGATATTATACCTAAATAATGAAAATAGGTTTCCTTTTGGGAAAAGGCTTCATTTTCTTCATGGACAAGCATGTTACGACATTGCTACCCTCCCCTATATAAGGGGTAGAACCCTTGGATCGAGCCCAAGAGAATTCCATGAATCGCTCTCTCTCCTTCTTCTTGTTTTCTCTAAAAACCCTAACAAAGAGGAGCAGCGTGACCATGGAGCAACGAGGAGCCAAGGAGGGGTTGTGATGGAATCTTGATGTGCCACGATGCCAGAGAACATCTTAGCCATCATCGCCTTGCCCTAAACCATGCACAGCAGCAGCCGCATAGCTACAATGTCGATCGCATGTTGAAAGAACAATGTGCTTGAAACCAGTCATGTTGGATGTGATCTGGAGGTGCCCCATGTGCGGTGGAGGACGGCGGAGGTAGGGCGGCAGTCGTCGATGGCCCTCAAGCCCTGGGGAGGAGGGGGTAGACCTGCAGAGAGTTGCACCCGACAATAGTAGTTCGCGTCGCAAGGTTGAAGACAACCTAATAGCCATTGGATAGATTTGCCCCTTCGCGTTGTGCTAAGCCGGTCACTTATGCAAGGGAAAAAGGGTCTTTTTGTTATGTTCTCGGCCGACTACATATTGCATGGGACTGCTGACGTGTCAACATCTCATTGGTCCAAGTAAGTGAATCTTGTATATCGTATCTAATGATTGGTAGCTCGGATTGATACATGTAATATATGAAATTTTCTTAGAAAAATGCGAGGAATCCATTAAAATAGTTTTAGAGCTTAATTCCTATTGCAATTAAAAAAGTAGTGAAGTTATCAGCTTTAATGCATTAATGATTAAGAAACCCTAATTTATGATGATTAATGGATTGGGAAGGGTTATTTGGATGTTTAAAGTTGATGTTAACATGTTGATTTTAAAAGGACATGTTAGATCTAAAAGGATGATTTTTATTCATAATTTGATTAATTTAGGGTTCCATGTACATGAATATGCTTTAATGGGCCTTGAAACCCTAACTTTGGTAATTATGACCCTTAATGGCTTTAATTGTTCAAATCCATGAATAAAGCTGAGATATGATTATTCTAAACTATTTTGAGTATAAAAGTTTCTAATTGTGGATGAATACCCTTAATTTGGTAATTAGTGTTTTTTAGTGGATAAATGTGGAATTAGTGATAAATAGGGTTCATATGTGAATTGAACTATAATGAAATATGAGTTTTTAATTCGAAAGAAACCAAACATGATAATTGGGCTTAATGATCTTGACATGACTTAAAAGGATAAAGATGGTAGTTTTGGTGTAAAATAGATATATTAGACTTAATTGGTGTAAAAGAGATATATTAGACTTAATTCCTCTGGTGATCTATTTTGGGATGTGGACCATCTGGTTCTTCCAGGCTGTTCTGGTGGCTATGCTTCTCGGTATGGGAGCTTTCCTCTTAAGTTCTGCTGAAGGTTACTTGGCTTGTTGATCTGTTCTCTTCTTGACAAGGGAGTTCTTCTGTTGAGATTTGCTGAAAACTGATTGGTTCCTTGATCTGATTTGCTGCCTATTGGTTTTCTTCATGACAAGGGGATACTTCTCTGGTTTTCTGAAGGTTTTTTAGCTCTGAAGGAGTTGGCGCATTGGTGATGCTCAGATCTTTTTCCCCTCTTCTTCTCTTGTTTTGTGTATAGAACATGTATAGTTATACTCCCCTTTTGTTCTTCGTTCTTTTTTTCCATCTTCAGTTTTGAAGATGGACAACATTGTATATAAACCAAAAGAAAATACAAAAAAAGCAACACGAGTTTTCGACCGACCAAAAAAAAAGTATGCCCATGATGTTGAAGTTAGGGTTTTTGAATTGAAAAGGGTATTAAAAGTGATAAAAGCTTATGGTGGCTAAAACCCTAATAAAACTCTAAAGTTGGCCTAGAAATCCTAAGGTAGAATCCAAGTCGATCTTGAGAATGTTTTCGACAAAATAATGACACTTGGATGTTATGCATTAATTTCAGGATATTGTTGATTGCTTGTTTGATTGTCTTGAATATTACTGCGTGGATATCAAGTTACTCTAGATTAGGTATGTGGTTACGCTTATGGTTAAATTGCTTTAGTTTCATGGAGATTCCCGAATATTTTATCGGTTGCCTAAAAATAACTACTTGGATGACTTTTATTTCATGCAACTATAAAGTGACTATGACTATCACCATAAATATGTGTACATAACTAGCTCAGATCATGGTCCTCCTCTTTGGCTTTGCTAATGATGAAAAGAATGACCTAGTACATGATCTACCTGTTAGGTAGGACCATCAAGTTATCATGAGTTAGGGATTGGGCTACTTATGGGTAGTGCCATGCGACTCTTTAACATATCATGAGTTAGTAATTGGGCTACCTATGGGTAGTGACATGCGACTCTTCAACCCTAGGTATTAATCTACCTGTTAGGTAGGATCATGGGGGTTAGTTGGGATCTACCTTATGAGAGGTAGTATCTAGGTCCACTGTAGGGACAGCACAGAGGTTAGGGTATGCATGGATTGAGTAGTTATGTTTAAAGTGTAAAGTTTGCAGTCTAAACCATAATTTCTTGCAATTTGTTGTTACAGATAATTGCCTGATTATTGTTTCCCTTACATATCGACATATTCATTTATGCTGACTGACATTTTGTTTGTCAGCATTTTAGGTACAAATTAAAAAGGACAAACAGTAAAGTGGCATATTGTGAAATTAAGAAATGAAGTGCAAGGAGGATTATTTAGAATAGAGTCCAGAGGTGGATAGAAGTTAGATATCCAAGTTTTTGAAAGAAAAAAATGTATCGAAAGTTTTATTTTTTATTCCATCTTTTAGTATAGTCATGTTAGAATTTAATAATTATTACTGATTATTTGTTGAACCTTTGATCTGAGAAATTGGGATAACGGCTCTAACCTCTTGGTCTCCCTTAATTGGGGGTTACCGGGAGGCGGGGTCGTTACAAAATTTTTCCATTCACTCATATAGAAATGATGTATAGTTTCAGTTATTTTTTACATATCCCCTTGGTTATAAATTGACAACTAAGTGGGTGACGTTAAAACTCAAGATGTGCATTTTCAGTCTTTTGGCAAACCAAAATCAAGACATTATACATATATTGTCTGTTACGGTCAAACTGACGATATAACGTGCAACATACGATAAAATTGTGGTTCCCCTTGGTAGTTCACGGTCGATTATCCCAAGTACAACTGATGAGGTAATGCATAATTTTCCATTAGTTTATTGGGAACCAACACGGTAGTGTTCAACTTGTAGTCAGTTTCTTATGTAATAACTTACACAATTTTAGTGAATAAACAATTAAAGTAAGGGATTTGTCATTAGTTTCTTTCTGAAAACTGACTTTGTAGGTATATGGAGTCAGTTTCTTATGAAATAACTTTTCCCATATATTCATGTTTTTATACATAGTAGGTTTGCAGACCTGCTATCTGGCTATTAGCCTTTTTGGAGCCTACAGCTCATCAGAACTGCACCATTTCATTAGAATTGCGGGCCTTGTAGCCATTGTAGCTGAACAATGGGCCAGCAAACCTATAAGAAGATATATATATATATATATATATATATATATATATAATATTACATATAATATCAATTGATTCAGCTCAATATTCTATCAATTTTCACTTCAATGCACCATATGCATGAACTCACAATTCAATTGATTCAGTTCTCATACACACATTCTATTTCATACATATGCACAAATATGCATTAGAAATTAGACTGGATAACATCCAATCCTCCTCATCCACTTCACATTCAATTCACACACACATGCATGAACACATATACACATTAGCTTCCACAGAGTTGAAGTCCACATCTATAATATATAAAACAAAATATTTGACATCAAAGTTTGAATACAAATATAATTCTACCATCCTAATTAGCTGACAAGTCCACATGCTTGATGAAGCAATTTACCCACACTTTGTGTAGGACATTCAGTCACTCCAACATATAGGATTCAATAGTGCCAAAATCCTATACAGAGAATGGACAAAATTCTAATTAGATTGGACTATTTGTATTACCCGATGAGTCTAATTTGATGTTTATGTTCCATGACTAATAACAATACTTTCAGTATACAGTTAATATTCACTAATGCATGCCTAAAAATGGTGTCCATGTACAACATCATGTAATATCGACATGCCCAATCATTGTTTTATACAAGGCAATGTATATTTACAATTATGTGAATAAATGTAATTAAGTCGAGTTGGAAATATATATGCACTTGTGTTAGAAGACTATATATATACATTAACACTCCTCCAAGCTATTGATTTCTATTTTGTGTCTACTTTCCCTTTGCTTCTATGGAATCCTTTCATACCCTACAAGTAAAATTAACAAATATGTTTTATTATTAGACTATCATATGATGAAAACATTAACAAATATGTTGATCATGAGAAAATATACTTATGCGTGAATTAGAAATTTTGTTGGGTGACCCTCATTTGGTGTTAGTTTCATACCTGAAGGATCAAAGAAATAAATAGTATAGATCTCGAGAACAATCACTGACACCTACCAATGCTTATTTCATAGTGAATAGGCAAATAAAATAAAAATTAAATTCTATAACATTTTTATATTCATAAGTTAAACATATAAAAAACAAGAATATATTTTACAAAACATTGAAAGTAGCTATGTTCACAGTTTTGGAAACACCAAAAACCTTCAATGTGATATTCACATAATTTGTGACGCCACTTACATCTCTCTCTACATCACTAATAATTGATGGCACTAGAAATGCCACATTTGATAATCCAAACTCAGCGATGATGTAATACATATGACTAAACATATATATGCAATAATCAAGTAATATATAATAAATAATTAAAAATGTGTATTTTTCACATGTAAATAGGTATTCAGACTCTCCATATCCAAAGTTCTATCAATGATGTGTTTAGCGATTTGTAATGAAATAGCTCAGAAACATCTATCAACATTGTACGAGTGTCGTACTATATACATAGGACCTCCTCTGAAGGTCGATCAACATAGTATCTAATAGATATGTATTATCTAACCATATTGTCAAGACCTTGAATTTAGGGCCTAAGGAGTCAAACAACTCCAAAGAAATAAAATGTGGGGGTGAAGGCTTTAGAAACCTAGGGGGCTTCTTAGCTATTATGATCTACATACATATTCTCATATTAGCTTCTAGTTATATATAAATTCAATATACAATTGTCATACCTCAAGAAATATAATGAGCCATTTGGGCCATCTAGTAAAGTCACCTTCAACCTTTCTGATTGTGGTGGCATCTAGGAGCTTGCATGGGAGTGGTGATTCTCTCCATGCTAGAATGACACGTATGATGGACAAATAGACATGATTAGTGTGGATGGCATGTATCAACATGTGTATAAGCCTCGACATCTGCCACAATGTTATATGATGGAACATCAATGACAAGATGGCATTTTATGACCCACTACTATGACACACAACATTGAAATTGACACACATATATATATATTGAATTAAATGATTACTTTATCACAATGTATAAACACAACATATAAATTGACTATAATTGAATCTTACCTCGACCATGCTAGGAGGGTATGAAGGAGTAGTCCCAATACCCTCCTTGGATGTGTGATGTTGTACAAGATTCATGACTGTTGGAGGTGCTACCACTGTGTGAGAAGCCTTAAACTCCTCCAAGGCTACATCTATAAATCTTTTCACATCCTCTTGGTCTATTCCCCCTTTCTTGGTAGATTTGTTCTTTTGCTGGGATGAGCCAAAATAAGATTTTAACCCAAACCTAGCTCCAAGATCCCTAACACATCTAGAGTGCTCTTCCGTCTACATATAAAGTATCAATTCATTATGTGAGCCCTAAGGGGTGAACTAGCCCTCCTTTCTTTGGTCACCCATCTCCAACAATTCATCATCAAAACTGAGAAATTAGTAAAACTTAACAACCCAAGGAAAAAAGAACATGGACATGCATTGTGAAACTAAAAAAATTTACAATTTTTGCAACCACATCCTAGGTTGCTTGGATGGGGATTTCTCCATCTTTGTTTTTCCTCACATCTATCCACTCCAAATAATTAGGAAACCATCCACAAGCACTAGAAGACTCAGCAGTAGAAGGAGTAGAAGGATTAGAAGGAGAAGGACCTTGCTCTTTCTCTTGTTCTCTCAATAGTGGCGCTTAATATAACCACCTAAGCCCAACCATGTTTATGCACATTCTTGTCACTCCTTTTTTTCTACATCATGAATGTCCTGATTAACTCAATAAGAGTATTGTTCAGTAATCATAAGAAATCATAAGAATATAATTAATTCAATACCTTGAATTCATATGTTTATCTTTGCTCAATAAACTTCTCGCATTGTTTTTTAATAAGATAGGGCCATTGCAGTGTGGGGTCCTTGTCCCTCTCAAATCTGTAGACGTGGTCTATTGTGAGTATTGTCCACCAGTCTCTATGTCTTCTCCTGATGAGTTGCATAAGATTCTTGTGATGTGAATTTTCATCAAGCTGATATAGGCCCTCAAAAGTTTTAACTTTCAAAACTTTTAGAAATGTGAAAGGAAAGAATAGAAAAAGACTGAAAAAATGTAAATGCATACATCTCCCCTCTAACTCCTTCTAGATGAGGTCTTTAGTGGCCTTATCTGTGTGTCTCTAATGCTCAATATGGGGGGCACTTTGCTTTGACTAAGGACCCCACGGTAGCTAAGGAACTCTTTATAATCGGAATGCCTACTTTATTAAATTCAACATGCCCTTCTTCTCCCCTTGTTGAGGCTTTTTTTTTTATCAAAGAAATCCCTATCCTACATGTAGATTTAGCAGCACTATCATCACCTTGATCAGGAGGCCAAGCTAGATCTTCACACTCAAGATCCTCATGCTCAGGATGGATGTGCTCATGTTCAGATTCCATCTATAACATCAAAAGTAAACATATGAAAAATTCAGTTCACATTTGAAAAATTAAACATTCTATACAATGCAAATAAAACATATGGAAAAGTCAAATCACATATGAAAAAATAAATCGGTTTAATGTATGTATATACCTTAAACTGATATCCACTTTGTGTGATATTCACATGTATAGCCATCAGTGTTAGATTCAACATTTACACTTGGCAAGACAACTAAGAATGGACTATAGTCATCATAGTTGTCATAGTACTCTTCTTCATCAATAAGATCTGAAATGAACTGCCTTTTCCCATGAAGAACAACAGACCAATTTTCTTATGCTGGATTGTTGATATAGAATACCTAATTTTCATATGATGCCATGATGAATGGTTCATCCTTCTCACATATCCACTCAAAATTCACTATTTTGAAACCAAGTTCATCAATGATAACTCTTTTTTGTAATCAACCCATTTACTCCTAAATAATGGAACTCTAAACTCTGAGCAGTCAATTTCTCATATGTCTTCAACGATGCCATAATAAAACATCTTCCCTTCACATAAATTCTAATCCATTGGCACCAGAAAAATACAATGAAGATATTTGAAGGGTGACCACATTGTTTTGGATGACACTTATCATCTTGATGTTTTGTGTAGTATGAAAATCTAGTTATGTCAAATCCTTCAGAAGATGTAACATGTGTCTTTAACTTATGGCTAGTTTGGTTGGGTGTAGTAGGGTGCAATTGTGTGAGTTTGCAATGTAAAATGTACATCAACACCAACTTTGTCATTCGGATGCACCCTACCAAATAGGCCCTTATACACGATCCATTTGATAGTTTCTATCACATTATTTGGTGTTTGAGATAGTTGATTATATACGTTCTCTTCAAACCACCTAATAAATGTCTAATTATGCTCTCTAGCAAGCCACATTGAACTAGCTCGGGGATATTTTTTCTTGAGCTCGTTGGTGTTTTGGTGATATAAAACCCACATTATCAATGTTGTGTCAAACATACAAGTGTGCTTGTTTCCACTGCTCACGACTGATATCTATATGTCATTCTCCCAAAGCACCTTTTCCATAATAAACGTTAAGACTCACAATATTAGAAAGAGTTTTGTTGCAACTCAAAAATTTATTACAAAATTACATCACCTCCCTAAAAACATAGCCCTCAATGATACTCCCTTAGGGCCACAACAGTTCTGAACATCACATTTAAAAACACTCATTTCCCATTCAAAAGGATACATCAAATGCAAGAAAACTGGATCCAACATTTTCACTTCCCCAGTCAAATGGAGAACTAGATGTACCATGATATCAAAGAATGAAGGGGGAAACACTACTCAAGTTGGCACATGGTAACAACGACTTCTCTTTGTAACTTATCTAGATTTTGATGATCAATGAATTTGCTTCATAGAGTGTTGAAGAAGACACAAATCCTAGTGATTGCAAACCTTACATGCATAGAAAGGATAAATCAAATAGCCATAGGAAATATTTGTTGCATTATAGTGTGATGATCATGAGATTTAATACCTATGTTCTTCATATCCTTCGTTGGTACCACTCTACAGATATTGGATGAGTATCCTGGGGTACTTAACATTAAACAAGCACTCGCAAAAAGTTCCTTCTCCTATTTAGACAAGGTGTATTAAGTAGGAGGTAAATATGTGTGGAAACCCTTGCTAGCTTCTGTTGTTAATTCTTTACTTTTACCCATTTCACATAGGTCCATTCTAGATTTGATGCCATCTTTAGTATTTCCTTTTATATTCAATATAGTACCAATGATGCTATCACAAATATTTTTATTAACATGCATGACATGGATACAATGTGGAAATGTTAAAGAACTCAAATAAGGAAGATCCCTGAATATCAACCTCCTTTTGAATAAATATTTTTCAAATGTGGGAGTAGCACATGGTATCCTACGTAAATGATTTACAATGTTGTTTACTCTTGCATAAACATCCTCCGCTGACATTGGTTTAGGGGCCTCTGTTCTTCAGCTGAGCCATTCAATGTTTTGTGCAATTTTTAGTAAGGATGCACCTTTAACAAAAACCTTCAATGATCAAGATATACAGTCCCACCACCATGTTTTATTCATATTGAATCACTAATTTCCTCACATATAGGACATGCCTTGGTTCCTTTGATGTTGTATCCAGACAAGTTCCCATAAACTAGAAAGTCATTAACATTGCAAAACAACATGACACGGAAATCAAACATCTCTCCATGCAAAGCATCATAAGCATCACACCTTCTCCCTAGACTTTCTTTAGGTCATCAATCAGAGGTTCAAGGTAAACATCAATATCAATGACAGGTTGTTTGGGGCCTGATATCAGCAAGGACATCATGATGTATTTATTCTTCATACACAACTAGAGAGGATGATTGTACATAATAATCATGATAGGCCAAGTGCTATGTTGTCTGCTTAATGTTCCAAATGGATTCATCCCATTAGGGTACAAATTCCAAGCTTAAATTGATGGCTCTTTAGCCAAATTTAGAGTACAATAAATCAATCTTCTTCCATTGCGCGAAATAAGATGCATGTTGTAGCAGACCATCATCGTCTTCCTTTACCTTTGCATGCCAAGATAAATTTTATGCACTTACAATATTATCAAACAATAGTTGAAACCATGGTATTAAAGGAAGATGCCACATCACCTTGGTAGGATATGTGGATTTGGTCTTATCTGATGTCATCCTTTTGTACCTAGATGCCCCACATTGTAGACATTCTTTAGATCGATATAGTTCTTTTAAATAGCACACAATCATTTGGGCATGCATGCAACTTCTTAGCTTCCATTCCCATTTGATACAATGTCTTTTTCATTTTGTATGCTGATATTAGAAGCTTGTTTCCTTAGAGAGAATTTCTTTCAACAAAGACAATAGATAAGTGAATCTTTTATTGCTCCATCTATTGTTATCCATTACGGCATACAATCTCAACACAATGCTCAACTTCATAAACTTATTACAACGTAAGTATAACTTGAAAATTCACATAAAGAACCTATTCCAAGTTGTATTCTATGTTCCTCTACAAATCTTACAAATTGATCAAGACCATTATTAAACTCCAAAGTGCTACAATTTGTATTAGACAACCATGATCAATTTGTTCCATGATAACATGGGAGTTGAGTAGCTCATCAGGTGTTACCGAACAAGTTAATTTTAGAAGAAAAAAATATGTTTGAATTGAGCCCTAATCATCTATTAGCATCCAAATTGATGAATATGTACCACCTATCCCATTCTTGAGCACTTATTCACTAGTAAGTGTATAATGTGTATTTAATTTCAAGAAATTTATGCAACATTTTCCCACAAATCCCATGTACACAAATGTAGATGGGAAAATATCCACCTACATATGTACCTAGAGAACAAAAGGGAAAATGTTACAAAATTTATTATAATCAAACACTCATTATACACTTACCTAAATGTGTAATCCACAATATCACACAAATTTATCCAACCCTAGGGAATGAAGGGGTAAAATCGTACCTCACTGGGTGACATAATGAATTCAGGGATGAATAGAGGTAGAGGATGAAGTGGAAGAGGTAGTAAAGGTAGAGGCAGCAAGGAGGAGGAGTTGGTGATGAAGCCAGGGTAGGTGGAGAAGTGAGCACCAACAGAGGGGTTGGGGAAGAGGCAGAAGTTGTAGCAACAGTAGTGCATAGGCAGTAAGGAGGAGGAGGTTGGTGGAGGAGTGTTGGAGCTCATCAATGTTAGAGATAGAAGAGGCTGGTGGAGGAATGAGTTGTAGCAATGAGGCTGAAGGAGGAGTGGCAGTTGATTGTTGCAACTAGGAGGAGGCTAGCGGAGGAGCTGGACGTTGGCGAGGGGCTGGGGGCGGTGGTGGAGAAAATTTCCAAAGGTCAGAGAGTGTCTCATGGGTAGGGGAAAGAGGGTTTTCTCATGGGTTTTAAGTAAGACCCTCATCGACTATTTGAAAAAACTAATGTCAAAACTTTTGTCCATGTGAATCCATAGTGTCGATCAGTTAAGAGAAACTGATAACAAAACTGATGCATCCCAATGACACATACATCATCAGTTTAGGTCATGAAAACCAACGAGATAATCCTATTTGAAGGGAAAAAAGGTCCTAGGATGTTTTTCATGTACACCTTTATCGCCAGTCAATGCAGGTAAAACTGACACTATCAACACTAAGGGTTATGCATTTTATCATGCCATTTGTTAAACTGACGAAATAGGGTTTTTGGTGTCAAATGAAATGTCTCCCAAGATTTTTTGTGAAGTATGTCATTGATTTCTTTGTGAAAAAAATACAAAAGATAAATAAAGAAAAGCCCGTGTTTTCCTAGTTGGCAACCCGTGGCAATTTTCTTTAGAGAATTGACGATATATTACACCATAGGTGACCCTGAAAAAAACCCAACAATATAAGTCATATTTATATTAGTGATTTGATCATCGTCCACATCATGAGAATTGGGGTTTATGAGAGTGGTCTGAACAGTATCTTCTAAGGTAAGATCCCCCTATCCTAGTTGTGGCATTTTTTCAGCACAATTAATGAGGTAGCATTTCTCTTAGAAAGAAGGACCCTTGATACTCTCAAATACCTTGAAATAATTGGTGTATGTCCCAAGTCTCAATGTTAAGATTCTAGCCTCAACATCAATTATGGCCTAGTAGTTTCTATGAATGGGTGGCCAAATATGAGATGATAATGGAAAGCCTCCTTGATGTCCATGATGAAAAAATTGCAGGGGAAATAGGATTTGGGACCCACTCTCTCAAGGATATCTTCAGCGATCTTCATAGAGGTAGTCATACAAGGGTCAGCAAGTTGAACCATGATGCCAGAAGGAAAGATATTAGTTGTGAAGCCTAGTCATTCACACAAGCTATAGGGCATGATAGACGTACTTTCCTCAAGATTAGCTAGAACCTTCAGACATGTAGTGTCCCCAGCGATGCAGAAAATGCCAAAGGATCCAAGATCTTTGAGTTTCTTAGGCAACTTCCTCTAGACAATGTCTGATGTTGTCCATTCTAGTTTCATAGTCTCAATTTCCTCCATTAGGTACTTTCCAGTGAGGAGATTCTTAAAGAACTTATTCTATGAAGGGTAATCTACAAGAGAATTGAGGAAGGGAATATCAACATGTATCTTCTTCGTTTCTTCCTTGAACTTCATAAATCTCAAGTCTAGCCTTGTCTAATCTAGAGAACAATGGTAGGGACATGGGGCTTATAAACCAACACCACAGGGATGGGAGGAGAGGATGGTGTAGTTATTGATGACTTTTGGGGGTTGGAGATGTTACTTGTCTAGAGGGTAGATGTATCATCCTTTATTGGCCCTTCAACAAATGGTTCTGTGGGTACAAAGATTGGGATAGCTATTGGTATAAACTTTTGGATGACTTCTTCAAAATCAAAATCTTTAGGAATTAGTCTATCATTGTTGATGATAGGGGCTGGAGGTTATTGTAGAACACATCCAGAATGTGTGGACACAACAGTTCCTTTTGATGCTTGGGGTTACCCTCATGATGACCTGTGAATGAACATGTTGGAGAGCAGGCATCAACAATTTATGCAAGTTGGGCCTTCATGGATTTATTGTAATCTTGTTGGCTTGTTAGAATCTTCACAATAGTACTAGGTGACATTGATCACTGGAGGATGGTATGGTCTATTGGCTTCCTCACCTTAGTAGAAATTGACCTTTTGGTTGTAGGGTTTCTATCCTGGATTGTAATTATTGTCTTTATTGAGATTGTTAAGGTATTGACCAGGATTGTAATTGTTATGGTGATATTTTTGGGTTTATTGGAAACCAAGAGGACCAGAAACTTGATTCTATTTGGGTCCTTGCTAGAGCTGATGTGCATTTGCTACTCCATCAAGATTTCCATATTGGAATCTTGGGTGATTCCAGGGCTTGTTGGAGTTTTACTACCCCTATCATTAAATGGAGTTGAAAACATTGACTTCTTTAATAGCGGGATGATTGTAAAATTGGGGTTGATACATGTTCAAAGTGGTCTAGAAGAGATGGTAGACTTGTGTGGCCCTCTACGCTACAGACCTGGCAGACTTCTGGGGCTAGTCCAGCTTGAAAAGAGGACTGGGGTCTCTACCCATTCCTCTAGAGAAATGATTTAAGGTTGTCTTGCTTGAGATCGAGCATATTTAGAGATTTAGAAATTACCTTTCTTCCATTACCACCTTGAGAATGCCTCCCTTGCGGGATGAACCCCAATTGGCTTGATTTTCAACTCCCATTCTAACATGTGTCATCAAAGGTTTAGTGCATTATGTCTCCATTAGACATGGCATCAAGGAACTTCTTGATGTCTTCATTGATTCACATATACAATTGCTCGATAATCTATGAATGGGAAATGATGTGATGAGGCATTTTACACTACAACTCTCTAGATTGTTCCCAGGATTTGAAGTGTCTCAGATGAATCCTTCTTGAAATGAGTGATTTCTCCTCTGATTTTATAAGTGAGTGAGGGTGGAAAGAACTTCTCAATGAACTAGTTCTGAAATTCCTCCCAAGTTGTGATGCTGCAATGATCTAGGGAGTTATACAACACCCTAAATTTGTGGGTGAGAGAATAACAAAATAATAGTATATTCATGGCATTCATTAACATGCCAAATTTCTTACTTAGTCCATAGATGTCTATGCACTTCTGGAAGTGGTCATGGACATTCTCACTGACTTGAAATTATTGTTTTGCATCATCATCACCCATTGCATCTTGATTTCAAAGTTTTCAGGTTTGATGGCTGGTTTGACAATGGGTCTATATATATGTTCAACATTTGGTATAGAGAACTCTCATAGTTCTCTTTGTCATTTATCTTCTTCTGTTGCTCATAATTCTACTTGTACTTTAGGTATGGCTTCTGCCAATAGTCCTAATATTTGGGCGGCAAGTGTTTCCTCAACTCTGTGGTTGATTTCCTCTTTGTTCATCTTAGTTTTGTGCACCCAAAGGAGCTTGTTGTAGGTTCGTTTGATCTCACAATTGAAGTCTTCTTTTGAACTGACACTAGAAGAGTGTCACATGCACTAGAACTGGTTCCTTAGGAGTGAAATAACCAAGTTCAGGTGGTTGTAGATGAATTTGATTCAAGATGATATTCAATGGTATCAATTGAAAAATAAAGATCCCAACTAATCAAAGTTGGCTTAAATGATCAAAAAATTCCATTTTCCCCAGCAAGGCACAAAAAATTGACGTGATTTTACGCATGGGTGAATTCACGAGGGGTGAAATCCCTAGCGTTTACCTATACCAACATACAATAATCACCACCTGCATGATGATAGATCTTATTAGAGTATAATTTAGGATCGAATCTAAAGGGCTACATTTTTAAGATTTATTTTGATCAAGGTAACTAGACAAGAACTAGTATTTAACACAAGATTGAAGTCATTGTTAGTTAAACTAAGGTTGCAGATGATAAAAGGGTTGAATTAAGGTTGATAAATCTCTTTATGGAGACATTATGGTGGAATGGGTTTCACCAGGACTACCTATCATTTTCTCTCTTACTACATCATATCAAATGTGAATGATATATATGTTGAGGCAAGGAAAAAAAACCATTTTGGCATTAGGATCAAATCCCAGACAGATTTGACTCTAAGCTCGGTGTTGCATTACCTAAAGATCATACATCTATCTCCTTAAATATCACCTATCTAAAACTCTCATCAAGGGTTTAACTAGAATCCAACTGATATCCTAGATCATGGGTTCAAAGTTCCCTACATCCAAGACCATGAAAAACATGTATACCTATTGATTAGACAAGAATACAAGCACAAAACAATTGATTCTAAACATATAACGGTTCATACAAGTTTAGATGTAGTTAATAGAATTAAATGTATCTATGAGACTACTCCCCTCACCCTAGTCAAGTGACTACTCGCTCATGGAAGAAATAGAAAGAACAACAACAAGGGAAGCAACAAATAAATCCATCATAACATTAGAAGATGAAAGTAGAGTCATGACATGTGTAAGCATGTCTTCATGCTGAAGGTAGATAGTGGATGGAGCAAGATCAGGTCTATCCCTAGACATTCATCAAAGGTGGAATTGGAGTGTTGTTTTTCCTTCTTCAAGTTTAGATCTTGTCACAGTGAGGGGGGATAGTAGGTTGACGAAGGTGGAGGTCATAGACTGATGGGAAAAAATAGCACAAATCATACCTGCTTCGAGGTCAGGACCTTACAATTTTGTTAAGGACACAGATGGAATGATCTTTGATACATGCTTGTCAACGGATGCATGAATGTTGAAGTCTCTAGATGTTGAAGGTGTGGAGTGAAGGTAGCATCCTTGCAAAGTCAATGGTGGATTGCCTTGTTGTTTGTAGTCCCCTTGTATTTACAGGCTGAGGCTACAGTTTAGAACCCTAGTTGCCACCAAGGAGTTAAGTCATAATCCACCATGGAGGTGAAGAGACATTGATGGAGGTAGAAAAAGGGTTTGCAACATCCAATGTCTTCATTAGTAGGCCAGGGTTTCAGATTACCACTCATTATTGACTATAGAACATCCTTCCATTCTGGAATATAGGTCATCCATCAAGAGGTGGACGTTGGGGAACCTTCAGTTGACAATGTGGAACAGTCATAGGTTGTTCGATGCAATACTTCCTTCAAAAGGTGACCATAGGAAGGCAAGTGTTGTACAAACATCGATTGTCTACCATCAGAAGACATATGCAGGTTCTCCATCGAAAGTCAAGAGCAGGACATCTGTTGAAAGATAGACGTTGAGTGATGTAACTAACTGAAACCTAGACATATTCTCTTTTTGGGCCTTTTCCAAGCTTTTCCTTTCTTATATATCTTTCTTGGCCTTGATGTTTAATTTGTAGAAATACTAGTGGTTTATAATATAACTGAACACTAATTATGTCAATGTAAGGTCATATGCATAAATATCTTAGTGGATGTTTCTATGAGGGACTAAAATGCAATTTAATGAATTAAGAGAAGTAATAGTAAATAATTCATACTAGAATGTTCTATCGCCTCTTGCAATAAGAAAGAGAAAAAGAAACAAAATGGAAAAGGCTAAATTCTAGAAAATAAGGCATTAAATGCTTTAATATGACAAATAGTGGAAATATGAGTAAATTGCTTAAAATTTATAGAATGGAAACTGATAAGATAATTCTAAGTCCAAATTCATTTTCCTTGAGTTAGAATTTACTTCAATGACAAGTTTCACAATTTTGGAAAATTAATCATTATCTTTGCAATAATTGGAATTGGAAAAATATGAGTTTTTATCCAACTTATTAAATAAATTATTAAACAACTTGAAAAGTTGAAGAAAACCTCAAATTTGTAATTTATATGTCAAAATGAGTCTATGTGTGAATTTTTAGATAATTTGGACAACCTCAAATATTTTATTTTATCTAGGAGAGAGAAAATAATTTAAAGACCACAAATATTAAATATTATATTGAAAAAATATTTAATTTTAAAATAGTATTCCTCACATTTAGTATTGTTTATAGGCCAAGCTTCATATTTTTAGAAAGTTTCTAGATGCCTCTAATATATTAAAAAGAAAAAATATGTAATAAGATTTAAATATATTAAATAAATTATAAAAGTCTTCAAAAAATAAAATAATGCCAAATTCGTGTTCTACATGTTAAAAAATGCCTATTGGTGAATTTTCACTCAATTTGGAAAATATTTGAGTGAGAAGGTGAATTTAGGAGAGAGAAAGTGTGTAGAACCTTCAAATCATTAATTAAAATAATAAACAAATTCAAAAAATTGAAATATTGGCAAATTCGTATCCAACACACTTAATATGACTTATGGATGAAGTTTCATTAATTTTGGAGAATCCTAAAGTCATTAATGCATGAGGAAAGAGAAAATAAGATTTGCTTAAATTAATAAATTAAAAGTCTTCAAAAGTTAAATCTAATTATATATTTGGATTATACATACTCAAATTAGCTTAGGTGTCAATTTACTTAATTTGGACTTCTTTTTTTTTTGGAAATAGGTAAATATATTGCCAAAAGTGGGGGTATAGCAAAGCTATATTCTACATGTCAAAAGCAAAAGTATACACGGGCTGACTCTGCAAAAAGCCCAGTGTAATCTGGCTAGAGGGCTAACCCCTTTGTCAATGCCTTTTTTGGCCTTTAATACTGCTCCTATATCTCTAGTTGTAAGGTGAAAGATATCAAGGTCCTGTGATCTCCCGTGCATCACCAAGTTCCTGACCTTCCAAACATTGAAGCATATGTTGGTAAGGCACAGACCGCCAAATGCCATCTCTTTCAAATTGTTGCACTTCACCTTTATCTACCTCATGGTATCCCTCAGGCTTACGGCCCTGAAAGTACCCCACCCATTCTTAAGCCACACCAATGACCAAACATACTTGACTTTATTACAGTCGTGGAACATATGGTCATGGTTCTCATCCTCAAGACAGAAGCAACACCTTGGGTTTGTGTTGATGCCCCAGCGTACGAGTATGTCCTTTGTGAGTAGCTTACGGATAATAGCTTTAAAACAAGTCGCGCTCCATTTAAGAGAATATCCTCTTCCCCACACTATCTTGTACCATGAGACATGCTCCCTTATGTCACTGTGGATCCATGGTTTCTACTGCCCAGAGAACATATAGAAACCATTGGCATCCATAGAGTACAGTTGGCCAAACTAGCGCCAAGTAGAGCATATGGCATCCCATACCCTGGATGAGGAGGCACTGGGCTGAGGGGTGTTACCATAGCGGCACATCATCCAATTAACCCATACTCCATCCTTATTAGTGAGGAATCTATCCAACCTGCGCTAGTTCCTAGTGTTGATGATTTCTTCCACTCTACTAATGTTTAGTCCTCCATGTTCATATCTTCTTGGAATTGTCTCCCAAGCAACGCTATGAGCCTTACCACACCATATGAAATTAGTTGTCAACTTAGTAAGATCGTTAACAGTTGGATTAGGTAGTATGCACATTTCACTCCAGAATCTAACCATCATTTATATAACTGAACGAGTCAACAATATTCTCCATGCCATCGAGATGTGGATACCAGTCCACCCTGCAATATTGAGCCTTACCCTATCAAAGCCCATTGTGTAGTCACCATAGAATCCCCTTTCCCCTACAATCGGAGCCCCAAGGTACCTGGTAGGTAGACGACCCTTACGCAGGCCAGCCACCCTTCTGAGTCTACCTTTTCTACAGTCACAAGATTTTGAGAGGTATACGCGTGACTTTTAGGGGTGTAAACGGTGTAGGTACAGTGCGGGTCTGGCCATACCCATACCCATACCCATCTAATTTAGTGGGTCTGGTTCTGGTTCTAGACCCGCATAATACAAAACCTGGACCAGCACCATACCCGTACCCGCAATAATAGCGGGTATATGGTGCGGGTATGCAGGTAAGCGGTTCTATAAAACATCATATTGTTTATGTAAGAGAAATGACTATGTTATATATATTTAACACAACAAGATATTGTTATCATATAGTATATTAACATGTAATAGTTATATTACACAATGCTATATTCTATACAATAAAATTAATTGAGTAATTGTTTACATATTTGTAGTCATGATCATAACATTTAATTTATGTAGAAAGTAATGTAGATTAGTAGATATTTTAATTTTATGTTTACATATGATGTTCATTATTGTAACTAGAATAGTTAATTCTTAGTTATATGACTAGTCTCAACCTTAGAGTAGGATATAATCTCAATAATTATATTAATTAGACTAGTAATGTATGATATATATAACATATTATTTTAGAAGTTACTTTTGTACAGCGGGTACACGTGTCTAGTGGGTCTCTGTCTAAGCATACCCATTATTGGACCCTGTTATATGCGGGTCCAAGGGTATATGGGTCCAAGGGTATGTGGGTATAAAAAATTAGACCCGTGATGGGTTTTTTAAGGGTCCGGATTTGCGGGTCCGCGGGTCTACCCGTACCCATTTATAGCCCTGGTGACTTTATAGTGTTGATGTACAGACTCATCGCTCTACCAAAGTGTTCAAGTATCCTCTTAAACTCAATCAATCTATTAGCATGACCTATGGAGAAGATCATTATGTCATCAAATTAAATTAGATGGCTTTCAACTTTTTTACCTTTAATCTTAAAAGGTTTCATGATGTTCCTCTGCTCCACAACCCTGATCATTGAGGTCAAACCCTCCATAACAAGGGTGAAGAGTAGGGGGGATAGGTGATCCCCTTGGTAGAGGCCATTCGCTTCCCTAAACATGCCCACCGGCCTACCATTCAGTAGAACAGAGAATGTTTTCATGGTGACACATTGTTTGATGAGATTTATCCACCTGCAAGAGAAGCCCAAAGCAAGCATTATCTCCCACATAATATCATGTCGCACGTGATCATACGCCTTTGTAAGGTCTATCTAGATGCATGCCTTCAAGTTAGAATTCTTTGTGTTAAAACCCATGAGGAATTCTGCCACCAAGAGGGCACAATCGGCTTTTTTAAGACCATTTACAAATGTGCATTGCTCCTCAGAGACTACATGACTTCGTTTTGCACACTCAAATAATTATAAAAGTTTTGTACATTTAATGTATCAAAAGAGCAAAGTTGGAAGGTTGTATTAATTGTCGTCATTATGGATCTGTGTCGGCCGTCTAATGCCAATTAGACGGTGACCGAGTTGTCTCCTACTTTGAGTAGAAGATACCTGCATGAACAGTAAACGTAGACAAAGGGGTTCGGTTTTTTGGGCATAACTCCCTCGTTTCTCAACGAAACTTCGGGAAACAAGTTGTATTGGATTGCAAATTTAATTTTGTATCTGACTAGCATAAGATCTCATGTTTTCATGGAATATTCATGAAATGCCTAAAGAACCTTCTCCGAGCTTCTAGAGCTCCATACCTATCGGCCAATAGACAAAACCCTACCCGTATAAATAGCCACCTAGGGTTTTTTCACACCCCAAAAAACCTAACCCTCAAGAAAATTTTCTCACTCATTGCATCTTGTGATGCCGCCAAGCTGAAGTCTACCCTGACCCTACAGTGCCCTGGGTGAGGAGCTAGAAATTGCAGGCTTTGATTGGTTTGAGAGGTGAGTTTGGGACCCTCTTCTCTTCATTTTCATGCCTTTTATTTGTTGTTTCATCTTGGTTTGTGGAAATGCCCAAAGCAGGATTGTAACTACTGCTCGGAAGCATAGTCATGGCATGCAGGTTATCTGGGGAAGATGACCCCTAGTCGTTTCCCCATTTTCCCCCCTTGCTCTTCTATTTATTATCTTTTTTGTAAGGGCAAAATGGCCATCTCGCTACCCTCCTTTTGTTTCAAGAGTTGGCAAGTTTGACCATGGACCCGACCTTGCTTGTCCGCCCGTGATCGAGCCAAGTAAGCAGGTCGGTCCCCTGGGTCATTGACTTGGAATTTTGGGAAATTGTGATTGGTTGGATTTTTGAAACATCTTAACATTATCTCTGGTTATCCAAAAAATATGAAAAATATATTTTGAAATCCTTGAAACTTTCTCTATTTTGTAGCACAGTTTGCATCACCTAGTTCACCAATTTTAAAGATCGGATCTTTAGGGTTCTAAATAATCATAATACCAGACTAATAATTAAAGATATGTTTTGAAGGATAATGTTTAGACCTTGGAGTCATATCCATGGTTAGTAACCCTGATCTAACTCACTAAGATGTAATGAAGCATCATTCTAAGTTTTTCAATAAGGATTTGAGTTTTTAGGGTTTCTTTTCACTTATTATCATGAAATAAAATATAATAATTAATAAAGTAATAATGGTGAATTAAGAATTATCTTCAAGGAACCCTTAAGTCAGTTTTGGATCAATCTCAAGTATCGAATTAGGATTCACCGATCAAAATTTATTTTTAGGGTTTTCATCATACCTACATAATTTAGAACATAAACCCTAATTAATGGATCTAAACATGCATGTAGGTTGAGTTGACCATAGATTTGCAAGGTTAGGATTCAACCTCTGATTTAGCAACTCCAGATTAGGGTATGCACATCTTTTCTATTTTCTAGGCACTACTATTATGATCAAATATCCTTTCCCATATGAGGCATGAGTAGTTATTCTCTTTTTTTCATTTTGAAACTCTTATTTTCTTGGATATTACTTATGGGTCCTTAGACCCCACATTTTATATTTTGGATGCTCCCGTCCTGTTATATCACTTGGACTAAACTTGTACTTGCCTTTTCCCTATTTATGTGCATGCTTAGACAAGTTTTGTTTCTTGTAATGGTACATCTATAAAACCATATATACAAGGGCATTATTTTCCATCCAAGGTGTGCTTTTCCACCCATTATTTATAGAGGCATGCTTTTCCACCTAGGGTGTGCTTTTCCACCCATATTTTTAGGTTGAGATACAATGGAGTCTCAAGCCCGCTTGAAATAACTTTAGTCTTTGTTTATTACATGCATAATTTATTATTGTTATTAATAAAAAAATTTTAAAGGCAAGATCACCCTACTCGACATTCCTTAGTAGATATGCCTCATTTTTAGCCTAATATAATTCTCTTAAAACTTATTTCTCTTGACATTCCTTAATTCGATGATTTTCTTTTGAACTTCCTAAAGTATTGCCTAGTTGTTATTTATTGGACATACCCAGTTTTTGCTGATGTCCTTTCCTTTTTTTTCCTCCTCCTAGGTGTTGTCTTTCAACCCACCCAGAGTTAGCATAAGCCCATGTGTAGAACTTGCAAGACATGACTTGGTGACATGGACCTACTAGGTGGATCTTTTGGGAGATAGAGTTGAGATAGACGGATATCCCTCTACTTTGATCCTCATGTTCTAACTTTCATGTAAGCCCTATGGGGAGATAATGTTCTACTTTTATAAAATTGAATATAGTCAAGAAATATATTTCCACTGCTATACATTGGACTATTTTTGTATATCATCATTTGAGGATTAAGAAAAAATACACCTATTCTATCATGTTTTTTTAGTGTGTTTGGAATAGATGGGTTTTTTTCTCAAATTTAGTAGGGAGTGGATCCCCTCTTGAGTCCCACTCCTTACAAGATGGTATTTGAGGCATAGGTATTTGTGGCTATTTCAATTTTGTCTCCCTAATTAGAAACCTTTTCTTACATAGTTCCCCTTTTAGTGACATGTTTTCCCTAGAGTTGATCTATAGATGATGAAAGGTTGATTTAGGATCCTATGAGTTTCACATTAGAATCATGTTAATTAAATCCCCTAAAATATTTACAAATTAAAGATGAATAAGTACCAATAGTAACTTGAGGATGTTTAGCTTTGCCTTTAGGCAGTTGCTAGGATATGAAGTTGAAAGTGAAGGTGTCTAGAAAGGATCAGGGTTTGAAGGCTGGCAAGATTTTCCTCCCTGCCACTAGATTTTTCTATGAGGACTCCTGGATCCATTTGATACCTTAGCCTGGGTTGATATAGATTGTCTGAAATAGAATGCTTTAGGCAATAGTAATCTTAGCCATCTTTTTTGGATACCTTTGGGAACCTTATGTGTTGACCTAATTTTTCAGGTGTTGTGACTTATTTTTAGGAAGGATAACCAATATAATTCCCTTATGTCCCTTAGCACTACATGTTTAGTCATCCTAACCCTAGAACCCACACCTTGAGTTTGGTGTTAAGTAAGCTATTAGAGTGCGTAGTGCAAGCATGATTGATCTTATACATGGTTTAGTTGACTCACGCTTTTACCTATAGTTTAGTTTGACTTGGTAGGTCAAACCCTTTAAGGTGTGGAGGGATATTAGTGGTGCCTTGATAGATCATGGATGATTAGATTGCAATCATGAAATCGTATTAAACGGGTGAAGTGTTGTAACAGACTAAAACCTAGACATATTCTCTTTTTGGGTCTTTTCCAAGCTTTTCCTTTCTTATATATCTTTTTTGGCCTTGATGTTTAATTTGTAGAAATATTGATGGTTTGGAATATAATTGAACACTAATTATGTCAATTTAAGGTCATTTACATAAATATCTTAGCAGGTGTTTCTATGAGGGACTAAAATACAATTTAACCACTTAAGAGGGATACTAGTGAATAATTCAAACTAGAACGTTCTATGGCCTCTTACAATAATATAAGAGAAAAAGAAATAAAATGGAAAGACTAAAATCAAGAAAATAAGGCATTAAATGCTTTAATATGACAAATAGTTGATATACAAATAAATTGCTTAAAATTTATAAAAGGGAAACTTAAAAGCTAATTCTAAGCCCAAATTCATTTTCCATGAATTAAAATTTACTTCAATGACAAGTTACATAATTTTGGAAAATTAATAATTGTCTTTGTAATAATTGGAATTGGAAAATATGAGTTTTTTCTCCAAGTTATTAAATAAATTGTTAAACAACTTGAAAAGTTGAAGAAAATCTCAATTTCATAATCTATATGCCACAATGAGTCTATGTGTGAATTTTCAGATAATTTGGATAATCTTAAATATTTTATTTTATAGAGAAAATAATTTAAGATTACAAATAATAAATAATATCTTGAAAAAAATTATTTAATATCAAAATAGTGTTCCTCACATTTATTATTTCTTATAGGCCAAGTTTCATATTTTTAGAAAGTTTCTAGATTCCTCTATTATATTAAAAAGATAAAATAAGTGATAAGATTTAAATATATTAAATAAAATAATAAAAGCCTTCAAAAATAAAATGATGTAAAATTTGTGTTCTACATGTTAAAATATTCCTTTGGGTGAATTTTCACTCAACTTGGAAAATATTTGATGAGAAGCTGAATTTAGGAGAGAGAAAGTGTGTAGAACCTTCAAATCATTATTAAAATAATAAAAAACTTCAAAAAATCAAATAATGACAAATTCATATATAACACACTTAATATGACTTATGGATGAAGTTTCATTAAATTTGGAGAATCCTAAAGTCATTAATGCATGAGGAAAGAGAAAATCAAATTTTATTAAATTAATAAATCAAAAGTCTTGAAAAGTTAAATCTAATTATATATTCGGATTCTACATATTCAAATTAGCTTAGGTGACATATGTTACTTAATTTGGACTTCCTTTGGACACTCAAATAATTGAAAAAGTTATGTACATTTAATGCTTCAAAAGATCTATGTTGGAAGGTTGTATTAAATGTATTCATTGCGGATCTGCACCAACCATCCAATGTAGATCAGATGGCTGTCGAGTTGTCTCCTACCTTGAGTAGGAGATACCCTCATGAATAGTAAATGTAGATGAAGGGGTTCTATTTTTCGGGCATAACTCCCTCATTTCTCAACAAAAAAGTTGCAATGGATTACAAATTTAATTTCGCATCTAACCAGCACAAGATCTCATGGTTTCATGGAATATTTGGAAAACACCTAAAAAACCTTCTTCAAGTTCTAGAGCTTCATACCCATCGGCCAATTGACCAAATCCTACCCATATAAATATCCATCTCAGGTTTCTGCACACCCCAAACAACCTAACCCTCAAGAAAATTTGCTCGCTCGGTGCATCTTGTTCTGCCGCCAAGATGAAGTCTACCATGACCCAGCGACGCCCTGGGTGCAGAGGTGGATTCGGCGGTCTTTGATTGGCTTGAGAGGTGAGTTTGGCACCCTCTTCTCTTCGTTTTTGTGCCTTTTGTTTGCTATTTCGGCATCGTTTGTGGAAACGCCCAAAGTGGGCATGCAACTGCTGCTCGGAAGCACAACCATGGCGTGTGGGTTGGCTGGGGAAGACGACCCCTGACCATTTCCCCATTTTGCCCCCTTGCTCTTCATTTTCTTGTCTTTTTTTGTAAGGGCAAAAGAGTCATCTCTCTACCCTCCTTTTGTTTCCAGAGTTGGCAAGTTTGACCATAGACCTGAGCTTGCTTGGCCACTTGTGATTGGGCCAAGTAAGCGGGTCGGTCCCCTGGGCCGTTGACTTGGATTTTTGGCAAATTGTAATTGGTCATATTTTCAAAAAATTATAACTTTCGCTTTGGATATACAAAAGTTATAAAAAATATATGTTTTGAAATCATTGGAATTTTCTCTATTTTGTAGTACAGTTTTCATTGCCTAGTTCACCAGTTTTAAAGATTGTATTTTTAGGGTTCTAAATAATCATAATACCAAACAAATAATTAAAGATATGTTTTACAGGATAAAGTTTAGACCTTGAAGTCATATCCATGGTTAGTAACCCTGATCTAACTCACTAATATGTAATCAAGCATCAGTCTAAGGTTTTCAACAAGGATTTGAGTTTTAGGATTTGTTTTCACTTATGATCATGAAAGAAAATATAATAATTAATAAAGTTATAACGGTGAATTAAGAATTATCTTCAAGGAACCCTAAAGATTGTTTTGGATCAATCTCAAAAATTGAATTAGGATTCATCGGTCAAACTTGGTTTTTAGGGTTTTCATCATACCTACATACTTTAGCACATAAACCCTAATTAAAGGATCTATACATGCATGTAAGTTGAGTTGACCATAGATTTTGAAGGTTAGGATTCAACCTCTGATTTAGCAACTCCAGATTAAGGTATGTGCATCTTTTATATTTTCTAGGAACTACTATTATGATCAAATATACTTTCCCATATGAGGCATGAGTAGTTATTCTCTTTTAATCATTTTGAAACTCTTATTTTCTTGGATATTACTTATGGGTCCTCTGACCCCACATTTTATATTTTGGATTCTCTCATCATGTTATATAACTTGGACTAAACGTGTACGTGCGTTTTCCCTATTTTTGTGCATGCTTAACTAGTTTTATTTCTTATAGTGGTACATATGTTCAACCATATATACAGGGGCGTGCTTTTCTGCCCTGGGTGTGCTTTTCCACCCATTATTTACAAAGGCGTGCTTTTCTACCTAGGGTGTGCTTTTCCACTTATATTTTTAGGTTGCGATCCAATGGTGTCTCAACCCTTCTTGAAATAACTTTAGTCTTTGTTTATTACATGCACAATTTATTATTGTTATTAATAATGAATTTTTTTAAAGACAAGATCACTCTACTTGACATTCCTTAGTAGATATACCTCATCTTTTGGCCTGATATAATTCTCTTGAAACTTATTTCTCTTGACATCCCTTAATTTGATGATCTTATTTTGAACTTCCTAAAGTATTGCCTAGTTGTTAGTTATTGCACATACTCAGTTTTTAATGATGTCCTTTCCTTTTGTTTTTCCTCCTCTTGGGTGTTGTCTTTCAACCCTCCCAGAGATAGCATAAACCCAGGTGTAGAACTTGCAAGACTAGACTTGGTACATTGGACCTACTAGGCGGAGCTTTTGGGAGATAGAGTTCAGATAGATGGATATCCCTCTACTTTGATCCTTATCTTCTAACTTTCATGTAAGCCCTATTGGGAGATAATGTTGTACTCTTATAAAATTGAATATAGTCAAGAAATATATTTCCACTGCTATACATTGGTCTCTTTTGTATATCATCATTTGATAATTAAGAAAAAGAATACACCTATTCCATCATATGTTTTTATTGTGTTTGGAATAGATGGGTTTACTCTAAAATTTAGTAGGGAGTGGATCTTGTTTCGGGTCCCACTCCTTACAAGTAACCATTGGAAGGTGCTAGAAAAATGGCCATCAGAACTGCAACTACTGGTAGGGGCATTGGGTTTCCATCACTATCAATTGAAGGAAGGGCAGAATAATAAAACCAATGCCTTGACAGGTGTAATACAAACTGATGGCTTCAACTACCAATGAAGGAACATATAATAAAAAATATGGTCCATTTATTCAAAAGTTTTTGGGGCCCTCTAATTAATTATTGGGATCACCTCCTCCTACACTCCTATCATATTATGAAACTCAATCCTACTATGAAGAACTGGATCAAAATCCTATAAATTAACATAAAATTTAGAAAACCAAAATGTAAGATATTTAAAATGTGAAATGGTGTAAATGGATGCAAAACTAAGATAAAAATTCATCTAAAACTAGGATGAATACTTATTCATCAAAAATCACTTCCCACTGGAGTAGGTGGTGGAACACTCAGTAAAAAAATAGCACAATGTGGTGGAACAAAACTTTTTGTTTTCACATCATCATCACAAACGTTGTATGACATTGTTTTATCAACACAACCTTGATTGACATAATATTTGCCCCTTTTTAATTGGGGTTGTTCAAGAACATTACCCATCCCCAAGGATATTACCAAACTTACATTCTAATGGGGAGTATGAGATCTTGTTATGTTTATGGGGGTGGTAGTGGTGGTCTTTGATGTTGTTGGTGATGGAGTGGACGTTGGAGGATGTATGGTTGTTGTGGTGGTTGTATGTGATATAGGATTGTTGTAGTGTTTGTTGAGTTGGAGAAGGGCATTGTTGTTGAATTCTAGTATGGTGGTGGAGTATCATATGGTTAGGGGGACCTTGAAATTGTTGTACATGTTGTGTTTGCATAGGTGGTGAACCATAGGAGCTTTGATGGGTTACCAATTGTCCATTTGAATTGTTCAAATTCACCATGGTTTGGGATAGAAACCTCCCCTAACCACAAAGACTAAGATTCAAATCTATCTCGTCTAGCCTTTGTACAAGAATGTCAATTGTTTGTCCATGAGTGGATGCATCTTTCTTGACTTCATTTAGGCTTCTCAATCTCTCCAACACTTCATTTTCAAAACATGAAATGTAACTTTGGCATTGATGTTACCTTGAATACTCTATTACATCATCACCTTGTTTCTTCCATGAGAAGTTAGAATGATTTCACTACTCAAGTGTGTAAGATTTGGACGTGGGACCTCGGTTGTTACGATTAAAAAAAGATTGCATAGCTTTTACCTCCTCCTAAAGGGACTCAATGGACTGTACAGAATAGGTGGGGGCACCTCCCACTTGGCTTTTCATTACATTCATCATGTCAGCATTAATCTTCATCATTTTAGATTTTCATCATTTCATGAATAAGGTGGTGAAGTAGATGTAGAAGAACTAGATTCCTATGATAATCATTGGTTGTAGTTGATGTTGTATGCCTTGCATTTGCTGCCAAGTGTTCAAACAAAGACCATGATCATTTGGGAGGCATGGCCATGTATTAACCACCACAAGAAGAATCCACAACCATTTGACCCAATTGAGGCAGTTTGAAATAGAAAATTTGTATGGGTTGACATAAAGGTACTTCATGGTTGGGCCAGACTCTTAATAGCTTTTGGAATCTCTTCTGACCTTCATAGAACTTCTCATTGACAAATGGGCTGAAGGAGGTGATGCCTCTTGTCATTTGAGCGAGTTTGTCAATGGGATAGCATTTTTTGAGAAACTCATTGTTCATAGACTCCCGTGTCATTACTTGAATTTTTAGAATACCACTCCTTGGATATATCTTTTAAGGAGAAAGGAAAGAGGGTGATAAGTATAGAGTCATTCATGGAATCCAAAGTGTAGCATGTGGAGCAAGTCTCCTAAAATGTATTACAATGCTTTTGTGGGTTCCCACTAGAGCCAGTGGCAATGGATAACACTTGCCATGGCTTCTTCTCTACTCTTATAGAAATTTGTGACATGTAGTTTCCTAGTATGAATCAGTAATATAGGGGCCTTGGGGGAAGTGTAAATTTTGTATCACCTTTGTGTACTACTTCATGGTCCCCCATTTCTTCTTTACTACTTGAATGTGCCTATTTCTTTACCTTCTCCTATATATCTTGGGGTCCTTAAAGAAATGTTTAATAAACAACGAGAAATGATTAGACATGTATTGCCAAATGCAAAAAGCACAACCAACCAAAGAGAAGAAAGTTAGGAATCACAAATGCTAAAGTGAAAGCATAAATAATAGCAATGATGAGGGCTACTACAAAAAATAAAAAAATAGCTAGCTAGCTCCTAAAAGCCACTCCCCAGAAATGGCACTGAATAGCACAATGTGCATCTGGAGGACCCACTGCGCTGATAATATTTGTAATTTCCAAAATATTGGCCCACTGTTGATACTAGATCTGCAAGAGCATAGACTCAAGACAATTATAGAGATGTGGCAAGAAAGGGGTGGAATCCAAGTGATTGAGGTATGACACTAGATCTACGATATTTCTTTGGTTTTCTAGAGAAAAGTATGGTTTCAATGGTTTAATCTTGAATTTTGAGTTAAACTAAGGTGAATATGTAATAAGTAAAGACAATAATCAAACCTAAAATTAAGGCCAGTTAACAAGTTAAAAAAATTACACTAACTATAAAAGAGAAATATAAGTTAGAACTATGAACGAAAATTAACAAAACAAAGAAGCTACCAAACATAAGAAATTAAAATAAATAACTAATTACTCTAGCAACAAATATCTAACATCAGTAAAAAATTAGACCAAGTAAGCCAAAGACAACTATCTAATAAGGAATCAGGTTAGAATTCTAGCATGTAATTGGAGTAGTAGCTTGTTTGGGGATATATGTAACCATCACTATATACATGGGTCCTACTCTAGCACATATGTCCAACACATAAGCTATAAAACAAACAACAAGGAATATTATAGGTTTTGAATCATACTCAATTAGTTATCCATGGGTGTCATGGTGATTTATAGGGGATCACGTCCCTATCACTTCCAACCCAACCTTACGAGTCTCTATTAAATAAGGCATATGTAGACATTAGCCTAGACAAGTATTCTCCATTGCCACTGGCTCTATTAGTTATCCATGGGTGTTCATCCATATATCAGTTTCTAGGCATGGTTTTCCTAATAAACTTAGTGGTGAGGAGTGGTGTGGGTGCATGTGAATGATATTACACCTCCTTATATCCCCATTCAAACACTAAACAAGCCTTTTTTCTAAGTGGATATGGATGAACATACCTACACACTTAGATCTTTCACTGTGGGTTAGTGAAACGGGGGATAAATGGGAAGACTTAGAAACTATATAAGGTTCCTCTAGGTAACTTGGGAGTTTTCCCACCAAAAAATCCCAAAATCACTCATTTCTCTATGCCTTAGATGGTTCCTTAACTCAAACATCCAAAATCACTCACCTATAACTTGAACACCCATAGAGTGATAAAAAAGATAATCATAGTATAGTGCACAAATATTTCCATCATGGTAACGTAGTTACATATTTTTTATCTAAAATATCCCACATGAGGTCATAGCTACTTGTGATAAAAAAATAACAAAAGAAGAGGAAGAAGAAGGTAGAAACTCCATGAAAGTGGTTGGAATATCTCCAATTTTCACCATCAGCAGCTCCAAGATTGGCCTCCTCCTATAAGTGGGTATAATGGCATAGAAAATGGAAGTGGAGTGGTCAAAATCCTAGAAAACTTAGGATTTGGGTAGAAGATGGAAGGAAATAGAGTTACTGAGGTAGATAGGAGTGGTGGCATCAATTTTGCTAGGAGCTACTAACCTTGGACCTAGCTGCCACTACTATATTTATAGTGGTGTTTTGGATCTATGGTTAACTGGGGGTAAAGTGGTAGTGGAAAGCATTAGGGTTAGATGGGTATCACATCTATGGTGACCACCACTACGGGGATGGATAGGTCTATGAATGATCATGGTGGTAGAGAATGGTCATTATGGAGAAGGAAAAAGATCTGACTAGATGTGGTGAGATGGGGTGAGCTAGCGTGGCCATGCTAGGCACCACATTGTGGTATCTTGAGGGTAAAACAATTGTAATAGGAGAAAAAAATGTGGTGGGGTAAGTAGGAGGGTTCATGTTCTTAGGAATATTCATCTTAGGAGGTTTCGAGCATGAGCGTTGTGGGGAATATGGTTGTTCTGGGCTCTACAAACCATGGTAGTTTTTATGACCATGGTCATTGTAGTTGAGCCACTTTGTCTTTCTTGAGACCTAACTTCATATGTGATTTTAACTTAGTATCAAAGTTTTGGTGATATACCATTTCCATTTTAAGGGCTTTTTCATATACTTGAGTCTTCTAGGTTTCCATCGATGGAGATCCTTGCTCCAACTTGATTCTTGGACACCATGGGTAGGTTGGAGTGGCTTTTGGGATTATTTTGGGATCCTTCGTTCTGTCAAAGTCCTAAGATTTTCCTCTTTTGATCCATTCCATAAATTAGTACCAAAGATCGTATAAAATATGCAAGAGAAACCATAAAGTGAACTTGTCAAAAACTGAAGATCATTGGGAATTAGCATGCAGACTAAACATCTTGTTGTAAGTAAGGAGAAAAATAACATAAGATGGAGAACCAAATTAGATACTTATCATGATAATTTCTAAAAACAATATCTCTAGTTGTAGGTATACCTTGAAACTAATTTAGGAAAACATATGATTTTCTCTTGTAGCATGAAAACACCATTGATATTATGAATTTATCAACATCCCATGTATATCACTACTAGAAATTCAAGCAAGTGGGATCTTCCAATCTTCTTAGAAAATTCATGACATAATACGTCAAAGTATTGTGTGTCCTTGGACTAATAGTCTATATTCACTCTTTATAGTTGTAAGTATTCCATAACATATAACATGGAACCAATGCTTCACAAGTGATAAGAAATATCTCAAAATAAAATTTAAAGTAAAAGAAAGACAACATGATGGGAAAATGTCCATGAAAGTTATTGAAATAAATAGCAATTTGACTACCAGATTATACATGTATCTCGCTAGAAACTAAAATACAAAAACCACCTTCAATGAAAAATGAGTGGGTTACAACCATATCTACTACCACATAAGCAGAAACCACAAAATAATGATATCAAGAAAAGAATTGGATCTGATGTTTGATAATGGTAGGGATTACTATACCATCATGTGGTGTGAGCATGAACTTGCCACATAGAATATGAACAACCTTACTGACCTATCAATGTAGAAGATCCCTCTTGTGGTGTTTCTCATCTTCTACCATTATGTGGTGTAGGTTGTTTTTATTAATGATAATTTGGTAGATTTAATATTATCATCCAGTGTATGCACATTTTTACCCCAAATTCTCAATCTCCCCATAGTGGAAACATCCCTTAAGCTTAGACTCATAACATTATCCAACATTTGATATACTTCATGAAAGGTACCATCTATTAGACTATGGTCTAGCTGGTCCATTCATTGAAACTGACCAAGTGATAGCTTCCCTAGAAAGTGGAAAACTTCCCCTTCCTTTGATCTACTGATATGATGGTTGTTCCCTCATCGCAATGACCACTAGTTAATATATATCTATAGGAAATGAATATTTTTCCTCTTTAACAATTCCAAATCCTATTATCCTCTAGAGTTGTCTTCTTCTTCATGTCAAATTGTATTCTCATGGAGACCACCCTCCCAATATTTTGGACAACATCAATGAAGGATGAGAACTTCTCCCTTTACTCAATGAAAGTAACTTGCTGCTAAATCTCCACATTGTCCATCTTCAAACTGACATCTTTTCTTGTCATATATTAGTGCAAGCTCATAGAAAACATTTGGAAGTACATGAACACTCCATCATACTCTCTCATAAAAAGTTCATGTAGTGAAGGATCTAATAATACCACATTTCACTATTAGATAAGAGTCTGAAAAGTATTAAATCTTTAATTTTGTTTAAAATCAACATAGTTGATGTGTTATCTTGTCCACCCAAACACCTTCATTGCCTACTAGTCACATTGATTACCCTTTAACATATAGATCACATGCTTTAATTACTCGTACTTAGGGATTTCAATAATACAAAATTTCATCTCTAAATCAGTCATCCTGATTCTATATCATCTATGTTGGTAATTCTAGAGTGGTTTGTGGTGCCTACTCATCACAGACACTCGATAATATTTTCCTAAACTAGGTCTCGCCTCAAATGTTGATGGTCGTAGTGCTTTGTACCTCTACATAGGCATCACATGTGCTACCTAAACCGATTCAAACAATAATTTTACAAGCAAAGCCTCCATCGTCGGGTCAAAAGTACTATGACGGATTGGTGGAGGCTATTGTGTTGGCTCAACCTAGGGTACTACACATCTTCCTTCCCACCTTTTGTCCTCAGATCAGTACTGGTCAATAGTTGGAGGGTCATGCATATTTTCTTCCTACTCCTCATATCATCTAATTATTAAAACCTTCATAACTATTATTAGATATGCTATCACTTAAATATATACCACAAACATAAAATCCTACATCAATGTATGTATAAATCAAAACTAGGGTCTAATACTACCAAATGTGGCACCCAGATTTCATATTACGACTAATTATGGTGCATGTGTTGCTACCACGTGATAAACAAAATAGTATAATAGAATACAAAGATCAATTTAAGAACAAACAATTACTAATAGTATGATGAGAATCTCAATAAATATATCTATAATAAAATAAGTTATAAATATTATTTTTTCACAAACATTTACTTTCATTTGAAAATTATATATAAAACACTTATCCATATTTCATTTTGTGTTTATTAACATGTAGAAAATTCATATATGTATGTGTACGGTCCCATATATTGTCATATATTACAAACAAAACATAAGTTGAACCATCTAAAAATTAGTGAGTGCAACTAACCATGCCCAAAAGTCAAGTGTATGAGGAAAACTCTAGTAAAACTAATCAACCTAACTTCAAACTAAGACATGGATTCTTATTGTGATATCCAATATGCCACTGTGGTGAATTATCACTATAAATATTGTTTCTAATAGCATAAAAAAATTTCTATTCATGTTAGACATACAATCCAAGTAAGTAGAAAACACCCAAAAATAGACGGAACATGTTAGTTTACAAAGAGAACTATGCAAGGAAGTAGCAAAAAACATCTAATTAAGAAACATTTAGATATGATCTTGTAATCCTTTGAAATTAACATGTTTTAGAAATGAAAGGAGTGTAAGGTAGATGATTTAGGTGAAAACAGCATATGAAAGAGCTCAATTACTAACTAAGTTCTACTCAAGTTATTTACCACACTTTTATTTTCTTTATTATATTTTATTCCACCCGTGAAGCTACATCTAATGGCTTAAGTACAAGTAAACCTCCATCATATTCTAGGGTAAGTGATACCTCTAAGACTACCTCAACTGTAAAACCCAGTGTAAGTTTAAATCACAATTCATTTCACCACATAATCATGACATTAAAACATGTTAAGTACCATGTCAATGATTATTTTGTTTATTTCTTTGATTACTTGTTCATATGTATTAGAACTTAATATTTAGTATTTTCTTGCTTGATTACATATATTATATTATATAGGATTTAGGGGTAAACATGTATTGTCATATAACAATATCATAGAAATATACCAACATAATTGTATAATCCGGTTTCTCGATTGTTTAGTGTGAGTTACGATCTTATAACTCTAGCTAGGGTTTTGAGAATAGAAAGGTCTCTATGGATGTACAAACTGTCACTTATGAAAGCAGTTAAATTTTGGGGTAAGTATTGACACGTGAGGGGCCAACTATTGGTAGGTTGGCCATTGAAACCAATTTTTTTTGCTAGTGACACTAACCAAGAAGTCATCACTGACTACTAAAGGTTGATTAAACCTTCAACAAGCTAGACCAACATGTTGTTGTTTAGTGATAAACATAATTAAAAAATAATGTGGTTGTTAACTTCTAGCGATCTGGTTAGTATCTAATGAGTGTTCCCTATTAGATCTATCAACATGTCAATATCACTTATAGATAAGTATCCCAACCTATTAGGCATGGCAAGGGATAGAAAAATAGATTTGTTTCTATTTATCCAAAACCTTGAATCACAATACAAAACCTGATAGGAATATAAGAAGCTTTTCCTTACTAAGTATTCTCTTTTGAGAATGGAGAGTAGATCAAGAAATATCATAAATTTTGGAGATCAAGTCAAGTTGGGAACTTGATTATTCACTATTTCATAACATCTTTTGGAGTTAGCTCATGATCATATGATATTTTTTAGTTATTTTTTAACCATATACAAGGGCAATATTGATGAACATACATCCAAATTATAAGTATCAAATCAAATAACCTGGAATAATGTAGAATATGAATCTTACCCTATTACTTAGTCATCAGTGGCATGGTGGTGTATAGGAGAACTAGTTCTGATCACTTCTGATCAAACCCTATGTGGATTTTTAAAATATGTGATAGATAGATATTAGTTAATATTATCCAACTCTAGGTGTTTAGGCATGGTTTCACTAATGCATTTAGACACCAGGAGGGACGTGGGTGTAGTTAAAGGTTATTTCACGTACCACGTACTCTCCCTATCCAACCACTAAACAAGCTTTTTAACTAACTACATATGGATTACCATACATTATCACTTAGATTTCTCAACTATGAATGGTGGAACTGATAGATAAAGGGGAAGGGGGAGAAACTAGCTATGGTTGCTCTACAAAACATTGGAATTCTCCCACCAAAAATCCCAAAGTAACTACTTTCTCTATTTCGTAGGTGATTACATAGATCAAAAACCGTATCAACAGGTAAATGAAGGAGAACAATCAATAATATATCAATGAAATATGGAACCAAAGTATAATGCAAAAATATTTTCCAAAATAGCATCATAGTTACATACTTTTGCCCCGAAACAACCCATAAGAGGGATTAGCTACTCATGATCAAGGAAATAATAAAAGAAGAGGAAGACGAAGGTAGAAAGTCCATGAATGTGGGTGGAGAATCTCGATTTTTTTCACAAACCATGGTAAGAAACCTAAACATCTAGAACTCTTTATAATGTCCTCTCATAATTTAATCCAATCAAAGGGAAGTGAAAAACATATTTAAACTCAAGAATGCAACTTTATCAGTCAAACTACCATGTGAAGAGGGTTGGGTGAGTTACATCATCAAAGGTCATACACTTAAGTTCCAATTCAAAAATTTAGAGATTAAGCTAGAATCACTTTTACAACAAAATGCTTCAAGTTCAGGAAACAATCTTATATATTTCCCTACTTGCAACAAGACTCAACATAAAAAGAGGGAAATGACATGAAAGAAAAGTCTAACTAATCACTCACAAGACATTAGTAACATCTACATGTAATGCATTGTGGATAAGTTGCATGGCAACAATTTTTTAAAAATTACAAAAAATGCAAGGAAATAAACTATGTGGCATGTAGCGTGAAAGATACAAAATGAGAGTGTAAATTAGATAATTATGATGGTTAGTGAAGCAATTAATCATCTCAAGTAGAATTTAGAATAATATAACAAAGAAAAACAACGACTTATCTTCCAACCACCACAAGCTTATCAACCATGACATCCTAGGCATCAAATAAAGTCTTAGGATGATCTGGTAATGATCATGGAGTTGTGGTGGCTTGGAATCAAGGGAGGGGGAGTTCAAGTCACTTAGTGGAATGACTAAGGACCACCATGGTCATTCTGTAGAGAATAGTCATTCTAGTTTCCTGGCAACATGGTCGTGGTTGAGAGAATGGTCATGGTGGTGGATTTCATGTAGCTTTTCAGTCAATCAAAATCTTATCATTTCAATTTAACCTATTTATGGCTCATCCATTCCATGTGCCTTTCTTCCATATAGGTTTATGTTCTAAGATGGTTCAAAAATAGAAAAACTATCAAATGTATTGTATTAGATGTTTCTTTGATAGTATAAAAACAAAACCATGACCAAAATGTGGTTCGAGTGCAAAATATCTCAAACCAACATGGGTAGCTTCCCACTCGTACCAAGTTTAATGACTTCAGCAGTTTGAGTGTTCTTTTTCTTTGTCATAAAGTGATAACTATTAGGAAACAACATGCACTTTAAACATCTTGATGTAAATAAGGAGCAAAACAACACAAAAAAGAGACCCAAACTAGGGCTCCATCACTAGTGCAAGCTTAAATTTACTTTTCCTCTTTATGAATTTTCATTTTATTTTATGTGACCATTTTATTAAATTCTTTGTAAGATTTTCTAGTAAAATAGTCAGGAAAATCCATTGAAGAGTACAAGATGATCTCAATTGTTTTGATTTTTTTGTCACGTCATTTTTTGCATTGAATTTATTTTCTATTTTTAGGAGAAGTAAAGAATGTGATAGTGGTTCTCTCATGGAACATCCTATTCCAATGGACCCAGGTACTATAGAGTCAAATATTCTATTGATTCCCACCTATTGTGGAATCCAAAACTCTTCCAAGCTCTATGGTTCCTATCTTATTTTCTTTTTTTAGTTTTTTTGTTAACATGATATCTATTAGGGTTCCTCGTGATTACATTTTTTCTTAGGTCTATTCTAATTATCCTTTTCTCTCTATTTCCTTATTAGGGTTTGATTTTCACTTTGAATTCCAAGGTTTTGTTTTTGCTTTCTAATTAAGGTTTTCTGTTGCTTCTAGGTTAGGATGGGATTTCCACTTTCTATTTAGGATTTCTTAAGGTATTCTATTTAGCTTCCTTTTTATTTTCTTATTTAAATGTGAAAATGATAGGGGGGCTTCCCTCATGAGCAACACTCCTTTATTATGAATGGTTACTTGATTTATTTTTTGTATGTATGGTTTGATTTTGGGGAATGGGATTGTATGTCCGCATGGAGTTTTAACTTGTTCCTTAGTTTCCAAATATTAACCCAATGATTCGGGGATCTACTTTGGGGCAAGGAAGGGCAAGATGACATCCTTCAACTCCCAACAACCTATGAGAGTGGGGCGAGTCAAATTATCATGAGAATACACTAATGGATCTAAAATCGTACACTTGCATTGTACACACCTACAAACTTGCACATCAACATAATGGATACCAACACTCATGTTGGATCATTGCATGAGGCACGGGGGTGTTAGTTAATGTATTGGGTCAATAGGATGTTGGATGTATGAAGCCCTTGTGGATACCCCTCTCCTAGCACTAATGATTGATTCTGGCATCCGTAATGATGACGTGTATTGGGAGTAATACCCAAATTCTCTAAAACCATTGTACCCCCATGATGAGTGCTATCACTTCATGAGAGAAGTTATGGATCCACCCCTCCTATACATGTATGCTTGAGTGAGGACATAACTGACCTCTAAACTCATGGGCTAAAAGGACAAGTTCGATCTTCTACATATGAATCTCCAGATGCTTGATTGCTTTACAAGTTTTTTAGATTTTTGATTTCTCTCTAATCTCTTAGATTGTTGTGTTCTTCATTCTTTGAGATATTGAATCATATTGTCTAGATTGTTTATGTTTTACTACATATTCATGTGAAGAACAACAATACTAAAAAAAACCTCAGACAGTCTAACAACATCTCAAAAAAATTCAAACAATCCTAAACAATATAAAAAATCTTAAATAATCTCAAACAACCATAAAGAAATTGAAATAATCTAAAAAAATCTCAAAAATCACAAATCAACCTTTTTAGATCAACAATCTTGAACAATCTCTTAAAAGAATCCTTCTTGCATGTGATCTCTTTACAATAATAATCAACCCTCCAGTCCACCCTATGATTCTAGGCTACCTTATTTCATTAGACCATCATACCAAAAATTTCACAGCCCATACCCCATAGCTAGCCTGCCAAAAATTACATGTACACCTCATTTCTCATTGAGTGATTGACCTTCATCTTTAAAGTGGCCTACATTGTGATGGAAGTCTATTGAATTTATCTATAAATGAATCTCACATTTGGCATAGTCTTCAAGAAATTTGATTTTATCCTTGCCAAAGCTTTGTCTGATTTTTGGCCTCTTCTCACCATACACCACTCATACTTGGACCCTCTGGTACCTGGTGAAAGCTTGTTGAATTTTTCAATGGTCTATAGTGCTCTTAAAACTTCCTCTGATCACAACAAAGGAAAATGACTTCACAATTGAAGAATACCTCCTAAAAAATATGATTTGAAGCCATCATCTATTCCCCTAAAGGTTGCTCAAATTTCACTACAAGCTATGTGCTTTTATGGATATATCATGCCTAGATTTTTACTATTTGCTTCAACTGTATATATACCCATACCTACATGTTTGATAGACAATTACCTAATTAATAGGCCTTTTAACTACATAATTACTTCCCAGACAAAGCTTCATGATTACTGCAAGGTTACTTCATCCATAATCTTGGATTGAACTTTCAAATCATGATTGAGTATCAAACTAATGCTCAGAGCACATCAATTCTATATTATCAAGGGATTTTCCAACTTGACTGAGATGACACCTATTAGCATTTGGTCCTCCAATCTTTGCCTACCCCACATCACTCTCCTGGACCATGACCTGAAACTTGTCCATTACCCCACTTTCACTTTTATATTTAATAGTCCCTGGACATGACCTAAACATTTGTCCATCATCCTACCTTCACATTCATATATATGGTACCAGACTATGGCCTAAAACTATACAACCACCCAATATAGACTTCCCTATCTACAGGTTTGATCCTGAGACACTTAAAGAGGACCAACAATTTCATTTATCCTCTCTTGAAGAGAAGCAAGCCCCAAATACCACAAAGAACATATGGATACCAAAACATAGTCACTCATCTTAAATGGATCATCACCCTTTACAACAAACCCAAACAATCCAAGATTGTCATGGGGCTAGTAGGTACATATAATGTTAAAAATCAAAGAATCCTTCTATCGTACCCGATGAAGGAGCATGCACAACTTATCCACCATACCTTCCTAATTGTCTTTTGTATAGGCCATCTATTCACAAGACTATAGAAGATTAAGGAGTATCCTTGTTGATTGTCTTAAACAATGGGGAAATCCTTTACTTATTATATAATGTGTAGAAGTTTTTATTTTGTTGCATAATATATTTGTATATTCCTCACCAAACACTATGTTTGGACATCACTGGACTAGATGGGATCTTACAAAAAAATTCTATTTTACCCTGTCATACAAGTTTTTGGTCGAGATGGCATGAACGATGAATTTTAACAAACAATATAAAGTGGGTGTGAAAGAATGTCGTAATGATAATAAGTAGGAGAACCACCTTGAAGAGAAAACACTCAAAGAAATCATCTTGATGCTAGAAGGTTCGACATCCTTAGAGGTCATGCAATAAGATACCTTGAAGAAGGCAATCGATATTGCTTACATACATCAGTACAACATTAACAATATGGATTGTGTGTACCACCTAGACTTGTTAGTCCAAGACACTCAGTATGCCATCCAACATGTTCTTTTTAATACAGAATATGGACTTCTTATTGACATCTGTTGGATCTAGGGCTCTAGAAGGGGGTGAATAGAGCTACAAAAAATCTCACAAGATAGATTAGACCTTCAAATTATATCAAACTAAAACCAATAGCTTAAGTGTAATTTGAAGTACTAACTAACAAGCATAGAAAGGATGATAGGAATTGATAGCAAGTACTTGACAAGGTCATGTAGAGTGGTTCCACTCTCCAAATTAGGAGAGAGTCAGTCCACTACCTAGAGAGGTCAACCTCTAGGACCTTGCAAGTACTTTTCTCTCATTATTCACCAATTAGAGTTACAACACAAGACCACCAAAGGACTTACTTATCCAAGAATAAAGAGTATTCCACCTTACCAAGGACTTACCCACTTTGCAAGAGTTTTCAGCCTTCTTCTAAGGTCTTACCCACTCCAGCACAAGTCTTCCGCCTTCAAGGAGTTTCCACTCTTCTTGGGTCTTCAGCCTTTGCCTTCTCCTTCACCTGGAGAAGATCATCACCTCTTCATCAAACTTGAAGAGGAACAACAACAACTCCACCTTCACTCAGAGTATCTTGCTTCACCTTTTCTTCTTGAAGGAAAACGGTAGGGAAGATGGAGTAGATCAAAGCTTTACAAGCACAAGGAAGTATCTCTCTTACAACAGGCCTATCGCACTCATAATCACGAAATGAATTGTAAATTCAAGAAAGAAAGGGGCTCAAGGAGTTTCAACACACTTAACTATAGAAAAGACTTAAAATAACATGAATGAGAAAACTTGGAATGAACTCCAAGGGGTCCTATTTATAGCTGAGGGTGTTCCCTTGAGTGTGAGATCACTTAGAGTCAAAATATAGACATTTTCCACAATTCAACATATCTATTTTCACCCAAAACAACTCACCAACGGTTATAAACACTTTTTTTGGCATTTTCTACACAGTACATTGGGGCAAGTTTCAATAAAGGTAACTCAACCAATCAACTAAAAGACAAAGCCAATTTTCAAGCTAACGACCGAGTTTGTTCTCAGAAACTCAACCGATGAGATAAAATTAGATTTTCCCACTGATTCGGTCAGTCAGTCGAGTTCTGTGAGTGTAGAACTCGATCGATGGGTCATCCTCAAAAAATCCATCATAGGATCGGTCGAGTTTCCGACTCGACCGATGAACAGTAAGTGACAAATTTTCTAAGTTGACTTTTGAATGATTAAACCTTGGAGTTAAGTGTCCCTAACATTTTTCTCACCTTAGTTACAAGTCATATCATCATTACAAGTGATTACAAAAATCATCTAAGGTCGTTTGGAGTGATTTCCCAAATTGCACACTTGCATTGCATTTGACTTGAACTTGAACAAGCTAGGGCTTGTATAATTTGATCCTTTTCATGTACCTAAAGCCTGGAATCAATCTTGAACAAACATATTAGATACATAGGAATGGAATGGTTAAGTCATTATCAAAATATGGACAATGTAGAACTCTCAAGTCGACATTCTCCCCCTTTTTGACAATGAAAAACCATTCCTCAATCATATTGAAAAGGATATAGAAGTTATACCTTTGCCATGTGAATTGTAAGGGGATTCAAGATTTGAACAATGTGAATTGCTCCCCCTCGATCTATGCTTACTTTAACCTACATAGTTATTCTATCTACACAAAGCAATATGACATACATATACTATATGGTCCTTTAGCAAGTCACATGATAAAGCATATAATGAATAAGAAAAGGATCACATAGGCAATAAAAACAATATGGTTGAGCTTCAAGATATTGAATTTCTCTCATCCTTTTGACACTAACAAAAAGGAAGGGGGGTAGAAGAGCATAAAATAGGTCTTCACCAAGCACAACCAAGCATACAGGCATAACATGATATCTCAATTCATACATCAAATAGAGATGGGAGAAACAAACAGTCTAAGGCATAATCAAAAATATGGTAAAACATGGCACCAACTCATAAGATATAGAAAATCAAAGAGTAAGTGTGCACAAAATTAAGATTAAAACTCAGACATCAAGTTCTCAGAGAATAGCTACAAGCCAAAAAGGTGAAAACTAAGATGATAAAATAGTACATGTAATGTCCCAAGACTTTGAGGCCTCTGATAGAATGATCTTATAAGGAATGATTGGACTACCCATATCACCAAGGTGCACCTCCTTTTCTGGGAGCCCAATGTTAAGTGTGCTTAGCTTGGAGTAGTACTAGGATGGGTGACTAGTCGGGAAGTTTATCCTGGCTTGCACATGAGTGAGGAAAAAGCACGTGGTTAAGGCTAGTGGTGGTCTGTGGGGCCAGTCGTCATTTGTGAAACTCTAATAGAGCCTAGGGCAGTGGGCCCATGCATTACAAATGGTATCAGAGCCAATTCCCCTCCAAAAGGTGGGGCCCACATGGGCACGAGGCATGCCAGTATTGAGACATGTGGTCTAGGTAAGTTGGAAAGGGCTATCCATGGTGGCGTATCCACCCTTGCACTGATATTCTGTGATCAGGAGCTAGGTGTCCATGGGTCATTGTGGGTCTGCACTAAAATGGGGAAATATTATCAATCCATATAGTTGATCCTTGATGAGGACATCAAGAGTCTAAGTCGGGGAGATTGTAACGTCCCATGATTAGAGGCCTAAGATAAAATGATCTTATAAGGAATGATTGGACTACCCATATCACTAAGGTGCAACTCCTTTTTTGGGAGCCCATCACTAAAGAACTCCATAGTTAAGTGTGCTCAACTTGGATTAGTACTAGGATGGGTGACCAGTCGGAAAGTTGATCCTAGCTTGCACGTGAGTGAGTAAAAAGTGTGCAGTGAAGGCTAGTGGTGGTATGTGGGGCCAGTCGTCATTCCTAAAACTCTACTAGAGTCTAGGGCAGTGGGCTCAGTCTTTACAAATGGTATCAGAGACATAACCCCTTCAGTAGGTGGGGCCCACATGGGAATGTGGCATGCCAGTCTATAGTCGTGCAGTCCATGCAGATTGGAAAGTGTTGGTATGTATGCCCTGAGATCCAATCATGGGATGATTGGTGGGATACATTAAGCTTGATTTGATAAAGATCAAAGGCAAGCTTCCAAATCGTTCTAGTTCTATCATATGAGATAATGATAGAACAGATTGAATGTCTAGAGAATGACAATACTCAATGACGTATGCTTTCAGGTTGAGGACCTGAATGATGAGATCATACGGATGCTAAGAGTTTGTACATTCTTATTATGTCCCTAGTCGGATGTCATTGTGGAAGGTAGATAGACAGCAATGACACACAAGACAAGATCGTGGTGTTGGTTGATGACAGAATCTCATTAGTCATGATATGGAGATATCAAACCAAACACCTAGGTACTTGTTAGAGAATAAATGTACCGGACAAACCCACCGTGAGTTTGACACATGGAACCATGACATGGTAGTCACAGTCAATTCTCAGAGTGATGGTGGTGAGTGTGATTCTTTGACCTGAAATCACTACACTCAGCACATGTCGTTGGGTACACTTTGACATCATCAAACGCAATCCTGAAACATGGGTTGTTATAAAGGTTATGATTGGGTGGCTTTGACACATGGGGCTTTTGAGGGGTGAGTGATAGATATGGGATTTGTCCTTCCTGAGGGAGTTTGATATCCATGGCCACTTGATGAGTAGGATTCAGATAGGCGTGCATGCATGTGTGAATTAGTATGTGATATTGATGTCATACATATCTCCTCCAATCTAATCTGAGATCAAGAAAGTGAATGAACATTGACAGGATGACTGTTCCATGCCTTGAGTTCATTCTGGATATCAGTGATAAAGGAATTATACATTCACTGTAACACCATTCACGGATTGTAGGATTTAAAGTTGTTCTCTAACTTTCCTTTTCACTTGGGTAGCACTAATGTGTGACTAGGCACCACTCTTTGCTTGTGAAGTCATAAGTGTTATGAACTTTCATTGCCAATGTGAAATGGACCTGTAGGTTCACACACATAGGATTTAACTTAGAAGAGGAGTTTATCCACAAATGATGTTTATATTGATTACTAAAGGAGTTTAGTAGTTCAATTAAACACTCAATAAATTGATAGCTCAGTATCATAGTGTTCAAGGTGTCGGACCGATTGATTAGAGTATCGGATTGATTGAAACTACGATTGACTGATTTGCACAGTCTGCTGCCCCAACTGATCAGCTCACAGGGTTTAACCGATCGGCTCAGGTTGTTGAACCGGTCAGCTCAAGCTGTGAGTCAATCGGCTCATGTGTCATGAAACAATTAGCTCAATTGTTGAACCATTCGATTCATGTGACCAACTGAGATCATTTGGAAAGTCAGAAGACTATTTTGCAAATACAATTTGTTTCACTTGTACAAATTCAATTTGGACAAGGATTAATATTTGATTAATCGGAAACAAATATGAAAGTAAATTTGAGTTGGACCAGGACCATGAACTGATCGGTTCAGCAGTGAACTGATTGGCACAGGTCCCCAACCGATCGGTTCATGCTTGAAACGACCGGTTCAGGTGGCGCAGTTGGTTGTTTTGTAGAAAATCTCAAACCCTTATACTCATGTTTTATTCCCGCATTGCCTGGGGTAGAGAACCCTGTCCCATGACCCTCCTATATATGTAGGGGTATTGGGGGCTTCTCAGGAATAAAAACTCAGAACACCAGTTGCTTTGTAAAGTTGTTGTTCTCTCTAGTTGTGGTAACCAAGAGAGCCCGACCAAGTGCTACCCAATAAGGGAGGCACAGCAAGGGAAAGACAACTGTAGAAAAGCAACTGGTGATAGGAGAGTGTGTCGGTGACTAGTACGCCGACAGGAGGGTGCGACTCCTTCTGATTCCTTATGGGACAAGGAGATCGAAGTTCCAGGTGGTCCATGTGGACTACTTCAGAGACGGGGGACTTCTGTCGCTCCAAGGACAACTGTCAATCCCGACAGTGCTGGTGAGACCAGGAGCTGCACAGACACCGTCCAAGACCGGAGGTGAAGACCACGCAAGCCGTGAGGTAACGTCACCGAGAAAGCCTCGGGACAAGGTATGTCTCCACAAACCATCCTTCCTATTGTATAGACGTTGATGCGATTCCTTTATTCTGGGTTTGGGAGAAGAAAATTTTTGTTTCCGCTGCCTTCTCTATCTCCCCTAAAACCCAACAGAAAGGGTTGTCCATGGTGATGTAGCCACCCATGCGTTGGTATTCCATGATCGGGAGATGGGTGTCCATGGGCCATTTCGGGTCTGAATTGAAATGGGGGAGATTGTAACGTCATAGGATTAGAGGCTTTCGATAAAATTATCTTATAAGGAATGATTAGACTACCCATATCACCAATGTGCAACTCCTTTTCTATGAGCCCATCACTAAAGAAATCCATAGTGAAACATGCTCTGCTTGGAGTAGTACTAGGATGGGTGACAAATCAGGAAGTTGACTCTGGCTTGCATGTGAGTGAGGAAAAAGTGTGCAGTTAAGGCTAGTGGTGGTCTGTAGGGCCAGTTGTCATTCCTAAAACTCTATTAGAGTCTAGGGTAGTGCGCCCAGGCTTTATAAATGATATCAGAGCCATAACCTCTCTAGTAGGTGGGGCCCACATGGGAATGTGGCATGCCAGTCTTGAGCCGTGCAGTCCATGCATATTGGAAAGGGTTGTCCATGGTGATGTACCTCCCTTTCTCTGATATTTTGTGATCAGGAGCTAGGTGTCCATGGGCCATTCTGGGTCTAAATTGAAATAGGGCAATATTATGAGGCCATATAGTTGATCTTGATGAGGATGTCAAGAGTCTAAGTGGGGGAGATTGTAACGTCCCAAGATTTATGGCCTCAGATAACATGATCTTAAAAGGAATGGTTGGACTACCCATATCACCAAGGTGCACCTCCTTTTCCGGGATCCCATAACTAAAGAACTCCATAATTAAGCGTGCTCAGCTTGGAGTAGTACTAGGATGGGTGACTAGTCAGGAAGTTAACCTTGACTTGTTTTTAAGTGAGGACAAAACACATAGTTAAGGCTAGTGGTGGTCTGTGGGGCCAGTCATCATTCCTAAAATCCTACTAGAGCCTTGGTTAGTGGGCCTGGTCATTACAGTACAACTCAAAACATATTCCCAGATGGTTCTAATGCCAAATAGCCTAGAAAGATATATATGATCAACATCTAGACTAAAAACTAAGAACAACTAGATATCTAAGCTATCTATATCAACATCATCATCATACTCAACATCAGGCTTGTATTCGTCATCTCCGTAACCTTCATCACCGGAGTAACCGGAAAAGCCATCAGAGCCATCATCATCAGAAGCATCACCATCCTCATCATCACCACCAGCAGCCTCATCAGCATTAGCAGCCTCCTCATCAGCCTGGTCCAGCATCTCTTCATTAACAGCGGGACCGAAACCACGATCAAGCCAATGAGCATTCTGCTCATCCCAAGACATACCAAGAGTGTGGAGCTCATTGGCCTGTGGGAAGGAAGGAACAGAACTATTGAGGCTATCAAGCAGAGTGGGCAAGGGGCCAAAAGCAGAGGTGGCACACCAGGGGTAGATCCACCAGCAGCAGGGAGTGTAGCAACAGAAGGTGTAGGTAGAGAGGCAGGGTAAAAGTGATCATATGAAAAGGATGCATAGTTACCTCCTAGGTAGGGCTTGTAGGTTGGGTAGGGGTGTGCACAGGACATGTTCATGTTGGACATGATTGAACATAGGTCCCTATGTAGGTTCTCCTGAATCTGAAGTTTGTATGCCTGTTGATGCATCATGTAGCCCATAAGGGCTTCATTTGACACATGGAACGAGGCACGGGCAGGCTGGGAAGGATGAGGTGGTAGAGGTGCTCATGTAGAGGTAGAGGTAGAGGCCCCAGATGTGGTAGAGGAGAGGATACACACAGACTTCTGAAGTGTGGTCTCACTGATACAAACTCCTTTCTGGGTAGGTTTGTAATGAAAGTCATGGAAAAGAGATTTTTGAGTGGCAAGTTGGAATAGACCACAAATCAGGGCTTGGTAGGGAGGGAGGTTTCATGGGTTTCTTCCCTAAGTCAAAGCAGGCCATATGGTGCAGAATATATCTTGACCTCTTGACTCTGATGTTCTCCAAAAGACAATACATGATCACCACAATGTTTTCTACAATCTCCATTTTATTTTTCTTGGGATGGATGTTGTAGTTAACAACTTGGGTGAGGATGCATCTCTTGAGGTCCAAGACAGAGGAGGGAAGGGTGCACTTCTTTTTGTAAAGGGAATTGAGACTTCTTCAAGAATTTATGAGTATCAGGAAGAGTAAGGTCATGTTGCTTGTAGAAGGCCTCAGGTTCAACTAAGTCAAAATACTCTGGGTAGTCCTTACGCCAGGTGTCAGTCTCATCGATACCTGAAAAAAAGATGTTTAGGGTATCCTCAGAGACTTGGAATTTCTTCCTGGCTATCATGGATGTGAGGAGTACTTGAGCATTAGGTGGGGGTATGATGGTGTCGTAATTCCAATGCAAGTTTGTGTAGAATTCATGAACCGCTTTCGTGCTAGTGATGGAATTATTGTAGCACTCATGTTCAACCCCCAAGGATGAGAGATGGTAATGACTAAGCAACTCTACTAATTGATCTATGACCTCTTGTATTCAAGATATAGGATCAAAAAGGGCATGAAAAGGGAAAGGATTCCGGGGAAGGAGCTCCTTATACCTATTTACAGCCTCATTTGAGAGAAAAAGGGTGTCATCAAATAGAATCAAGCGGGAGTTGGACGAAGATGAAGGTGCATTAACTGGGTCGACACTCTTCCTCCTATTGGATGCCATTGAGATGAAAAAGAGAGGAAGGAGAGAGAAAAAAGATAAAAACTCACCACCAAAACTCATCCACAGATTTAGGTTAGCAAGGGGGAAGGTCAAGGGAGGTCTAGCTAGGTCGGGCTAGGGCTAGGTTGAGGAAGGTTAGGGAAAGGGTAGAGAGCTTAGGGAAAATGGAGGTGGAATCAGTCAACTTTTCTCTAATTGAGAAGGAGAATAGTCGGCCAAATCCATCTTAAGATTGCTCTAGCCCGACCATCAGTTGAGTTTTGTGAACTCAGAAACTTGACTAATAGGCTTTTTAAAATGCTCTCGGCCTCTGATCGGTCTCGATCGATGGTCAACCTGACCTAAACATAAGAACTTAGTTTCTAGCCATTTGAGTGCTAATTAAATTTATTTTTATAGTCCATTATGTATTTTGAACATACTTAGGCACATATCACAAATCATTGTGTAATATTTTGTGGTGAAACATGTGTTTGTGAAAAATACCCAAAAACAAGAGAAAAACAAGGGAAAATGAACATGAAAAATTGATTTTTAGCATATTAACAAGCAAAGATGATCAAAATAGAGACAAAACATATAGGATAGATGACAACTAGCTGGAAGGCATATCAAATTCATTCAAATCTATTAAAAGCAATTTTGATCTAATAAAGTTAAATTTCTCTCTAGCTAGAGGTTTAGTGAAAATGTCTGCCAATTGATTTTCCGTGTCCACATGCATGATATAGATATCCTCTTTGGCAATTTGATCATGGAGAAAATGATGACGAACCTCTATGTGTTTAGATCTATAATGCAAGATAGGATTATATGACAAGTTAATTGCACTAGTATTATCAAAATAGATAGGAGAAGCATTAAAATGAATGTTAATGTCTTGGAGCATTTGCTTCATCAATAGAACTTGGGCACAACAACTCTCGGCTGCAATGCATTTAGCCTCGGTGGTTGATAATGCCATTATGCTCTATTTCTTGGAGAACCAAGATACCAAGCATGGTCCTAGGAGAAAACAAGTGCCACTTGTGCACTTTCTATCAATCATGCACCCTGTATAATCCGCATCACTATAACCAATAAGAGTAAAGTACCTTGACTTGGGATACCATAGTCCAAAATTTTGGATTTTGGATAAGTACCATAATATCCTCTTACATCTATAAGATGTGATTTTTTAGGATCTAACTGAAAGCAATCACGCAAGACAACACTAAACATTATATCATGTCTAGAGGCAGTTAAGTAAAGTAAACTTCCAATCATACCTCTATAGAGCTTCTCATCTACCTTCTCACCTTCTTCATCTTTGTCAAGTTTGGAGGTGTTTGACATGGGTGTGTCCATCAGCTTGGTGTTCTCCATCCCAAAGCATTTGAGTAGTTCACTTGTGCACTTGCCTTGGTTGATGAAGTTCGCCCATCTTTTGTTTGCTTGATTTGAAAGACAAGGAAGAACATGAGTTCACCCATCATACTCATCTTGAATTCACTTTGCATAATATCACTAAATGTTTTGCAAAGATCAAGGTTAGTTCTGCCAAAAATGATATCATCAACATATATTTGTATGATAAGAAAATTGTTAGAAGTGTGCTTTAGAAATAAGGGAGAATCCACTTTTCCCATGATATACCCATGATCTAACAAAAAGTTCTTTAATTTCTCATACCAAGCTCTAGGTGCTTGTTTGAGTCCATAGAGAGCTTTTCGCAACAAATAACCATCGTTAGGTAAACTATCATGTTCAAAGCCCGGAGGTTGTGCAACATACACTTCCTCCTTAATTGTACCATTAAAAAATGCACTTTTAACATCCATTTGATATAGAACAAAGTTTTTATAACTAGCAAAGGCAAGCAACATATGAATGGACTCAAGTCTAGCTATAGGTGCATATGTTTCATCAAAATCTATACCTTCATGTTGATTGTAGCCTTGAGCCACTAACTTTGCTTTATTCCTTACCACTTTGTCACTTTCATCAAGCTTGTTGTGGTAGACCCATCCGGTGCCAATGATCTTTCTATCACTTGGTCTTGGCACTAGGGTCCAAACTTTGTTCTTTCCAAATTGCTCCAACTCTTCCTGCATAGCTAGGATCCACTCATCATCCCCAAGAGCTTCCTTATCATTCTTTGGCTCGAGTTGTGAGATGCAGGCTTTGTTGGCTTGTTCTTTATTGAATGCATCCCGCATCTTCACTCTTTAAAATGGATCACCTAAAATTAGCTCCTTTGGATGATTCTTTGCAAACGGGGGGTTGGATCCTTCTTCTCATCATCTTTCTCTTCTTCTTGAGTGGCTACCTCTTTTCCCTTATGGGTGATGTTGATCTCTTTTAGAATAGGAATTACTTCATCTACAACATCATCATTTGGAACAATATCTTTGGGAATAGAGGGGTTAGTCTCAATATACTTTACATTTATGGATTCTTCTACTTTAGCAAGATCAACATTAAAAACTCTATAAGCTTTGCTAGTAGTGCTATAGCCAAGAAAGAAAGCCTTGTAAGCCTTCAGATCAAACTTGTCGAGAGAATCTTTCGTATTCAAAACAAAACAAAGACATTCGAAAACATGAAAATACTTGATAGAACACTTCCTACCATGCCATAGCTCATAGGGGTTTTTTTTCAAAGAAGGATGAGCAAAAACCTAGTTTTTCACAAAACATGAGGTACTGACAACTTTAGCCCAAAACTTCTTTGGAGTATCATATTCTAGAAGCATGGTCCTAGCCATCTCCTGTAAAGACATATTCTTCCTCTCTACAACCCCATTTTTTTGAGGTGTTCTAGGTGAAGAGAAGTTGTATGCATAACCATATTCTTGACAAAAAAATTCAAAAAGCTCATTTTCAAATTCTCCCCATGGTCACTATGGATGGAAACAATGCGGAAAGAAGCTTCATTCTTAACTTGTTTACAAAAGCTCAAGAAAACATCAAGCGTATCACTCTTAGAAATGAGAAATAAGGTCCAAGTATATATATAGAAATCATCGACAATAACAAGGAAATACTTGGAACCATAGAGCGATTGAGTTCTCACTAGTCCAAATAGATCAATGTGAAGAACCTCAAGTGTTACGACCCATATCAGGGTTAGTCAATAAATACCTCGAATTACGTGAAACACCTCAATTAGTGCTAAGTATTTTGTTAAATATCATGGTTAATCAAAATAAGTTAATATGTGAATCAATAGTTGAGTTTGAATCACCTGAGGCAATTAATGATATCAATGTTGATTATTTAGTTCATTAAGTTGAATCAAGTAATCACAGTTGCAATTAGAGCTTTGATCTAGTGAAATAGTCTAATCAGTATGTTTTCATGCTTTGAGTTGGTATAGGAGTTTGTGCTTGAGTGGATGCAAAAGAAATCATCCAAATTGGACCTCCGAGGCAATACTTATGCCATTTTTAGTTTTCTTGGACTTAGGTGCAATTTTTCCAATTTACTTTGGCTATTTCTTTTCTTTTCTCATTTTCTTCCTTATCTGCTTCCTCCCTCACACGACTGATAGAACAGGAGAAGTCGCAAAAGCGGTGCAAGGCTGGGAATCCAGAGAGGGTGATCATGGGTGCGATTGTGGGAACCCTAGCTTGATTCAGCTGCGGCTCTACCTTCGTCCTCCTTCTACTACCTTCCTTTCTTCTTCTTCCTCCCCAGCCTCGCCCTAGCCACCTGCCCTACTAGGTTCCGACCTAAAGCAGCAGTTGCTGGCTGGCTAGCTGCAACAGGTGGCCATGGAGCCGGTTAGGGAGCACAAAGCTCCAGGAAAGAGCGGCGCTGAGTTCGACTAAGGACCCTGAGAAAGATTCTGCGGCCATTAGCTACGATTCAATACCTAACCAACTCCGTCCTCCAACTGTGCGTGTGCAAATCACCTGTTGCTTGCAGCAGGTCTGACCAGGAGCATCAAGGGCGTGGGCTAGCACTCCAAAGTGATGTCATCGAACTCGTCTGGAGGTCCAGATCAGGGATCTGTAGCCCTAGCTGCGTCTAGCACCAAGAACGGCCGTCGTCTCCTACCTGTACGTATGTGCAGGGTACTGTTCTATTGTAACAAATCTGAACAAGTCTGAATCGAAGTTCGATTGGCGCACGAAAGAGCAAGGTAAGACCAGAACGGAGTTCGGTTTTGAGGATAGAATTAGAATCCGCAGTCTTAGCTTAAGACCTAGCTTTTAATTGAACCAATTTCAATTCTGTGCGTGAAGAAGCCATTCTTCTATCAAGTTGCGGGAACAGCGTTTTGATCGGCCGAATTGGGTGTGATTCTGCCGAGTTTCTTTTATAGGAAATCGATCAGGGTTTTGATCAGCCGAGTTGCAGGTGGATCGGCCGAGTTTCCAGCTGATCGGCCGAGTTCCCAGATTGGTCGGCCGAGTTTCAGTACAGTGAGTAGTAGTTCATTCAGAAATCATTATTTAACTCAAATTAAATGCTTAATTGCTTCTGTATCAGTCGGTATAACTTCTAAATAGTGTAATACATACAATAGAGTATGTTAGATTCATTGGAACTTGAAATACGTAATATGCTTAATGAAAATGATGAAATTTCCTGTATTATGGTTGCAATGTATTTGTTGATTTAAAATGGATATTTAGCATGGAAACTGGATAAATGATACTGAATCATGTTTAAGGATGACAAATTTTATATATGTGTTTCAAGTAATGTTCAGAATGTGCAGTAAGTATGAAATGTGATATTCTTGTTTAAATGGTTATATGTTAATCAGTTAATAGACTTAGGTGCCCCAACACCGTAGAACCCCATTGTGCGGTCTGTACCTTTGGGATGAAACGATCGATCTAGCCTTGTGCCTAGATGGTCGGTGGCTCGTGTTCAACAATAATCCGTGCATGTGTCACGGTGGCACGAGGGCAGAGAGACAGTGTTCAACAATAATCCGTGCGTGTGTCACGGTGGCACTGGAGTAAATAGGGGTTATTCAACAATAATCCATGTGTGTGTCACGGTGGTAACCCAGACCCTCCGACTGTGCACTATAGGTTGCGGGAGGAGTCCAGAGCACTCAGAGTTAGTGCAGACAGGCCCTTGTGCGCCTGAGGCCCTTGTGCGCCTGAGAGTTCTGTGCAGACCAGGACGGACAGTCAGACTTAGCATTTCCCAGGTGTGTCGCTAAGTCTTGTACGGTGGGATCGTAGTTCGCTACAGATCTTCATATGTAGAGTGCGCTGCATATGTTTGGGGCATAATAATATAATATGTAATCATATAGAATCACAGTAAATTAATATATCCGAACTTTTGTGCCAATTCATTATATCTGTTTATTGGTTTAAATTATCTGTTGTTGCATAGAAATGTGATTATATTCTGCAATCTGCTATGTCATTTGAACTGCCCTGCTTGTACTGTATTTATGTTTATTTCAATTTTATAAACCTGATGAGTTGTTTAGTGATAGCTAAATGAAAGGCTATTCACTGAGCGAGTAGGCTCATACCTCTACTCAAAACATTTTCAGGTCATCATCAGCAGCAGAAATCTGAAGGATCCTTTCATCCTAACGCTTAGTCTGTAGAAGGTATACGTAGTTAGTAGTTAGAGGTCTCTTAGTCCTTTCCCCTCGATCTTTGGGACATGGTGTGGGGGTGAGAGAGAAGGTGTATAAAGATGTAATTAGCTGTTATGCTTTATTTTATGTCGAGCAATGTAATATGCTGTAGTCTCTATTTATATTGCTAGTCAGTTTTAAATAAAATTGCTTCCGTAGTTTGTTTAGATTTAGTTTACAGCATAAATCATATTATCTTTTTAATGTCTTTAAAAATGTTTTAAAAATCTTTGAGTGGTTTGGCTTGTGTGTAATCCCTCCGTCGTGCCCTAATCTCGTGATTTGTGGGTAATGCGAGATCGGGGTGTGACATCTTGGTATCAAAGCATAGGTTGAGTATATAAATACTCTAAGTCAAGGTCAGGGGACGATAAGAGACCAATAGGATTAAGGTTTAAGAGTTTTTCTTCTGTCTGTAATTTTCTAACAGGAAGTGTTCTGTTATACTATTATAGATGACAGGAAAAGGATGTGGTCACGAGAACCAAGTAAAGAGTTTAAGTTGAGTCGTTAAGAATCATTAAGGTCAAAAGATAAAGTTATAAGTGAGACGAATAATAAATGATGAGTTTTAGCTCTGGAAGGTCTGAGTGTTTAGATACCCTGGCCAGGTGTCTGAATACTTAGATTGACCAGTATCAAGCTACTATGTCTGTTCTTCTCTGGATGCCCTGGCCAGATATGCAGAGGAAGGATGGGCTAGAGAGAAACCCTAGAAATCTTAGGGTTATGAGATAAGAAATTAATGTAGAAATAAGAGATTACATATAAGATGCGATTCAACTCTTGTCTATTATTGCTTATTTGATTTAAAGATCACTAGAAATGCTTTTATATGCATAAAATTAGAATTTTCAGTTTGTAAAGCAAATAAGATTCTTTTATATTGTTGTGTCATGAAGTGAATTGTATAGTGTTTGTTTTCTTTGTATTAATGTAGACCCGAAATTATGTTTAAATGAGTTTGCCCTAAGTGGATATTCTTTCCACATGTTTAAGATTAATAGGGGTTGATTAATCTCGAGTAGCTCTTGGCTTCAGGACTACAGGTTCGGCCTGGTCCGGCTGGCAGGATGCGTTACTCAGATCTAATGACTCCTATTAACAGTAAAATAAGAATAGACTCTAGATGATTTAGACCCGTAACATAGTGAGAATGTAAATACACTAGGATGTTTTAACTATGATAAGAAGTCTAAACGTTCTTTTGTCTTGAGATTTAGGGTTTGAGAAGCATAGACCCTAATCGGCCCAAAATAGGGTTTTGATGATACATAAACACAAAATTTGATAAGTAAAGTGTCTCAGTAAATGATTTTTGGTATTATCATTGGCTGCACGACATAGAGGTGCATGACACATGGTTGCGCGACACCTAGGGTTGTGCGATACACCCTAAGGTGGTAGTCGACACCCTTGCCTTAGCTTGGCTGATGTGATGAGGGAAGCTGCCCTGCCCGATACCATCTCTAGTAGAGGCGCCCTGCTCGTCACACTTCTTGTGAGGGTAGTGGGCACTTCTAGTGAGGGTCATGTTCCTTTTGTAAAACCTATATACTGGATCCTTTTCATGCAATCACATTTTGTTTATGTCTGTAAACCCTTGACACATTTGGTAATGGTAAGGTGGTTCTTATAGTAGAACGTACATATGTAAACATGACATATCTGAATCATGTATGCTTATATTATGAGGAGTAAATGATATGCTTGGAAGTATATGAGTTGCTTCACACGATGATATGACCTATGTCTATGGTCACAGGTTGAGGCATGAATGATAAAGCATATAATCATCAATGTTGCCCTATGCTTGATAATGTGATCTTTCTGTTAATCCATGATGATTGTGTATACTAACCATCCAGGTGTTTCATACAGATGCATAGCCAAGAAAAAGGGCTATGAGGTATATATGTTTGAGTAACATTGCTCTAATGGTTACTCTTGATGATGAGATAACATGCATGATGTGTTTTGGTCTGAGCACCTGAGTTTGGCTAAAGTGCCTAAGTTGAGGTGTTATCCTCTAATGATGATCTGGGATTGTTATTCCCCAGTGATGAGAATGCCTTATGAGGCAGTGGTTTCTTGTGATGAGGGATTGATATCCCAGGATATTGTGATGATGGTAACAATAATGTAGTTTTGTGTTATGCATGTGTTACAACCTGGTTGCCTCAACAATCAACTTAAAATATACTAACTAATCACAGTGGAAAATATCATGTAGTCTGCCCTAGCCATAGATCCATCATCGTCAGGAGCTGGTGATGGTGAAAGGGGTTCTCCTACGGGTTAACCTGGAGTGCATATTGTTGAGTATGCGAGGTTTCTCCTAGCCTAAAGTGACGAGGTAAGAGTGCAACTTCGGTTGTAGACTCCAGAGTGCAGTTTCTGGCCCGTAGCTCAAATACGATAAGAGCATGGTGAATAGGCCCATGGCTCATGATGTGTGATATGGGAGCATGAATGCATTCATGGCTCAGAGCACGGTGAATAGGCATGTGGCTCAGTTTCACTAGCTCCGATACCTATACCAAGGCGGGCTAGGTAGATGGTAGCATGACCCTGTGGCTGAGGCCATTTAAGCATGAGACAGCGGTCCTACTTGTGTTGTACTCGTGCACTAACCACGAGGTGGGAGGTCGTGGAGTCCGACTCTTCCATTGACCTTGGATGGCACCGACTTGGGTTTCACAGCCAAAGGTTGGATTTGAGCGGTACGACTCACTTCCTCAGGGCATAATAACACGTAATCCAGCCGAATAGTATTTATTGCTTAAGGCAAAACACGAAACATTAATTGAGGCCTTGCTTGAGTAGTAGATCTTGTTATACGTGTAGCTGCTTATACGTTCCTTATGTTATGTGGTAAGATCTTATAAATCTTATCTTGTCAATCATGTTCCATAAAGAAATACTTGGTTATATGCCTTCTTTACATTTTGGTAAGTTCGATGATAATAAACAACCTTGCTGTATAGACTGCTCTTATTCTATGCTTTATCAGTTATCTGCTGTTGTTGCTTGAATCCTTCTATGGTTTTATGGTTTCAGCTGGGAGTAATGTTTCTCGTTGGGACTGTGTGTCTCACCCCGCTAGTTTACACCCTTTTTAGGTGTTCAAGCTAGACGTGGTGGTGGTCACGGGGTTGCGGCCGAGTAGCAAGACGAGCATTAGAAGGCAAGAGATGGACATGCTGTTGTTTTGGTTGTTTTGTAGTAGAGTCTTAGAGTCATCCCTGTACTCTCAGGTCCTTGGGGGCGTTTTGACGTTGTTTCATGATGTATTACTGATGATGCTTTGTATATCCTGCTGCTGGCCAGACGTGGGTCGTTATGTATGTATAAATAAGTGATGAACTCATGTGATGACAAGACAGCTGATCTCCTAAGTTGTGGACACGTATCAACACTTGTAAATGTTTATATAACCTATTTCCTTGCAGGATGAGGATCTCAATGTAATTGTTTCTTAGTTTATCCACTTTCCAAAATTGGTTTTAATTAACCCGTGATTTTGGTAATTAGTGGTTTATGGTGTTTTCCGCACGTTTTCACGTGACACCTCACTGTCTGTGTGATAGCGGGATGTGTCACCACAATATGAATGTGAACTTTACAATGTGAGCTTTACAATGTGAATTACTTTACAATGAGAGCTTTACATTGTGAATGTGAACTTTCATATGGCTGTGCATTCTCTTGATGACCATGCTGATGATTACTGTGAGGGTGAGGACATCAATGCGCCACCTCACAATTAAGTTTTAAAAATATATCATATATATATATATATATATATGTCAATTTATAGTTATATCCTGTAAGTGTGTTTATTTTGTCAAATTTTGGGTTGATGTTGCACATGTACCCTCTGAAGCACTTGAGGCACTTGATGAGCAGCACCATAAAGTTGACAAGAGAAGGGGCATCACTATGATGAAGAAGTGAATAGCACAAAGGGGCAATGGACCCAAACTTTTTTTGGATTTTGATAATACAGGAAATGCAATTGGAGTGAATCACAATTCGTTTGTTTCATATCCTGGGTATGTTACTCGTAGCCATTGTGGTTGTAAGATAGATTCTTGGCATAAAGTTCCTAAGAGGAATAAAGATGTAATATGGAAGGATTTATGCGTGAGTTATTATTAATTTGCAATTCTATTTTGTAGAATACTAATTTTTTGGATACTAGTTAATAGCAATTCTATTTTTTTGCAGAGTATATTTGAATTGGATGAAAAGCTGCATCGTAAACGCATGATGCAACACTGTGGGAGAGTCCTAAGGAACTATAGGACAAATCTCACCCGAGAATACATAAAAGAAGGTGACAAGAGGAAGAAGACAACCACTGAACAGTGGAACTTCCTGGACCAAGAAGAATGGGATGTGTTTATTGCTTCAAGACAAACTTATGAATTCAAGGTATTAGGCATCACTCCCAATTTAATTAATATACGTTGTATTCACCTATTCAAGATTAACATTTAGTGTTAATAACCAAATCATTAATGTGCATACTAACTAGGCCCTTAGTGAGGCGCAAAAAGCAAGGCGTGCACTGAATGTGCATGACCACACAATGGGTCCAAAGGGGTATGCAGGCATTTGCCAAAGACTACAGGTTGAGTCTACTGCTCAGTTTGCTGCTACTCAGGAGACCTCTACTATAGGTGCCACACCTCTGCCTCACCATGATGTCTGGATAGCTGGGAGGCAAAATAAGAAGGGAGAAATAAGGAAGCCCACAACTGCTGAGGCAGCTACAAAAATGGTAAAATACAACTCTTAGAGCAATCGTTCGAATATTGATTATTTGTGGTGTTTACTTAATTAATTTTTTTTGTTTTAGCAATTAGATGGAGTTGCACGAGCTGAGGAAACAAGGCAAGCTCATCCCTGAGGGCACAAGGGATGAATTGACAGTTGCTCTGGGTAACCTAGAGCATCCTGGACGTGTTAGGGCTGCAGGCGCTGGTGTGGGCATCAATGTGTTCTTTGGGCCATCCCAGTGCAAACATGTCCCAAAAGTGGGACTTTCACAAGAAGAGGTAACCTATTCTTTCTTTATAATGTTACTGTAAAAGAGAATTCAATAATCAGAAGCTAACGTTTCTTTTATCCATGTATAGGTAGATAAGATAGTTGATAGGAAACTCGAAGAAGCAATGAGCAAGTGGCAGGCATCTCTGACTGCCACTCAGCATACAGTACCTATGGCGTCCCGCTCTACTCCTACTGTAGAGGTTGGGAGTAATCCTATAGACCCACCACCTAGCGCATCCGCTGTAAGTATTTTTATGACATAGTAACTAGTCTTTTCAAGATGATATGTTTTCAAGATGATATGTATATATGTATATAACATTCTTTACACAAAAATTTGTAGGGGTTGAAGCCATGCCGTATAAAAAGTAAAGAATTTGTCATTGCAGAGGCGTCGACTTACCCATCCCTACTAGGGGAAATGTTCCATGGGTCTCCAATACCAGCTGGTTGGGTTCGTGTGAGCCCGCTACGTATATTCCCCAATTGGATGGATCTTCCATTGCCATATGCCCACCCAGATTGTGAAATGCTTGGTGAGGCAGAAGGCGGAGTGATATTGTGGCCAAAAGTGGATGTCCACTATACTGAAACTGTATGGTAAATTTACATTACGTTAAATTGTTAGTGTGTGTATTTGATGTCAATTGATCTGAAATTATATATATACAGGTTAAAAAGAAGACACCCAGAGCATCTAGGCCTCCACCTCCACATCCTACATTACCAAGTTGGGTTCCACAAGACCTACCTATCCCGTTAGGTCCTAATTGTAGGGGTATGGCAATATGGTTAGGCGAACATGATATAAATTGCCCTATAACTATTTCTATAGATGTGGATGTTGCAGGTCAATCATACGAAAACAAACTATTTATACAAGATATTTTAGAGTTGTTTCGATATGATTGGCTGAATACATCTGTGATAGAGATATGGATAAGGTGAGATCTTCTTTATACATCCATATACCTTTTGTAGAATTTGGGGATCTGGTTTCTTATTTATTAATGCATACGTAATACATGTTTTGCAGCTACTTAGACAAGATATGTGCAGATTTTTCATTCGAACATGTAGGATTTTTGATTCCATCTTTGATTAATCTAGTAGCTAAAGACCCTCCGTCAGTTCAACAATACTGTTGTGATGCTTTTACAAATTTTTCTCAAAATAACAAGGCAGTGATATAGGTCCATTCAATGTGGAGTAAGTTTACTTTGCTTATAACTTAGACTTAAGAAAATTACATTTTTATTGTGGATTTTGAGTTATTAATTTTTTACTTTTTTCCTCTAGTGGTATGCATTGGGAGTTACTAGTTATTGTCCCTGAGACGTTCACTGTCTATTATCTAGATCCTAAGGGGACTAAATTGAATTCAAAATATAGACATAAAACGAAAATGGCATTATTCCGGTGAGAAATATTTCATTTTCATATCCGTTAACATATGTTATTACATTACTATTTAATTATGCAATGTAATGTGTTACATTAACATGTAGAGGTTTAGATGAGTTCAAAAAGGCTGGAGGAAAGGTCCCCAGGAAAAAAAACCAGCCAATAATTTGGAAGAACATGGAAGTAAGTTCCCGACTATAATGTATATATTATTTATGTGAACAATGCTTAATTAGTTGTATTTTTTAATATTTTGTATGTTTAAATTTATAGTGTGCTACATAAGACAACGGATGGGCATGTGCATACTATGTGATGCGATTTATGCACATGATTATCAAATATGCCGCAGTGGACATCGATACCATTCCTGAGGTATTATATATAGTCTCATTAGATATTATGAAATATATCAATCTTATATATATATTATTAATTATATATATACATCATTCTATTTACATGTGTTTAAAACTGACCACACTACAGGAAAAGCCTTAGCAGATGTACATGCTCCCTATACGACGAAAGAATTAAATGATGTAAGAGAAGAATGGGCGACAACCATACAAGTAGTGGGGTTTTTAAAATATAATTGGGATGTTGATAGCGAATAATGACTAAAGAATGATATTTTGTAAATGAATTTCTGAATTGTAATATGTGTGAATGTTTCTACATGTGTCTGAATGTTTATATATGTGTGAATGTGAAAATGAATGAAACTGCTGGTTGCTATATGAATGTTTCTACATGTGTGAATGTGAAAATGAATGGAACTGCAGATTGCTACATGAATGTTTCTACATGTGTGAAAATTGAATGGAACTGCAGGTTGCTAAATGTGTGAAAATGAATGTTGTTAATTTTGCAGGTTTGTGTCCTGTTGTTGGCTGATATCAGTGGATGTCGTAAAACCTACAGTTCATAACTGAACTATAGGTTTCTCATCCTGTGACCAGCCACAGTAGGCCTACAGACTGATAAGAAGAAAAAAAACATGCAATAGGCGTTGGTTATTTGTTTAAATCCAATGGCAAATGATTACAACGTCGGATAAATAATTATAACTGATGCCTAATGCATGTGATGTGACATCGGTTATCAATAATAAACTGGCGATGATGGTTCTGACGTCAGTTGCCCTACTAGTAACCGACGTCGATTTCCCTAATGAGGCCAGACACCACGAACGTGCTGGCCAACAGGGTCGTGGCATCGGGCTAGACACAATGACCGTGCTGGCCAGCACGGTCGTAGCAGCTGACCAGACACCACGGCCGTGCTGGCCAGCACAGCTGTGGCAGTGGGCCAGAGGTCAGCACGGCCGTGGCAGCGGGTGAGATGGCGTCGATTATCACTAATAAACCAACGCTGATAGTGCCCCAGATGGTGCCCTTTCTGTGGCGTGAATGTTTATGGTGTCGGTTTCAAAGCTAATAACCGACGCCTATACCCCCCTGCTGGCACATTTTTGGTGGCGCACGAAGGGTTGTGGTGTCGGTTTGAGAACCGACGCCTAACGGTTGGCCTTTTAGCGGCGCCCACATAGATGTTGCATTAAAACCGACACTAAAGGCCTTAAATAAATGACACTAAAGTCCGGTTATGTACTAGTGTCTTGACCACTGGTGTTGATATGGATAGCTCTGATATCTCCTCACAGTCGCGTCTGACTAGGTTTCAGGTCTCTCGAGGCACGCCCTCATGAGCCCAAGGAGGCTGCCTCTAATGGCTATGCTTCAGATCTACTTCTTGATGGTTGGGAGACATGTCTAGTTTTGCACGAAGCAGAGAGGGCGTCGCCGCATCCATGGCTCCAGCAAGGAATCTAAGAAGTAGTGATTGCAGATCCTGGCACCATCGAACTCTACTGATCTCAAGCTCCGCGCCTGTGAGCCGTCGTTGATGGCTGCCACTGTGGCCTCCACTCTGATAAAAGAATGGCTATGAGCTCTAGTGTTTCAGTTTTCTTCTTTTGCAGGTAGCTTTGTCTAGTCAAACGCTATGCACCCATCCTCTATGGCTTGCCGAAGGAGGTCCTTCCTCCTCTTCTACACTGCTGGTGGAGAGGCAAGATAGGGAAAAAGGGTGCTGCTCCCAGCACTGGTCATGGGAAGACTATTGTAAGGGGTCAATCTACTCATCTCGGCGAGGCAAGGATAACTTCCCAGACGCTTCCTCTTTTAGATGCACATCTAGAGATCGTGGTGGCATGGATTCTCACACGCCACTCTGCTCCCATAACTTCTCCAGATCCGGAGCTTGGAGGTGATTTCAGGGTCGTCCAATCTACATCTAATAGCTACCAAGGAACTCACCCAAAGCAGGATTCGAGGCTCACTTGAGTTGAAGGCATCATCCACTCGATTAGTCATGAATGGCCAGGATTAGACTATGCAATCTGCTCTCGAACAATGGGGTGTGTGACACCAGATTACAACCAACTTAGGTCTATAGATCCTCAAATATACACATTATTGTACAACATTCAAACCTACATAACGTCTTCTAGGAATATCCAAACGCCACCAAATTTTAAACATACCTTCCTTACCACTCAAGCTACCTTGTACACAAATTTGGTGCCAAAACTCAACTAGTTGACCATTCAACTAAATACCCCAACAACGCATGAACTTATGGACCTTAGTCATTATATCAACCTCAATTAACACTCAAACTTTACTAGAACACTGATAACTCTTAAGATAACTCAACATTCATAAATTCACTTATGTCATTCGACAACCAATGATTCTAAAGGTCTACTCCATCAAATCCTACACACCTTAAAAGACATTTTATCCTCGAAATTAAGCTAAAAATCATGTCTTTCATATCATATACATCTTAAAAGGAATTTTGTCCTCAAAATTAAACCATAATCATACTCCAAGGAAAAACTAAGCATGTCTTCATCCAAATGTAGGGCACCTCTCTATGTACAACATATCTGAAAACAAAGCCCCATACTCATGTGCAAACCATTATTAGGAGGTTTTAAAACATCTAAGGTGAATGACCCCTTCATAGAAGGCTCAAACAAGGGTTTAGAAACTCTGATTCTGTCATAACATATCTCATTGTTAGGATTGCATCTTTAACTTTACCCATGCATTAGGTTTCCCACATCATATTACCATGTTCTAAAGGAGTTAATTAAAATTAACCCATTATATCGAGGTGTCATAAACGTTATGTTTTACTAACTGTCAAACTATATTTTTCATCTTTATTAGGCACTAACATTAACATCTCAAGTAACATGTTTCATTCATGTGATCTTATTTCATTTCTCATAATAAATTGTAACATTTACTAATGATTTAATCACAAGATTAACCAACAATATCACATTATCATCATTATTCATGTATGTGGTTAACCATTTATGCATTGAGATCTATTAAACCATCCCTAGGTATTCCATCATGTCACGTGTATATATCATGTCTAGATATTAGATCACGTCTTTACATATATTATATCATGGTTGTGCTAAAAAAACTTATGCAAGTGGCTTGTTAAACATATATCAAACATCATCTAGTCCAATTGAGGTTCTCCTGACCCATATCATGAGGGTATTCTCGTGCTCAATCTCTTTGAGCTCACTCATTTCTATGAGTATCATATGCATATACTTTATATTTCCTCTCTTAGTCTAGGGTTCTCGGATTACCTCATTGGAACTAGTAATCAACTTCACAAGATCTAGCCACATAAGCACAAACCAAACATGATATGACATTCTCATCATAGATCTCTAACCATGACATACTATATATCATCTCTCTCTTACATGTACACCACTAGAGTCCTACAAGGAACCACCAACCCGAGCATGAGGCTTCATAGAAACTAACATAGCTACCTCCTCCAGGGTCTTGGGCTCTCTCCCTCACCTAGATGGCAGACACTCATATTGATGTTCACATATGCACATATATACCCAGCCTCTCTCAGTCTCTAGAGTTTGGTCCTCTCAAGGACATCTAGGGTTCAACAAGACTATAGGAATCATGCATTAAGCAACACAACTCATTCACTCAGGAGTAGTCTAGTTTAGTACATATCATATCACATATCTCAGAATTATCATATCTTAGAGTTTAGGTTCTCTGACCTTCTCCCAATGGGTCTCACTCTCTCTGGAGTTAACCCCAAAACTGGTCCTAACACTAGAGGTCCTCCTTCGTAAAAGAGCTTGAGGCTCATGCTGACTCACAAACTATCTTATCTTAAGACATATCTTATCTCATAAAAGCCTATTTACTTGCATCATCAAAACTTATCTCAAATCCTCAAAACTGAACTTACATCTTAAAAGACAAACATATATCATCACAAACTATCTTATATCATCTATATAAGACTTAGATCGTATCATCAAACTGATTCTATCTATTCCATCTATCACATATTCCAAACAAGGCTCTAGACATCTAATCTATAACTACTCTCTCTTCTAGAATGATGTCATTCCCTTTCACTTAGGTTACATGACCACCTCCTACTCGTACATGTGTGGGGACACATTTTTATAATACATATACATAATAAAATATTATATAGTTTTTCTCCGATAAAAAAGCGTCAGAGAAAACTATCAAGGTTAGATCTGATTGGAATCCAAAACCAAATCCAGAAAACGAGTGACCCACACATAGTAGAGAGTACAATGTCTTGAAAACTAGTGAAAAGGGTGAGAAGTTGGTGCTAGTGTAGCTACTCTACACAATGAGCGCCATATGTCTAGGGTTTCTCTTCCTTTTATGTACGTCATTTCCAAATAGTGCAACGTCCCATACCGTTGCACCACAAAGAAAGAACAACATCTAAGGACTTTCTATTCAACAAGCACCAGTCTAGACCTAGTTCTCGTACATCTAGGTGCTAACCTAGAGGCTAGGTCAGATCTATTCTCTAAAAGATGGCTAATCTAACCCTAAAAGATTATTAAGTTCAAGGTTCTTTGGTTTTGAGTTGCATAATGAGAAAATGTCAGGCTTTGCTATTGTTCATGCTCTGACACCACCTGTGACGTCCCCGAATTTTCTAAAACTTAATCTGATGTGTGACGTCCAAATTGAAACCCTCACCTCAGCGAGAATCCCAATTTAAACACCCCACATTAGGCTAAGAAGAAGAAAATCAAGGGAGTCAGAAGAAAACACATCAGTAGGACATGCACATGAACAATAATAAAACCATATACACATTTTCACCATTCAACATATAATTCAACATGAATTTTTACAACATTTGATATTACATATTGAACAACAAAATATACATATACATGTACTTCCACTAAACTACATGATCTTAAGACAACATGTCCACCTGTACATCAGCTCGCCACACAACTCTCACTATCCTGGATCTTCAAGAGCATAACCAAAACCTAAACAAAAGATTACATGTGGTACACGTCAGCACAATATTCAAGAATATTGTACTGAGTACGCCTATGTGTCTTTTATAAACCTCTCATCATATCTTGGCAATAAGATAAAACTAATATACTTGGAAGTAACAAAAGAATATAAGAAAAGCATATACTTGCACAAAGATGTTCGTTAACAAAAGAGAACACATATTTTAAGCAGATTTTCCATTATATCATCCATGCATTGACCGCTGAATGTTGAATGCATTAAGGCCTTTATGATCACTACTAAAGAGTTGGATCATATGTACAATGGGACCACTACCAAATAGTTGGGTCCAAGAACACTACCAAAGAGTTGGTGCTTCCATATGTACAACATGACCACTACCAAAGAGTTCGGTCACTTCCAAGCACACTACCATAGAGTTGGTGCTTTCATATAATGGAACATATATATTATGTTTGATGTTTTCATGGCAATAAGTATGGAAAATCAAGCAACATATCTTGTAAGAACCATCATTTCATACAATATCATATGCCAAGTATTTTACTACACATATAACACAAGCATATTGTATAATAAGCCACGTAAGAGGTAATGGTGTACCTTCCAAAGAGATATCCTAATCACATATTCCTCATGTCATCTATATCTTTGGTCAACCCTGATTAAGACAAGATCATGTACTATCATCAGATTCTCATCATCATTAACCCTATTTATATCCATTTTAGGGTTTGCCTTATCTCTTTAGTATATTTCCATATCACTTGCATTCTTGTCTTAAATTTATCTTACTGATGTCAAATTCCAGATTATAGTTCATCAAATGGATATACTCATGTGTCACATTATTATGTGAACATATTTAACATTATGTCACTTTCATTACCCATATCAGGGTTACATCACATGTATTGAGGGTGCTCTTCATATAACATGTATTTTATGCATAATCAATGTCTAACAGAAGACACCAAGACGGTTAGACACTCAGTTTGTTAGTGAGAGGTCCTAGGATCGAGCCCAGGCCACGGGATGAATAGAATGGCCATTTAAAAAAAAATATACTGATATCAGCTACTCTGTAAACTTTCGTCATTTATTGAGCATGCATGTATTTATTGCATATTAATTAGGGTTATTATCCCTAATTAGCCATATTAATCAAATTATATGATTTTGTACATCAACATGACCATATCTGACATCATATGGAATATAGATCACAATTAAGAGTTACTGGAACATTCTCATAATTTTAGGTCTTCATCTGATATTTATTACCCATTAAAAAGTATAATACATCTTACATGATATCACTAAGATTAAAGCATAAAAAGGCTAATATTATGAATCCATATTGTTCTTCGCATTTTTCTGAGAATTTCGATACCTTATTTGTAATTTTTTGATAATCGGGCTAAATTCTATGAATTATTGAAGATCTACTTATTTATGAGATTTTCTTACCTTTTTGGCCAATGAGAGCCCGAAACGTGGCACTGCTTGGGGTGACCGGTTTAGGCTAGGGATTGACCCGACAGTTCACGCCTAATATCCAGCTAAACCATCTGGTGTGGGATTAGTTTGGTGGTCCGCTCGCTCCCTCTCCTTTCCTTTGCTTCTCTCGCACCCGAATCCCTAGCGGACTCCCATTATGCAACGCCGCCGCCTGGCACAGGTTCGACGGAGCAGAAGAGGGATCGTGCCTCTTGATCTCTCTCTCTTAACCACTGGTGTTGATATGGATAGCTCTGATATCTCTTCCCAATCGCGTCCGACTAGGTTTCAGGTCTCTCGAGGCGCGCCCTCATGAGCCCAAGGAGGCTACTGCTGATGGCTATGCTTCAGATCTGCTTCTCGATGATTGGGAGACATGTCTAATTTTGCACGAAGTAGAGAGGGTGTCGCCGCATCCATGGCTCCAGCAAGGAATCCGAGAAGTAGTGACTGCAGATCATGGCACCATCGAACTCTATTGATCTCAAGCTCCGCGCCTGTGAGCCGTCGTTGATGGCTGCCACTGTGGCCTCCACTCTGATGAAAGACTGGCTACGAGCTCCAATGTTTCAGTTTGCTTCTTTTGTAGGTAGCTTTGTCTAGTCAAACGCTATGCTCCCAGCCTCTCTAGCTTGTCGACGGAGGTCCTTCCTGCTCTTCTATGTTGCTGGTGGAGAGGCAGGATAGGGAAAAAGGGTGCTTCTCCCAGCACTGGTCATGGGAAGACTGTTGTAAGGGGTCGGTCTACTCGTCTCGGCGAGGCATGGATAACTTCCCAATTGCTTCCTCTTTTGGATGCACATCTATAGATCGTGGTGTCTTGGATTCTTGCACGCCACTCTGCTCCCATAACTTCTCCAGATCCGGAGCTTGGAGGTGATTTTAGGGTCGTCCAATCTACATCTAACATCTACCAAGGAACTCACCCAACGCAGGATTCAGGGCTCACTTGAGTTGAAGGCCTCATCCACTCGATTAGTCATGAATGGCCAAGATTCAACTATGCAATCTGCTCTCGAACAATGGGGTGTGTGACACCAGATTACAACCAACTTAGGTCTATAGATCCTCAAATATACACATTATTGTACAACATTCAAACCTACATAACGTCTTCTAGGAATACCCAAATGCCACAGAATTTTTGACATAGCTTCCTCACCACTCAAGCTACCTTGTACACGAATTTGGTGCCAAAACTCAACTAGTTGACCATTCAACTAAATACCCCAACAACACATGAACTTATGGACCTTAGTCATTATATCAACCTCAATCAACACTCAAACTTTACCAGAACACTAATAACTCTTAAGATAACTCAACATTCATAAATTCACTCATGTCATTGGACAACTAAGGATTCCAAAGGTCTACTCCATCACACCCTACACACCTTAAAAGACATTTCCTCCTCAAAATTAATCTAAAAATCCAGTCTTTCACACTAACTTATTGCTTCTTAATCTTGTAACATACCTCAGAGTTTAAACAACATATTACATCTTACTTGCGGAATATAAAGTGCAACAGTTAATTGAAAACAATACTACATATTACATTACATTCTCTCTCTACCACTGTAACATACCGAATTTTGAAATTTTGTATTTTGACCCTCTTTCCCATCTTTTCCTTTCATTTCTATCCTTATTGGCCTTTCTATTTAATTAGTGGAATATATAGTGGTTTAGTGAACATTTATTCACTAATTATACCAATATAAGGGTTTATGCACAAATACCTCAGTGAAGGATTAATTACCATAATTAAGTGCTCTAAACCTTAATATAACTTTTTTATATTATTTGAAAACATAAAATGAGCCTAAGTTTCAAATTTGGTTCGATTTGGATGTTGTTTGTGCAAGTAATGCAATTTTAGGTACATTTTGGTCTTTTATGCAATTTACCCAATTGGGAGGTTTTCTTTGCAAATTATCACCTGGATTTTAATCATTAGATATTATCTTACCATTAACAATATTTTAAACCATTGGAAAATCTAGTTTCACCTTGGTTTGATGGTATTTCTTTCCAACGACATTATAGGGATTACCCTCTTTATAAAGGTGCTTATCTTTAAAAGCTATCAACCAATGAGGTTATTTCTTTCTTGAAAATGGTGGGGATGACCTAGAAGAATCTGTGGGATATTAGGACCGAATTGTGATATCCAAGAAGAGTCCATGATCTTTCCTCTTGCATGGCCATCAAGCTCTAGGCTAAAGACACATGGAAAGTCCCTTAAGACACCTCATGCTTCACCTCTTTCTTTATATAGCCATGTATACCCCTTCCCAACTCACAATTCGAAAACTCTTGCTCTCATTTTCTTTCCTCTAGCTTAGATAATAGTTCCTTCTGTAATTTATCACTAATTTCCTGTCCCAAGGTAATAGAGGGAGCCTACCTTGGTGAAGAAGGCTCCCAGGGCTTCCAAATTGCTCTATTAGGGTTTCTAAAGCTCCTCCTTGGTGAATTTGACCAAAACTAGTAAGTTGCCTCCATTCCTTCCCTATTTTCATACTATTAGTCTTCCTTACACCTTCTTCTAGGTCGGAACCATGACCATACATGGTAAAAATCCATCTAAAACACTAAAACATCTCATCTCCATGCTCTTTTGCTAGGGTTTGCACCTCTAAGCTGGAGAAGGTGATCTTTGCTCAAGAAAGGAGCTTAGCTTGGAGCAACCATACCTTATAATCTCGGGATCATTTCTGTTTGGACCTTCTTACCTTCCTACAGGAAAGTTTGGTTAACCCCCTTCTCATATATTGCTTAGTACATGCTTAAACCCCATGCTTCTATGTTGAAAATCGATGATATCCATCTCTTTTTACCATGTTCTTCTAAGGTTTTGGTTTCTTATTGCTTTATCTTCTCTAGAAGATCTAGTTTGTTTACCTATGCAATTTCAAACCTGATCTTGGGTCAAATGGTGTTTTCTCCCTCTCCCTCTCTCTTCAAATATCTCGATCGGTTTGATGATGTGCCAATTTCCTATTGGTTAGTATTGAAAAATTCATATCTTCTAAATCACTTATCCAAATTTAACAAATAAATATGTTTTGGAATTGGAAAACTAATATATATCTAATAAAAATATTTTCAAGTTATGATTTCGTGGTTTCACAAAGGGTGATTTTTGTAAAATTAATTTAATGCATAAAATCCATAAAAATTACATCTCGATCATCATAACTCCAAAATTAACATAAAAATATGTTTTCTTGATCAGGATAACTTAATAAGTTTATTGGGATGTTTTAAGAGCCTAAATCTGAGTTTTTCTAAAAAAGGTCTAAAATTAGGGTTTCCATACATTAATGATCATTATGTAGTCTAATACATGTTAATACATTGAAGATAGGAAAAGTGGAACCTGGACTCAATTAAAGTGGTGAAAGTTAGTAATTGATATCAGTAAGAGAGGTATGTGCTATGTATGTGCAATCCCTATTTATGTATGTGCATTCCTTACACCCTATGTTGGGATAATTGTAGCCAAACCTTATATTTCCCTAATGAGGCTTAAATGAACCTTAAATATTCTATTATTGAATCCTAATGTTATTCATGCCTCAAATTGGATTATAATTTCTTCTTGTTTGGGTCTTATACCCCACTACCATGCTTATTGAATATTATGACTACTCTTGCCATGACTAGTTTTCTAGCATGTGGATTTATGTTCTATTTAATTTAAAGTAGCGGTACTTATGTACAACCACCCACAAAGGGCATGTAAATAATCACCCTGGGAATGTCTTATTCTCCCCATAATATTGTAGGTGACTGGGAATGTCTTATTCTCCCCTCACCTAAGGTTAGAGGTCTGGCAGGTCCCTCAACCCTACTTAGTTAGGTAGGCATAATTATCTTACATGCAAATCATTTTTGATATAATTGTTAATGGCAAGTTTCTTTTGAATATAGCCTCATACTCTTGTTATCTTCATCTTATGATGAACCCTAGCTTGTTCTTATTTGCTTTACTTATCTTGATATCCTAGACTAGTTTTGTGACACATACTTTTCTTCCCTTTCCCTTTGTGCTGGGTGCCTTCCCAACCACCCAGGTGTTGAACAACTGATGGGTAAGACAAGGAAGACCTTAGCTTTTGGCTTGGACTCAGTTGATGGAGATTTTGCTATTTTGCTTGGAGATAAGATTGTAGTAGTCTAGACTTCCCTCTATCTAGATCATGATTGTGTGTCTTGATGTAAACCCTAATGAGAGAATTTGATGTATTTTAGTAAACCTTTTATGAAATTGAATATAGTCAGTTATTTTTTTTATTCTGCTGGTTTCTAATGGTCTTTTGTATACCAATGTTTAATAAATTTGGAAAATTTATGCCTATTCCATCATACTCCTGAGAGTGTTTAGAATGGATGTCAATTCTTCAAATTTATAGTAAAGGGGTGATTTCACTCTTTTGTAGCATGGTATCAGAGCCCATGGTAGTTGGAATCTGGATATTTCAATTTTGTTTCCCTAATTAGAATCCCTACCTTACATAGTTCCTTTAGGTGACATGGTTGCCCTACAGTTGATCTATAAATGATGAAAGGTTGATTTAGGACCATGTAGTTCCACATTAGTATCATGAAAATAAAACCCTAAGATACTCATAACTAAAATATGCATAACTTAATGTTGTTTAGGTTTGCCTTTAGGCAACTATTAGGGAATGAAGTTGAAGCAAAGGTTTCTAGAAAGGATCAAGTTATGGGGGCTGGAAATATTTTCCTCCGCACCACTTGCTTGGTTTACGAGGACTCCCAGATCCATATAATACCGGCCTGGCCTAAGCTGAAATGAATTGTCCGAAATAGTTTGCTTTTAGGCAATAATGACCTTAGACATCTATATTGTATATCTTTGGGAACCCTAAGTAGGTGTATGATGACTTGTTTGAGGATGGATACCAAGATAGTCTCCTTATGACCCATAGGACCACATGTTTGGATAGTTATCCCTAGAACCTAGAATTTGAAGTTTGGGGTTAAGTGAGCCATCAGAGTGCGCAGTGGAAGTGTGATGGATCTTGTACATGCTTTAGTTAGACTCATCCTTTGACCCTAGTGTAGTTTGGCTTGATAGGTCGAACCTTTTAAGGAGTGGAGTATAGTTAGTTCGATGATGTCAGGTGGTTAGATTTCGAGGAAGAAATCCTCTTTAGGTGGATGGAGCCATGTGACATCTTGAAATCTATCTACACTATCTATAGAAACCCTAACCCCATACTTAGGAGGTTGTTGTGCTTGAAACATTAGTGGGGTCCAAAGAAGTTATAGTTATAGCCTAACGTGATTGTTTATATATTAATGAACATATAATGATCAACTGAGGAATAATTTATATGTTCAAACCCTAATGAATACCTAATACACATAATATGAGTAACTCACATATTAATCCTAATGGATACACATGGTGTTTCACATGTCATAAACTAATAAACCCTAATGAAATGAAAAGCAAGATAATTGTAACCTAATCTTGGACTTAATACATGCTAAGTAAAATATAGTGATCATACTAACCTGAACCCTAAGTTGTAATCATCTAACCTTAACATATACATCCTTAATGCCTTTCATGATACATTAATGACATTAGGTGCCATAATTAGTTAACATACTTTGATACACATAAATGATATATATAATCATCTAATCACATATTAATCAAGTCATCAATATGAAATACATAGTATGTTACTGTGTTATCTAATACACACACGGTTAATAACTTAATGTGAATCAATTTGTAATATGCCTCACCTTGATCATTAAAATACATGGAATGGATTCAATATGAATATGAAGTGATTCAATTCACATAAATGTGCAAATCAATAATATAAATAAATATGAGAAAATGATTAATGATGACATTAATGTGAGAAATAAATATAATGTGGTAACGAGATAACGTTTAATATAAGTATATGTAACTGATGTGACATAATTTGGATTGAATGAAGACTTAATGACAAATTGAATATTTCATGCAAAGTAATTCATTATAAATGTGGTGATAGTATAAGGATAATGAAGTCTAAGTTCAAAATATTAAGGATAATGATCAAGTATATTGAAGGAATTGAGAAACCCATAATTTTGCTAAAATTCTTAGTAAGATAAATGAGAAATATATATGTATATATATGATGTTTCATGGATGATAATGAAATAAAACTTCCTTGGTAATAAAGTGATTATGACATGCCATAATTAAAATAATGGTAAATCTCCTGAAAAGAATATCTAAATAATGGAACCCAGGTGATCCTTGATAACCTAACCTATGTCGAGATGCTTGTGGAGTATAAGTTGATGAGTTATTTGGTGTAAGTTAATGTTTGAGAAATAACTTGAAGTTTTGTGATGAGATGTTGCACACTCACCCTTCCCTTCTTACTTGTAATTTTGGGGACGAAATCCTCTTTAAGGGGTGGAGTGTTGTAACATACCGAATTTTGAAATTTTGTATTTTGAACCTCTTTCCCATATTTTCCTTTCATTTCTATCCTTATTGGCCTTTCTATTTAATTAATGGAATTTATAGTGGTTTAGTGAACATTTATTCACTAATTATACCAATATAAGGGTTTATGCACAAATACTTCAGTGAAGGCTTAATTACCATAATTAGGTGCTCTAAACCTTAATATAACTTTTTTATATTATTGGAAAACACAAAATGAGCCTAAGTTTCAAATTTGGTTCGATTTGGATGTTGTTTGTGTAAGTTATGCAATTTTAGGTACATTCTAGACTTTTATGCAATTTACCCAATTGGGAGGTTTTCTTTGCAAATTATCACCTGCATTTTAATCATTAGATATTCCCTTACTATTAATGAGATTTTAAACCATTGGAGAACCTAGTTTCACCTTGGTTTGATGGTATTTCTTTCCAAGGGCATTATAGGGATTACCCTCTTTATAAAGGTGCTTATCTTTAAAAGCTAGCAACCAATGAGGTTATTTCTTTCTTAAAAAATAGTGGGGATGACATAGAAGGATCTGTGGGCTCTTAGGACCGAATTGTGATATCCAAGAAGAGTCCATGAGCTGTCCTCTTGCATGGCCATCAAGCTCTAGGCTAAAGACACATGGAAAGTCCCTTAAGACACCTCATGCTTCACCTCTTTCTTTATATAGCCATGTATACCCCTTCCCAACTCACAATTCAAAAACTCTTGCTCTCCTTTTATTTACTCTAGCTTAGATAATAGTTCCTTCTGTATTTGGCCACGAATTTTCTGTCCCAAGGTAATAGAGGGAGCCTACCTTGGTGAAGAACGCTCCTAGGGCTTCCAAATTGCTCTATTAGGGTTTCTAAAGCTCCTCCTTGGTGAATTCGGCCAAAACTAGTAAGTTACTTCCATTCCTTAACTATTTTGATACTGTTAGTCTTCCTTACACCTTCTTCTAGGTCGGAAACATGACCATACATGCTAAAACTCCACCTAAAACCCTAAAACATCTAATCTCCATGCTCTTTTGCTAGGGTTTGCACCTCTAAGCTGGAGAAGGTGATCTTTGCTCAAGAAAGGAGCTTAGCTTGGAGAAACCATACCTTATAATCTCGGGATCATTTCTGTGTGGACCTTCTTACCTTCCTATAGGCAAGTTTGGTTAACCCCCTTCTCATATATTGCTTAGTACATGCTTAAAACCCATGCTTCTATGTTGAAAATCGATGATTTCCATCTATTTTTACCATGTTCTTCTAAGGTTTTGGTTTCTTGTTGTTTTATCTTCTCTAAAAGATCTTGTTTGTTTACCTATGCAATTTCAAACCTGATCTTGGGTCAAATGGTGTTGTCTCTCTCTCCCTCTCTCTTCAAATATTTCGATCAGTTTGATGATGTGGCAATTTCCTATTGGTTAGTATTGAAAAATTCATATCTTCTAAACCACTTATCTAAATTTAACAAATAATTATGTTTTCGAATTGGAAAATTAATCTCTATCTATTAAAAATATTTTCAAGGTCTGATTTCTTGGTTTGAAGAAGGGTGATTTTTGTAAAATGAATTTAATGCATAAAATCCATAAAAATTACATCTTAATCATCGTAACTCAAAAATTAACATAAAAATATGTTTTCTTGATTTGGATAACTTAATAAGTTTATTGGTGATGTTTTAAGAGTATAAATCTGAGTTTTTCTAAAAAAGGTCTAATATTATGGTTTCTATACATTAATGTGCCCTATGTAGTCTAATACATGTTAATACATTGAAAATAGGCAAAGTGGAACTTGGACTCAATTAAAGTGGTGAAAGTTAGTAATTGATATCAGTAATAGAGGTATGTGCTATGTGTGTGCAATCTCTATTTATGTATGTGCATTCCTTACACCCTATGTTGGGATAATTGTAGCCGAACCTTATATTTCCCTAATGAGGCTTAAATGAACCTTAAATATTCTATTCTTGAATCCTAATGTTGTTCATGCCTCAAATTGGATTATATATTCTTCTTGTTTGGGTCTTATACCCCACTGTCATGCTTATTGAATATAATGACTACTGTTGCCATGACTACTTTTCTAGCATGTGGATTTATGTTCTATTTAATTTAAAGTAGTTGTACTTATGTACAACCACCCACAGAGGGCATGTAAATAATCACCCTGGGAATGTCTTATTCTCCCCATAATATTGTAGGTGTCTGGGAATGTCTTATTCTCCCCTCACCTAAGGTTAGAGTTCCGATAGGTGCCTCAACCCTACTTAGTTAGGTAGGCATAATTATCTTACATGCAAATCCTTTTTGATATAATTGTTAATGGAAAGTTTCTTTTGAATATAGCCTCATACTCTTATTATCTTCATCTTATGATGAACCCTAGCATGTTCTTATTTTCTTTACTTAACTTGATATCCTAGACTAGTTTTGTGACACACACCTTTCTTCCCTTTCCCTTTTTGTTGGGTGCCTTCCCAACCACCCAGGTGTTGAACAAGGTGATGGATAAGACAAGGAAGACCTTAGCTTTTGGCTTGGACTCAGTTGATGGAGATTTTGCTATTTTGTTTGGAGACAAGATTGTAGTAATCTAGACTTCCCTCTATCTAGATCTTGATTGTGCGTCTTGATGTAAACCCTAATGGGAGAATTTGATGTATCTTTGAAAAACTTTTATGAAATTGAATGTAGTCAGTAATTTTTTTATTCCGCTGCTTTCTAATGGTCTTTTGTATACCAATTTTTAATAAGTTTGGAAAATTTATGCCCATTCCATCATACCCCTGAGAGTGTTTGGAATGGACGTCAATTCTTAAAATTTTTAGTAAAGGGGTGATTTCACTCTCTTGCAGCATGGTATCAGAGCCCATGGTAGTCAGAATCTGGGTATTTCAATTTTGTCTCCCTAATTAGGATCCCTATCTTACATAGTTCCTTTAGGTGACATGGTTTCCCCATAGTTGATCTATAAATGATGAAAGGTTGATTTAGGACCATGTAGTTCCACATTAGTATCATGAAAATAAAACACTAAGATACTCACAACTAAAATATGCATAACTTAATGTTGTTTAGGTTTGCCTTTAGGCAACTATTAGGGAATGAAGTTGAAGCAAAGGTGTCTAGAAAGGATTAGGTTTTGGGGGCAGACAATATTTTCCTCCGTGCCACTTGGTTGGTTTACGAGGACTCCCAGATCCATATGATACCGGCCTGGCCTAAGCTCAAATGGATTGTCCGAAATAGTTTACTTTTAGGCAATAGTGACCTTAGACATCTATATTGTATATCTTTGGGAACCCTATGTTTTGGGTGTATGATGACTTGTTTGAGGATGGATACCAAGATAGTCTCCTTATGACCCATAGGACCACATGTTTGGATAGTTATCCCTAGAACCTATACTTTGAAGTTTGGGGTTAAGTGAGCCATCAGAGTGCGCAGTGGAAGTGTGATGGATCTTGTACACGATTTAGTTAGACTCATCCTTCAACCCTAGTGTAGTTTGGCTTGATAGGTCGAACCCTTTAAGGAGTGGAGTATAGTTAGTTTGATGATGTTAGGTGGTTATATTTCGAGGATGAAATCCTCTTTAGGTGGATGTAGCCATGTGACATCTTGAAATCTATCTACACTATCTTTAGAAACCCTAACCCCATACTTAGAAGGTTGTTGTGCTTGAAACCTTAGTGGGGTTCATAGAAGTTATAGTTATAGCCTAACGTGATTGTTTATATATCAATGAACATATAATGATCATCTGAGGAATAATTTATATGTTCAAACCCTAATGAATACCTAATGCACATAATATGAGTAACTCACATATTAATCCTAATGGATACACATGGTGTTTCACATGTCATAAACTAATAAACCCTAATGAAATGACAATCAAGATAATTGTAACCTAATCTTGGACTTAATACATGCTAAGTAAAATATAGTGATCATATTAACCTAAACCCTAAGTTGTAATCATCTAACCTTAACATATACATCCTTAATGCCTTTCATGATACATTAATGACATTAGGTGCCATAATCAGTTAACATACTTTGATACACATAAATGATATATATAATCATCTAATCACATATTAATCAAGTCATGAATATGAAATACATAGTATGTTACCGTGTTATCTAATACACACACGATTAATCACTTAATGTGAATCAATTTGTACTATGCCTCACCTTGATCATTAAAATACATGGAATGGATTCAATATGAATATGATGTGATTCAATTCACATAAATGTGCAAATCAATAATATAAATAAATATGAGAAAATGATTAATGATGACATTAATGTGAGCAATAAAGATAATGTGGTAATGAGATAACATTTAATATAAGTATATGTAATTGATGTGACATAATTTGGATTGAATGAATACTTAATGACTAATTGAATATTTCATGCAAAATAATTCATTATAAATGTGGTGATATTATAAGGATAATGAAGGCTAAGTTCAAAATATTAAGGATACTGATCAAGTATATTGAGGGAATTTAGTAACCCATAATTTTGCTAAAGTTCTTAGTAAGATAAATGAGAAATATATATGTATATATATATATATAGATGTTTCATGGATGATAATGAAGTACAACTTCCTTGGTAATAAAGTGATTATGACATGCCATAATTAAAATAATGGTAAATCACCTAAAAAGAATATCTAAATAATGGAACCCAGGTGATCCTTGATAACCTAACCTATGTTGAGAAGCTTGTGGAGTATATGTTGATGAGTTATTTGGTGGAAGTTAATGTTTTAGAAATAACTTGAAGTTTTGTGATGAGATGTTGCACACTCACCCTTCCCTTCTTACTTGTAATTTCGGGGACGAAATCCTCTTTAAGGGGTGGAGTGTTGTAACATACTGAATTTTGAAATTTTGTATTTTGACCCTCTTTCCCATCTTTTCCTTTCATTTCTATCCTTATTGGCCTTTCTATTTAATTAGTGGAATTTATAGTAGTTTAGTGAACATTTATTCACTAATTATACCAATATAAGGGTTTATTCACAAATACATTAGTGAAGGCTTAATTACCATAATTAAGTGCTCTAAACCTTAATTTAACTTTTTTATATTATTTGAAAACATAAAATGAGCCTAAGTTTCAAATTTGGTTCGATTTGGATGTTGTTTGTGCAAGTTATGTAATTTTAGGTACATTTTGGACTTTTATACAATTTACCCAATTGGGAGGTTTTCTTTGCAAATTATCACCTGGGTTTTAATCATTAAAACCTTCTCCATGTACAGGTTGGAAAGGAGGGCTAGCTGGGTGCTTCTCGTGGCTAATGGCTGCAAATTCTTGCTCTGGACTCATGGCCAAGCTCTAAGGCATTGCTTGGTGCTGCAACTCACACCCTAGATGCCTATGGCTATTGCTTCTTGCAGCAGCAGCTGCTGCTTGCTGGGGCACCACCCCTAGGGCACATTTGGGCTGGAGAAGGTGAAGGAAGGGTAGAGGAAGGAGATGTGCAGCTGGGCGCCACCAAAACGGCCCCTCTCGAGCCCCAATGGCCGTCGACGTTGCTTCTTGGCTACTGGCGCAGCTCTGTAGGTCGGCTGATGCCCTGCTGGATGGGTGTCTCTAGGGCACTGCTAGGGAAAGAATAGGGTGAAGGGTAGGAGTAAGGGTATAGTAAGAGTGGGCACAACTTTTAGAGGTGGAAGCACAAGAAATGGCTGCCGATTCCTCCCCCTAGACTACTGGTCGGACGCTGCGATTGGGAGCTAGTTTGGGGCGCTGCTCTGTCGGTTGCTTTGTGAATCGATCGCGTGAAGAAGATTAGGGTGAAAGGGAAAAAGGAAAGAAATAGCTAATTTCTAGAAAAATTGCATTCAAGCCCAAGATACATAAAAACGTCATTGACTCGAATGTCCAAATCAAGTGATTCTTTTTGCAACATTTCAAGCACGAGGTCCTCTACACCCTCAAAGTAAGAAATCATCCTAATTAACTGGTAACACATGATAAAAACACTAATTGCATCTGTGAGTACTAAACTTTAATTTAATCAACTAAATGATGCAGTAAGTGTTGTGCTTACTTAACTTAATCATCTTAATGATGTTGTGATCATTGAACTTACTAGTTAACATTGGAGTGGGTCATAACAATTGTGCTTGATAGAGTTTGTAGAACTTGAAGTACTTATGAACAAGAACGTGAGGTTCACAGAGCTCCATCCACGGCCTATGCACCACTATTGACTGGAGCAAAAAGGAAGGGAACTAGCAATGGGGACATTGGGGCAGAACAAAGGTTGGAAACAGAACCCCAAGTCTATGGAAGTTGGTAAAACAAGCAAGATGACAATAAGAATTGTGAGAAATACAACCCAAATATATATTGTGATGGAAAATAGTAAAATAGAAGAAAACAAGTCGCACCTCGGTTGGATAAATGAAAGCCACACAAATCTTTCTCGAGGGTTTGGAACATATCTGTACTTCCACGACAATGTTTCACCCCTAAAACAATGATGGAAACATCCACGGATGAAGCACAAGTATTCAAGAAATGGGAAGCTATACTTGTGATGGACTTTAGAGCAAGTAGAGAATTTATAAAACCACTTGAGGGTTTTGTGATGGCCCAAAGAGCGTCTTATATAAGTTCAAAGCTCAGATTTGTCAAGAATATTGGTTGAGAAGGAAAACATGGGATCAAAGGTGTTTGAGCATTTTTAGATACTAGTCGACATAAACCTTGGGAAAGTAAGGGTTTGGAAGACTCAGAAACACCTAAGGAAGCTAATAGAAAAGAAAGTAGAGGGTGAGGAGGTAAGGAGAAAGAGACTGTGAAGAGGAAGGATATGTCATATTGTTTTTCCTAAACAAGGAGTCTTCTCGAGGTAGGAGATAACATTAGAGACTCATCATCTGTATCCAACAGTCCAGACAAGAGCTCGATGCATATAGGTCACAAGACACACATACGCTTTAGGGAAGAAGAAAAATTTTGGGAAATTGACAAAAAAATTTAATTACCAAAGTTGGATATACTGGGGTTGTATATTAAGGATTGTGTTATCCACTTAATCCGGAACAACAAACATTGTTCAGTTAGGTTGAACTTGGCATCTTAGCAATTTTAGAGCCAAGGAATCTAATTTTGAGCCTATCTTTAGCTTCTAAGAATATTTTTTATGAGTTCTACTACAATTAGGGTTTATCTCTATTATCTCAATATTTATTATTAATCAGCATATATCATCAACACTTATTATTTTGAGTCCTAGCATCCGCATATCCTTATTAAAATAGTTATGCCATATGTCACAAATTTCCATATTTTACTTATTTAACCCATTAAGTTCATTAATACATACTAACTTAGATTATGTAAAATTAGTTATCTCCAACTACATTAGATGTCTGATTATTGCCCCACTTATATATTAGTCACATTATATTCCACATGAATCATTAATTTACATTCATTGGCATTGGATTACTAATTGTTCACATTTAGGTCATTATGTGCATATTAGTGAATTGTGCGACATGTGATATGTGTATTGAGCTGTATTTGAAACATTAAGTCATATTTATGTTATTAAATATAGTATATTGGTGTTAATATATGTTGTCATTAAAATACCCAGTGCCACTAGTGTATACTATGTGTTAACAAGCATGCATATATTAATGTCACTCAACTCCAACTTAGGGTTCAGGTCGACATGATTGTTATATGTCCTAAGCACATCATAATGATGTATGAAGTCCATGGTTAGGTTTCATATATGAATCTCATCATCTAAGTAGGGTTTATATAATCCAAGCCATGGTCAGCGTCACATGTATCCATGATTAGGATTTATATTGGAGTTACTCATTATATACAGATTATATGTTCACTAGGGTGAAACCAAGTGTATTAGGATATAACCCTGAACTTGTTTGGTTAGATCTAGAGATCCAAGGACACAAACCTCTCACTCATGGGATTATGTTTTCTAGAGCTAGGATATGTATATGTCAGGATGTTACAGGACTCAAACCCTTAAAATGGATTTTGTCCTCAAAATCAACATATCCATACACTATCAAGCTACTATATTCCATCCCTTAATAAGTTTAACTTAATCAGGCAAAAAGACTAAAATCACAAGAATGTACCATGATTGCTATCATCACTCACTCTTCAATAGAATACCAAGAAGCATAGAGCAATCGAAACATAACTACTAGTTAACTAAGCATAAGGGTTGTCATCTTCATTATATTCACGAACCACTATAACCATCAATGGCACTGAGATGTACAACATGACACTCATCGTGTATTTCTTCAATACTATCCTACAAAAAAGTTTAGGTTCTAAGCGTAGTATGCCCCATCATGTGGTTCTACTTTGAGTATCACCACTTACTACATAATTAATCATTTTTGTCACATATATTGTCTCTTAAGTCAAATCTCATAGCTTCAAAACAAAAACATAAGTATCACACTCATATCTCGGGAAAAGGCACATTGTGTCAAGTATCTTGAGGATTACCTTACTCAATGTTCTCATTGGCATCTCATCAGATTCAATATAATTATCTCATCCTAATGTAGTCAACATAGGTAGATTCTACGGAAAATAACTTTATAGAGTTTATACATAGGATAAGGCTCTGATTAGAAAGTAATGGTAGAGGTAAACAACCTAAAGAAGATAAGATTTAAATATTCTGATTAATCAACTACCTTAGATATGATACCGTACTTGTAAGGAGCGGGACTCCATAGGGGAGTCACTCTATTACTATAGGGAAAATTAGAATACATCCAAGGCCAAACTTCACATTAAAATTTTCACAGTGGATGGTAGAATAAAATTCAAGTATGCAATACAGAAAATGTCAATAGTGTAGTAGCAAAAGATAAAAGTATAACCGTTACGATTCTCATTCCGATCATACTTTTATCACCACACAAAAAGTATAAAAAGGAAATATAATGCAACTAATCTATTTGTGATAGGCCTCTAAGGGAAACCTAGCTACTTTAGTCTATCTTCAAGAAAATTACTGCTCTCAAATAGGATGTAACGTAGGATCAACCAAGATCTTATCAACCTAAGGGGTTGGGAACACCCCACAAGAAAATAGAAGATGGAAGATTATCGACAAAAGTTGGTATTATCTTAAAATAGGGATTGGACAACATGTATGAATAAAGTACGTCAAATTAAAATAAACATGTTTCCCAATGAAGATGGGGGTAGAATATCTAAATGGATGTAAAAAGAGATCTTCATATAGGAAGACACAATGACTGTATGAAGAAATAATAAATTTTAGTCAATAATTTTTGCTTTAACAATCATAAAGAACAATAATAGAAATCATCCAATAAATGCAAGTTAATTGTTGGTGTATGCAAATTGTATAGAGATTATAATCATCTAAACATAGGTCACAATACTTCCACATCTCGTTCCTTGGAGTGAGGTGAGGTAACCTACAATCTTATATGTAATGGTATATACATCAAGTGAGAGCACATGGTGTCTAGGTGGTAGAACCAACCACCAATATATGGGAAAAGTTGTACAATGGATCCAACCACATAATGTATTTCTACTAATAAATAAAAAAGTATAAAAAATTAAACTTGCATTTAATAGGCAAGCAAGCAATTTCTTTCCAAGCGAAACATCAATTTAGGGTTTTAAATGGAACAATGAGATGCGATAATTAAATAAGTGTTGCAAATTGAATAAGTATCAATACAATCAAGAAAATAAATTTAATTTAATCTTTCAACATTCTATGAGATAAAGTTCAATGAATTTGACCTAATTGGGTCAAAATATGTATAACCAAGTGACATATACAACAATATGTCAAAATCAAGTCAATGTGAGAGAGAAATCAGAAGTCATTGTCTACTATGACTCATAAATAGAAGTGACATACAACTAAGAGAGAAAATTAACAACCATTGTGCAATATGATTTACAAGGAGAAGCAATATACCTCAACTTGTGTCTCAACGGGTCAAGGTCAAACATTAGGTTCGAGTAGGGCATCTACCACCTATTTTCACGTGGAATATGTATCATTAATTAATGTATATACTTCAAACCTTAGATTATTGACTCTTATTCTCAATAGATTTGGGTTGTGATTTTTTTTAAATTGGCGATTCATTCATCCCATCACTTGGGTTTGAACTCATAGCCTCTCCGTCTTACATCATCACTCTTACTACTGGGGTGCCATTTCATTGGCTGGGTTGTGAATTATTTGATAGATAAAAACTTTCTAATTCAAATGAGTATTTATTTGTATTTTTTAGATGCTACAATTAGGTTTGAATTATCTAATATTCTACTATTTTCTAAAATCACGAGAATGAGTTAAAATTAAAAGACCAGAATACCCTTGCAACACATGACAAGATTGATTTTTGATACAATAAATCAATACTTATACAATGATCAATCCTTATGTCACCACAAATCAAACAAATGATAAAAGGACAATATTACCCATGAAATCATGACATGATAAAATTAAACTAATCGACAAACTTATGAAACATAGGAAATTTGACTTCTTTGTTCATTCATGAAAGAAGTGAAACCATAGATCTTTGCAACTCCTCTAGAATGAATCAAAATCTGAGCTTCTATTTCTAACACACACTGGAAAATGTAACATCATATTTGTTAGACTCTAGTGAACTCAAAGACCTCAAGAACTAGAACATGAGGTTCAAATACCTCCATCCATGGCCTCTACCATTATTGGATGGAGAAAGAATGAAGGGAACCTAGAAAAAGGAGATCATGTAACAATAGAGGTTGAAAAAGAAATGCCAATCTAGACCAAAGATGGTAGTCTCTAGAACAACCACGACAATCACAAACACAAAAACACAACCCAGTTGCAAACTAGTGATCAAGAAGACCAAAATAGGGAAAATGAGTTGCACATCAGTTGGAGAAATCAAATTTGTAAGTCACTTTATCAGTGATTCCAGAATATATCCGCACTTCAACAACTAGTTTCACCTATAGAACAATGATGGCATCTCCAATGATCAAGCACATGTCATTGGAATTAGCAAAGTATGCTCGTGATGGGCTTTAGAGTGAGTGGAAAATTTCTAAGACTTCTTAGGGTACTCTGATGGCTCAGATAATGTTTTATATAAGTTCAAAGATCCAATGAGGTTGGGTATCCCAATCGAGAAGGGAAACATGACATCTGAGGTGCATGAGTTCATTTAGAGACTAGGCAGAATAGACATAGGGAAAGTAAGTGTTTTGGATATTTAGATTTTCCTAAGGAAGCTAACAAAAAAAAGGGTGAGGAGGTGCAGAGAAAGAGACCAAGAAAAGGGAGAAGTCCTTGTACTATCTTCCCTCAATAGGGAGTCTTACTCGAGGTAGGAGATAGCCCCAAGATCCCCATCCAATAGTCCAAATAGGAGTTTGATGCATACAGGCCGCATGACACAATTACTTCAGGAAAAAAATTAAAAATTTGAGAAATCAACAAATAAATGCAATAACCAAAGTCCAATTCATATTAAAATTGCATAATTAAAGATTATTTTCTCTAATTAGATTGGAATAGAAAACATTATCTAGTTAGGTCGAAACTTTGCATATTGGAAACTTAGGACCCCATATATCCTATTTTAAGCTTACATTTAAGTTTATAGATTGCTTCGTATGAGTTTTAATAAAATTAGGGTTTAAGACATTATCTTAATTTATAAATCGACATTTATCATCAAAATATGTAATGTAGAGCCCTATTATAAGGGTTATGGTGTACTATATTTTATAAATTTCCATAGTTTACTTATTTATCCTCTTTTGTCCATTAATCGAATATTAACTTTGATTATGCCACATTAGTTATCTCTAGTTACATTTAATGTCCTTTATTATTCCACTATATATATTAGTTACCTTATATTTTGCATGCACTATTCATTTATATTCATTCACATTATATTTACAAATTATGCACATTTAAGTCATTATGTGCCATTAGTGAACCATGTGACACGTATTACATGTATTGATATATAGCACATTCAATTATATTTAGGTCATTAGATCCAATTTACGTGTTTAAGATATGTTGTATGATTAAAACACCTAGTGTCAATAATGTAGCATATGTGATACAAAGCATGTATACATTAATGTTCTCAACTCCAACTTAGGGTTTGGTTGACATGATTGTTACATATCCCAAACACATCATAATCATGTGACAAGTCCAAGGTTTGGATTAATATATCCATCTCATTGCCTAATTAGGGTTTATATAATCCAAGACATGACCATGGTCACATGTATCCATTGTTAGGGTCTATATTGGAATTACTCATTATATGCCATTATAAGTTCATTACGGTACAACCAAGTGTATTAGGGTATATCCCTAACCTTATTTGGTCAAATCTAAAGTTCCAAGCATACACACTCCCATTCATGGTATTTGGGTTTCTAGAGTAAGGATATGTTGATTTTAGTATGTTACATATCACATATCTCTTTTATTTTATTCTCCTTCCCTTGTTCTATATGACATTACTTTTCTTGTTGCATGATGAACTAACTATAGGTTCCTCATATAGCAAAATATTTTGCCACTACTAGAGCCTTACTAATTAGTAATCCTACTATCATCTCCTATTTCTTATATCTAACATTGTTATAGATTTTTAAAATCATGGCATGATGGATAATCTGATAAAAATAGATGTTCTGTTTTATTTAATTTAATAATTACATTGTGGTATGGTCTATAAAGAAAATTAACAAAATAAATATGAATTCACCTAGCAACTTACAATGCTACTACTAGTTATGAATTTATGATCACTCCATATGATCTCTAAAATGAAAAGGCGCTCTTGTGGAAGGGGTAGAGGGCGAGGCGGGTGAAACCCAAGAGGATGAGGAGATTGCCGATGAAATGTGGTGCCAAAGTTGTCTCCTTTATCTTCTTCATCTTGTTCAAGAGTGACTAATGGAGAGGAGATTTCACTAGGATCATCCTAGCTTTTCCTTGGTCCAAGGATTTTTTTGTCTGACAACACCAAAGGAAGGAGGTGAATTTGGGTGTATGTCTACTTCCCTTTGTTACTTCCTCTTCTACTCCACATCACTCTAACAAAATCCAAGTAGCTTCCAATCATGTATCCAATTTGACTCATGCTGCCTAGATGGTTGCTAACTGATTCCTAGCTAGTCTATAAGAGAGAGAAGAAGTGGAGGTCATGTCTATCAAGTTCATGGAACATAGACTATGAAATGGTGTCATGTGCACAGAGGTTTTGAGTTAACAAGGGGAAACTCCTAATTGGTACGATTATGTTTTGATTAGATTTTCCAATAGGAATCCACTCAGAGGACAAGTACCATTTTGGATTTGATGGTTGTGTAAATTGAAGATTGTAGCTGAGGAGAAAGATAGGATTGTAGTCAAATTTCCTACAACAAAGGAGAAATGATTGAATCCTAGCAAACTCTCTATGATTGATGGATAGTGCACTTGTCATCTATTAATCATGGGTGCTAGTTCACTGCTTCCTCCTTGTTCTTCCTACTAGAACTAGTGTCGATGAATATTGAGAATCTAAGGCTTCCTTGGAACTTGGATCGAATGTATCAGATTGCGATCACGTTGGTAAGACCCCTCAACTTTTATGATATAATGCTCTCGGCTATTTTCTTAGGTGATACACAAGTTTGTGTGAAGTTGCAGTATACCAAGCCTTTCCCTAAAACCATTGTGACAATCTAGATTTTCTATCTCTTTGATTGTATCCCTTGTCATCACTAATATACATTGGTGCCATGATGCTTTCTATGTTGAAGGTATTTTAATTCTAAATATGAAAACTCAAAAATCTCATTAATCAGAGTACCAGATCAAAAGATATGGACGTTAGGAAATATGACTTTGTTTAGTCCTTTGCTTGTGTTTTATCCCGTGTTTGGGCGAATTTTGGGCACTTTGGCCCAAAGTCAAAGTAGAGGCCCATCCTCTTGCTCCCACTTCCCATTCCTCCTTTAGGAAACTATCGAAGAATAGGAGTTTCCATTCTTCTATTCCTCCAAATCGGGTAAATGAAGGGAGCTCGGAAACCTAATTTGCTCCTTCTTTTATACCCCCCTATTGTTGACTCTTTTTCCTTTTGTCTCATTTTCTCCAGCTACCATCCATATTATTCCTTGTCCCTTTATTCTCCTTGGTTACTTCTTTTTTTTAAGGGAAAACACATTGGTTTTGAAGGTTGGAAGGTACCAACTTTAGCTCATCCCCTTGGTATAGCTCTATGAGGCCGGGAGAGCATGCAAACAAGTTCCTAAGCTAAAGGAGCCCACCGGCACTCTAGATCCATGACCACGCCACCGAATGACACCTCCATGCCTCTACAATCCCAACTACCTTTGGAGGAGTTGAGATCAAGGACGAGTTCAACGAGCAGTCAGTTCATTGTCGGTGTGCCCTAGACTTCTGACCACCCTGTACCTTCTACTTTATGGGATTTTGTGAGCGCAACAACCGATAGTAATGATGGGTCCCTATTTGTCCTTTGTTCGGGTGGGGGAACATTGATGTGGAATATTATCACACTAACAAATTCACTCAGGGTTGAAATCCCTGGGCTTTTACCAAAATCTTGTGCAATAATACCACCCGTAAGTAGACGTGTCTTATCACAGTATAGTTAAGGATCGAATCCCAAAGGACAATATTTTTAAGAATATTTGTTAGTCGAGTCTAATTCAATAAGACTAATGTTTAGAACAATTTGTTGATTTGAGGTTAATTAAACTAATTGCAAGAAAGTAAAGAGCAGAATTTAAAGTCGAATCTAGATTAGTGATATGGAATTGCTGGGGTGGTCTTGGGTTTCACCACCACTACACATGCAAACACATCCAAACATCAAACATCCAGGCAAGATATAAATATCCAAATAGAGCTATGGCAAACCCCCCCCCATACAGGCGTTAGGTTCCCGTAAGCATCACCTTAGGCATCAGATGTCTCATCACCATCCAGATCACACACTTACGGCTCCGAAGATTCAGAAATCCAGCTAAGGTTGTTCCCCCCCTATACAGGCGTTAGGCACACAGACGCGTCACCGTAGGCTAGATGGCTCGTCCCCTTACGGATCACACACATACGACCTCATAGAATCCTATCAGAAGTTCTCGTCAAGGAGTCAACCATGCTAATCGATAGGCAAGCAGGTGATTAATCTACAAGTAAATATTGATGATTAACAAAGAAGATACAGAAATCCAACTAAGGCTGTGGACCCCCTATACAGGCGTTAGGCACAAAAAAGCATCATCGTAGGCTAGATGGATTGTCCCCTCATGGATCATACACTTACAACCTCAAGGAATGCCATTATATTTCTAGTTTGGGAGTCAACATCAATAATTGACATTCTACCCTACATATAGAAGTTCTCCCAACATAGGGAAGAACTAGATGAAAGAAAGCATGTAATCAAACTACAAACATTAATGATTAACACAAAATGAAAATTTATATACATTGCCATGGATTGTTTAACAAACGAGCATGCTTGCATGGGCAGCGAGGCTAGTCCTCGCACCCCAGTGAAAAGGAACTACTCGCTCATGATGTGAGAAATAAGAAGAATATGAGAGAGGGAGGATTCCGCCATGAGCATGATGTAGAAGGTGATCGCAGCTCGGTGAAGATGATGTGGTCTTCTATGCCATGTCGCAACAGATCTAGACAAGGAACGAGGGACACCAAGATAGATCGGGTAGTCTTTCTCCCTCCTCCTTCCTTCTTTTCTCGGTCTCCTTGATCGCAGTAGGAGGAACAAGTGAAGTGACAATGGCGGGATCGGACCAGCGTTTAGGCAGCCTGGCGGCGTCCCCAATCCGATGTCTCAAATGAGGACACTATTGGTCCTATTTATAGGATCTGGTTGGGGTTCTTCACATTTTTGGTGTGAAACCCTCTCAAATGGTTTAAGTCATCTAACAATTTGGAGTTGATGAATCCAAACGGTCTTATATTAATACTGACCAAACGGTCTTTGTTATGCCTCTAATCGATTTTGGAGTGTATACGGTCTTGGTAGTCAGGCGCTGTCCAAACAGCTTTCAATGATCGATGCCTTTGATCGGTCTTGAACTCCCTACGATCTAATGGTCTTCGTGATTTCCTCCAATTGGTTTGGTATGTTCTGGATTTCACACTGCCTTAGAAGTCCGAACAGTCTTGAGGACCCAATCTCCTAATGGTCTTGGCTACGCAATCGGTCTTGCATTCCCTAGCGGTCGTGGGTCCATACGGTCTCAGAGATCTGTGCACACACGGTCTTGGAGACTGATCGGGGCTGCCCTCATGGTCTTGCTGCTGATTGGTTTGTGCCCCAGCTTTCCCACATCCAAACGATCTCCGCGGGGCACATCCAAATGGTCTTGATCATTCTCACAATCTGCAGGACTCGTGGTCTCTGGTCTTGCGCTCTCGAGTCTTGAGGTTCTGAGGAATAGGCCGCTAGGATGGTTGTGGCGGTGCTGCAGGTCGAGTGGAGACCGCAGCAGGTGGTGGTGGCACTGCGGAGCTAGGGTTTGCAGACGGGACAGAAGGAAGGAAGAAGACAGAGGTAGAGGAAGTAGTGGATCATGACTATAGTCGGCGGCGCCATCAGTTGTCTTTGCTGTAGGTGTGAGGTTGGAGTGGACAATGAGGAGGCAGGCATGTGAGGGTGACAATGGCATGGTGGTCGATGCCAGCCTTGGGCGGCGGTGGATAGAGGCAGCATGCCAACCGATCTTGGGAAGGAACCTATACGGTCATGAGAAAGGACCACTACACGGTCTTGAGACTGTGAGGAATCATACAGTTTAGAGACCGTGTAGAGGGGTGAAGCAGCAAGACCATTAGGGCATATGAAGCCTAAACCGAAAGGAGGGGGTGAAGGAGGACCGTAGATCGGGGATCTGATGGTGTGAAAGGCTAGCGCCCAAACGGTCTTGAAGTCAAGTTAGATCCAAACGGTCTTCATGATCCTATGGCCACCCATACGGTCTCGCGAGGATGCTGCTCATGCGGTCTTGAGACTGAATGGATGAATGGTTAAGACTGATAGGTCAAAATTGAATGCGTGAAACCGTATGGTCAAGATCGTATGGTCAAGACTGAGGATGAGTGAGGGTAGAACAAAGGTTGAGAAAGGTGAGTCCCACTCAAAAGGGTTTGATTCAGATGATGGTTGATGGAGATACAGATGGAGTGAAGAAAGGGGTAGTGATGATTATGTTGAAGGTGGATTAGGGTTAAATGGATGTGGGTTCCAGGTGATTGTTCAACCTCATCACGACATGCATAAATTCAACATAAACTCAATAAATAATTCTAGTAACTGAACCAATTAAGCAATTTTGTATATTGTGATATTTAGTAAATGAAATCAGATGTATTGAATCGAATTGAGCCCAAGATGGTGGTTGAATTTCATGATGAAAATGCATTCATCAAAACACCCCGAACTTAAACGTTGCTCATCCTCAAGTAACACAAAACTTGAGATAGTCGCCAAATGAATACTTTCAACTCATGTGGTTGCCTCATCTTCACATCACGGTTGTTTTCTTTCTGCTCGTGATGACTAAGTATCTCTACCTTCTAAGACCACTGAACACATCTTACCGTATCTTCATTCCTGAGTTTGTTTTCCAATATCACTTCCTCTTCACTTTTTCCAACAACAAGCTTGTCAAAGAGTTTTGTAAGAGTCCAGAGATACCCGTAGAACAACAAGTGTGCAACTGATCTGACACTGGTGTATTTCATGGTAGTGGAGGCATTTATTGTGCCTTTAGGTAGAAAAGGGAGTGAATGGTGGCATGGAAGGAAGAAATAAATCTCTCCTCTATTCGACTCAATACTTTTATTATATTATTTGCAATTTCATTTATTGCATTTTTTGTGCGAATCTCTCCTCTATTCGACTCGAGATTGCATTTCTTTTTGTGTGTGCTTTGGCATCTTTTCTTGGTGGTACGCCCCTATTTATCAGCGAGGGGTATGGAAGAAGCAGATATAGAAAAGGGAGTGTGCCACCCCGAACTTTGGGTTTGGCACTATTTTGGCTATTTTTGTTTCTTTTGATGGATGGAGGGGTACAAAGATGATAGAAGAAGTGTAGAAGAGAGTTCAGATCAGAATGCAACTTGATTTACAATTCAGTGCACTGGGTTGTTCTCTTTATAGTACTCTGCTCAAATAATGACTTGATGAGGATCTGGTGGGGATTCCATGATATTGTTCCACTAGTCAGTTAGGAATCATGACGTGTTTGATCCCTGCCAGTTCGACAGACACTTGCCATATTTGCAGAAGGATCATGATGTTAGGAATCATAAGCTTCACAAGATGATTTCAATTAAAAGGCTAGTTTCAAGAAAATGGTCCTTTTGAGGGTCTGCTTTGAATAAGGAGGGTATAATGATTCGAAATGCATAGCAGGTTAGGAAATGGCTTTTAATGAAATAGAGAGTGTCAGAATTTCATCAGTTATCTCTTCAATTTCTTTGAAAACATAACAATTTGATCAACATTGTAACGATGAAATCTTAAGTCAGAAATGGATGGGTGTAGGTGGAAAGTGAAATACGTACCACCCACCCTCCACCCCGAATGAAGAAATTTGCTCGTCTCGAGAAAACCCTAAATCTGAGATGGAGGGGAAAACTCATGCCGGTTGGACCATCAGGTGTTGTTGCATTCCAAGCAACGTGTGTCATTTATCAGAAAATTTCAAAATGAAGATCAATCAGAACTCAAAATGGCATCTCACGATGCGATTTTTATTTAGTGCAAACTTATCTAAAATTTTAAAACAAAATTAAGGAAAATTCTAATTAAAAGTAAAAATAAATTTATTGATCAGGTTGCCTCCCGACAAGCGCCTTTGTTTTATGTTGATGGCTCGACTTGATTCCTTCAACTTTATGGTGGATCTGTTAAATTGGTAAGTTCCAACATTGCTTTAGTGCCTATGTCAGTCGAGGTGAAATACTCCTCAAACGTTGACCATTTGCAACAAATTTGCCTGACTTTTCACTCCATAAAGAGAAAGCACCATGTAGGGAGATGCTCTTGACAATATAGGGCCCAAACCAGCGAGAACGAAGTTTCCCTGGGAATAACTTCAATCTTGAATTGAATAGAAGAACTTGGTGTCCCACTCGTAAGTCTTTTCTTTTTAGATGACCATCGTGCCAAAGTTTCATACGTTCTTTATAGATTTGTGCATTCTCATAAGCTGTCATCCAGAGTTCTTCCAGCTCTTGGAGTTGTAGAATCCTGACTTCGCCCGCTTTCTTCATATCAAAATTTAGTTGTTTTATTGCCCACCATGCTTTTTGTTAGAGTTCAATGGGTAGGTGGCAAGACTTTCCATATATTAATCAAAATGGTGTAGTTCCAAGGGGAGTCTTAAAAGCGGTTCGGTAGATCCACAATGCGTCATTGATTTTCACTGACCAATCTTTTCAATTGCGGCCTGCTGTCTTTTCCAAAATAGACTTTAGTTTTCGGTTAGAAACCTCTACCTATCCACTTGTTTTTGGATGGTAGGGCGAGGCCACCTTGTGTGTTACCCCATATTTCTTCAGTAATGCTTTAAATCTTATTTCTAGGAAATGAGAACCTCTGTCAGAAATCACAGATCGTGGCACTCCAAAACGGGGGAATATAATGTCTTTGAACATCTTGATGACAGGTTTGGAATCACTAGTAATGGTTGGTATGGCTTCAACCCATTTCGAAACATAATCAACCGCGACTAGGATGTAAGAAAATCCATGAGAAGAAGGGAATGGACCCATGTAGTCCACACCCCAAACATCAAATATCTCAACTTCTTGCCACCATTTTAGTGGCATCACATCTCTCTTTGTTATGTTACCCATTCTCTGATACTTGTCACATGATAAAACAAAGTTCTAGGAATCTTTGGATATGGTTGGCCAAAAGAAACCACATTGCAAAATTTTTATAACAGTTTTCTTAGAACTCATATGGCCTCCAACTGGGCCTGAGTGACATTGCTCTAAAATAGATTGGGCTTCTTCTTCAGTGATACAACGTCTGTAAAGACCATCAACACAAAGTTTGAACAGGTACGACTCATCCCAGTTGTACTACTTCACATCATGCATGGATTTCTTCACTGCATTTCTGGTGCATTCAGGGTGGATGACACCAGCGGCGAGGTAGTTCACATAGTCCGAGTACCAAGGGGTAGCTTTTGAAACTTTCATTAGTTGGTCATCCAGAAGAGAATCATTAATCGGGATCTTCCCAGTTTCTAGAGTGTGGATGCAACTGAGGTGGTCTGTCACCCTGTTCTCTGTACCCTTTTTATCTCTTATCTCTAGATCAAATTCTTGCAATAGGAGAATCCATCTAATTAACCTGGGTTTAGCATCTTTCTTTGCTAGGAGGTAACAGATAGCTGTGTGATCTGTGTAGACAATGACTTTTGAGCCAATGAGGTAGGATCTAAACTTGTCAAAGGCATACATGACTACAAGAAGTTCTTTCTCAGTAGTTGCATAATTCCTCTGAGCTTCATCGAGGGTCTTTGATGCATAGTAGATCACATAATGTTTCTTTTCTATACATTGGCCTAAGATAGCACCCACAACATAATCACTGGAATCACACATAATTTCAAATGGGTGATCTCAATCTGGAGCTCAGATGATGGGTGTTGTTGTAAGAGCATGCTTTAGGTTGTTGAAACTTTTGATGCATTCCTCATCAAAATGGAAATCAACATCTTTTAGTAACAAGTTAGTCATAGGCTTTGTTATCTTGAAGAAATCTTTGATAAACCTTCTGTAAAAGCCTGCATGACCAAGGAATGTGCGAACCTCTCTTACATTGGTTGGGGTAGAGAGTTTGGAGATCACTTCTATCTTGGCCTTGTCCACTAAAATTTCTCAGTTATTGAACCTATGGCCCAGTACAAAGCCTTCTTTTACCATAAAGTGACATTTCTCCCAATTTAGCACAAGATGTGCTTATTCACATCATTTGAGGACCACGGAGAGGTGCTTCAGACATGAGTCATATGAATCCCCATATATGGAGAAATCATCCGTGAAGATTTCCATAATGGTTTCAGTGAGTCCAACAAATATGGCTACCATATAGCGTTGGAAAGTGGCAGGAGCATTACAAAGTCCAAATGGCATCCTTCTGAACGCATATGTTCCAAATGGGTAAGTAAAGGTTGTTTTCTCTTGGTCATCTGGATGTATAGGTATCTGATAGAATCCAGAGTAACCATCGAGATAATAGAAATACTATTGGTGGGCCAACCTTTCTAGGACTTGGTCAAGAAAAGGCATTGGGAAATGATCCTTTCGAGTCACCTTGTTCAACTTCCTATAATCAATAAACATTCTCCACCCTGTGACTATTCGAGTGGGGATGAGTTCATTGTCTTCATTTCGAATCACAGTAGTTCCACCTTTCTTCGGGACCACATGCACGGGGCTAACCCATGGTGAATCAGAGATTAGATAGATAATACCTGTCTTGACCAACTTTATAACTTCAAGGAAAACAACTTCTTTCATATTAGGATTCAGTTTCCTTTAGTGTTCAATAGTTGGCTTGTGATCTTCCATCATAGGGATTTTATGCATGCACAGTTCTTGACTGACCCCAATGAGATCACTCATCTTATACCCTATTCCTTTCCTTCTTTCTTTTAATTTTGTCAAGAGTTTATCTTCTTGTTCCGCTGTTAGATCTGAATTTATAATGACTGGGAAGAACTTTAGTTCATCTAAAAACACGTATTTCAATCCTTTGGGTAAGGGCTTCATTTCAGGAGCTTGTGGTTTCTCACATGAGTCTTCAGTAATATCCACATCTTTGAGTACCTCAAATTTATCTTCAGGATCTTCCTTGGCAGTGTTGAGTTGGAGATCACAATCTTTTATTTGTTCATCAATGGAATAATCAGTAGATGGGGTTGTTAGAGCCACTTCTAAAGGATTGTCTTATTCATAATCCTCTTGCATTAGTAGTGTCATCTGCTCTATGCACTCAATCAAATAGACTTCTTCTTGCATACTTGGTCTTTGCAAACTTTCAAAAACTTTGAATTCAAGAGTTTGTTTACCTAATTTGAGTAGCAGGGTTCCTGCTTCAACATCAATTAGGGCTCTTGCAGTGGTGAGGAATGGACGTCCAAAGATGAGAGGGTATCTAGTGTCTTCTTTTATATCCATGATGACAAAGTCACAAGGGACATAGAAATCTTTGCCAACCTTGATAGGGACATCCTCAATGAATCCCAAGGGTAGAGTCACGGTGTTATCTGCAAGTTGTATTATCATGCCAGTTGGAAGCAATTCAGCAAACCCTAGCCTTTTGCAGAGGCTAAGTGGCATGATGGAAATGCTAGCACCAAGATCTACCAATCCCTTCTTACATGAAGAATCACTGATATGGCAAGAGATTCCAAAAGATCCTGGATCTTTCTATTTCTTTGGCATCTTACTCTGGATGATGTCTGAAGTGGTTGTCGCTAACTTTATTGTCTCATATTCCTCAGTTATATATTTTCTTGTTAGAAGTGACTTTAAGTACTTCGTTCAGGATGGTATCTCAGCCAAAGCATCTAAAAAGGGAATATTAACATGAAGTTTTTTCATAGCTTCTTTGAACTTGTTGAAACGGGTATCAAGCTTCGTTTGCCTCAGATGAGCTAGAAAAGGTATACGAGGCTTGTATACAGGGATATCAGGTTCTGGTGTTGCTTCTTCTTCTTCTGTAGCAGGTTTTTCATAACTTCCTCATGTGTCTTATTAGCAGTCACTGGTTCTTTTGGCTAAGACTCAGGTGTTTTAGAGTCTTGAACAATCATCGGTTCATCCTCGTCTGTAATAACCACAGGTGTCTCGACAGAAGGATTAGAATAGTCTTTTTCATACCTAGTGGTGACATCCTTCAATTGTTCGGGATGCTTAGTGTTGTTCTCGGGTTGGCCAGCAAAGGCTCCAGCAGGTGGCTTCATGCTAGCTACAAGTTGAGCTAGTTGAGATTCAGTAGCCTTCTGATGGGCTTGCTGGTTAGCTATCATTGTCTTTTGTGACTACAACATCTTCTCAATTGCTGACAGCTTGTCATCAGGAGAGATGGGGCTGGCTTTTTTCCCTTGTTGTTGTTGGTAGGGGACTTGGTTGGGATTTTGGAACTGAGAATTGTTCTGATAATTATTGTAATTTCTGTTCTGAAAGTTACCCCTAAAGTTTCCTTGATTCCCAAAATTTTGTTGCTGGTTGTACTGGAATCCTGGTGGGCATCGTTACTGCTTATTTGAACCAAGTTGACGTGAGTTTTCTACTCCTGAAGGATTTCCATATTGAAAACCAAGATGGTTCCTGTTCTGATTCGGATTGTAGTATCCTTGACCAGGGATGGAGTTGACAACATTAATATTTTCCATTTGACAATTATCTCCTTGGCCACATGCATTTCTTAGAACAACATCGTAGAGAACATTGCATGCTAAAGTGGAATGATCAAACATTTACATGCTTCACAGAACAGTGAAGCTGACTTGATTTGTTCTTATTGTTGAGGGGGTGAACGTCCTCTTCCAAATGCAGTAAGGGATGATTCGATATGGTCTTGCTGGGCAACTAAGAGTTTGAGGGTCTCAGTGATAGACTTGTATTCAGGAATAACTTCAGCCACAACCACCTTTAACACTCCTTTGCCTACAGACCTACCCCAATTAGCTTGAGTTTCAGCTGCAAGGGTGATGACTCTCCATGTGTTGTCATAACTTTGACACATGAAGTTTCCTCCAGATGAGGAGTCTAAAAACCTCTTGATACCATCGTCCACACCCCAATAGAAGATTTTGATAAATTGGTTCTTAGGAATTCGATGGTGTGTACACTTACGTAGAAGCTCTTTCTATCTTTCCCATGCTTAAGTAAGAGTTTCTCTAGGGACTTGAGTGAAGTTTGTTATTCAGCCCCTAATTTCATAAGTGAGAGAGGGAGGATAAATTTTTTCCAGAAACACATTTTGGAGTTGTTCCCAAGTGGTGATGGGTTCACTTTGCAAATAATTGTACCAACTTATATCTCTATCAGCAAGAGAGTATTTGGAAAGACGGAATCTAATGGCATCATCAGAAACTCCATTTTGCTTTGTCATAGCACATAGATCAATAAATCTCAGAACATGTTCTTGACTATCTTCTCCTTGTTTACCATAGAATGGGCTATTTTGAAGCAATGTAATCCAATGTGCCCATATCTCAAATTTTGGGGCATTGATGGGAGGTGGTTGTACTGGGTGACGAATGTTAGCAACTTTAGGGATTGAGAACTCCCTAAGATCCTTTTGCAGTTCTGCTGCTTGAGCTGGTGCTTGTGCTTCTAGGATTTTTTCTTGAACTGTAGCTCTGGCTTCTTGCATGGGCCTTTCTCTTTGTGCATTAAGGGCTTGAGCTACCCTTCGAGATATTTCCTCCTCTTGAGCCATTCTTGCTTGGTTTTCTCTGCTCTAATGATGAAATGTCTGATCTATCTCAGGGTTAAAGCTAGCAGAGAGTCTGGGACTGTTCAAACTGTGCATGCACTAGTCCTTGATGGTACCTAAAATGAAAAAATATGAAGTAAGATTGATGAAGTAGAGTGAAATTTGAGAATATGATCAATTTTATCAAAAGAAAAAGAAAAAACCTAAATTACCCTCAAATGAACTATATTTGACTAACTGATTCTGTTGTCCCTGACAACGATGCCAGAATTTGACGTGGAATATTATCGCACTAACAAATTCACTCAGGGTTGAAATCCCTGAGCTTTTACCAAAACCTTGTGCAATAATACCACCCGCAAGCGAACGAGTCTTATCACAGTATAGTTAAGAATCAAATCCCAAAGGACAACATTTTTAAGAATCATTGTTAGTTGAGTCTAATTCAAGTAAGACTAATGTTTAGAATGATTGGTTGATTTGAGGTTAATTAAACTAATTGCAAGAAAGTAAAGAGCATAATTTAAAGTTGGATCTAGATTAATGATATGGAATCACTGGGGTGGTCTCGAGTTTCACCACCACTACACATGCAAACAAATCCAAACATCAAACATCCAGGCAAGATATAACTATCCAAATAGAGCTGCTGCAAAAACCCACCATATGGGCGTTAGGTTCGCGTAAGAATCACCTTAGGCATCAGATGTCTTGTCACCATACAAATCACACACTTACGGCTCTGAAGATACCAAAACCCAACTAAGGTTGTGGGCCCCCTATACAGGCGTTAGGCACACAAAAGCATCACCGTAGGCTAGATGGCTCATCCCCTTACAGATCACACACTTACGACCTCAAGGAATCCTATCAAAAGTTCTCGTCAAGGAGTCAACTGCGCTAATCTATAGGCAAGCATGTGATTAATCTACAAGCAAACATCGACGATTAACAAAGAAGATACATAAATCCAACTAAGGTTGTGGACCCCTATACATGCGTTAGGCACATAGAAGCATCACCGTAGGCTAGATGGCTCGTCCCCCCACGGATCATACACTTACGACCTCAAGAAATCCCATTCTATTTCTAGTTTGGGAGTCAACCTTGTTAATCAACATTCTACCCTACATATAGAAGTTCTCACAACATAGGGAAGAACAAGATGAAAGCAGGTAATCAAACTACAAACATTAATGATTAGAAACGAAATGAAAAGTTATATACATTGCCATGGATTGTTTAACAAAGGAACATGCTTGAATGGGCAGTGGGGCTAGTCCCCGCAACCCAGTGAAAAGGAACTATTCACTCATGACATGAGAAACAAGAAGAATAAGAGAGAGGGAGGATTCCGCCATGAGCATGATGTAGAAGGTGATCGCAGCTCGGTGAAGATGATGCGGTCTTCTACGCCATGTCGAAGAAGATCTAGATGAGGAATGGGGGACGCCAAGACAGACTAGGCAGTCTTTCTCACTCCTCCTTCCTTCTTTTCTCGGTCTCCTTGATCACAGTAGGAGGAACATGTGAAGTGACAGTGGCGGGATTGGACCAGTGTTTAGGCAGTCTGGCGGCATCCCCAATCTGATGTCTCAAATGAGGACACTACTGGTCCTATTTATAGGCTCTGGTTGGGGTTCTTCACGTTTTTGGTGTGAAACCCTCTCAAATGGTTTAAGTCTTCTAACGGTTTGGAGTTGATGAATCCAAACGGTCTTGTATTAATACTGACCAAACGGTCTTCGTTATTCTTCAATCGGCTTTGGAGTGTATACGATCTTGGTATTCAGGCGCTGCCCAAACAGTTTCGAGTGATCGATGCCTTTGATCAGTCTTGAACTCCCTAAGATCTAAATGGTCTTCATGATTTCTTCCAATCGGTTTGGTATGTTATGGCTTTCACACTGCCTTGGTAGTTCAAACGGTCTTGAGGACCCAAGCTCCTAACGGTCTTGGCTACGCAATCGGCCTTGCGTTCCCTAGCGGTCGCGGGTCCATACGGTCTCGGAGATCAGCGTACACACGGTCTTGGAGACCGATCGGGGCTACCCTCACAGTCTTGTTGCTGATCAGTTTGTACCCCAACATTCCCATGTCCAAACGGTCTCTGTGGGGTGCGTCCAAATGGTCTTGATCATTCTCGCGGTCTACAAGACTCGTAGTCCGTGGGCTTGTGCTCTTGAGTCTTGAGGTTTTGAGGAACATGCTGCTAGGATGGTTGCAGTGGCGCTGCAGGTCGAGTGGAGACTGCAATAGGTGGTGGTGGCACTGTAGAGCTAGGGATTGCAGACGGGACAGAAGGAAAGAAGAAAACGGAGGTAGAGGAAGCAATGGATCGTGACTGCGGTAGAAGACACCGTCAGTTATCTTTGCTATAGGTGTAAGGTTGGAGTGGACAACGAGGAGGCAAGTAGGTGAGGGTGACGATGGCAGGGTCAGTCGATGCCAGCTCTTGGGCGACGTTGGACGGAGGCAGCATGCCAACCCATCTTGGGAAGGCACCTATACGGTCATGAGAAAGGACCGCTACATGGTCTTAAGACCGTGAGGTCTCATATGGTTTAGAGACCGTGCAGAGGGGTGAAGCAACAAGACCATTAGGGCATATGAAGCCTAAACTGAAAGGAGAGGGTGAAGGAGGACCGTAGATTGGGGATCTAGTGGTGTGAAAGGCTAGCTCCCAAATGGTCTTGAAGTCATGTTAGATCCAAACGGTCTTCATGATCCTATGGCCACCCACACAGTCTCTCGAGGATGCTACTCATGCGGTCTTGAGACCGAATGGATGAATGGCTAAGACCGATAGGTCGAAACTGAATGGGTGAAACTGTATGGTCAAGATCGTATGGTCAAGACTGAGGATGAGTGAGGGAAATCAAAGGTTGAGAAAGGTGAGTCCCACTCAAAAGGGTTTGATTTGAATGATGGTTGATGGAGATAAAGATGGAGTGAAGCAAGGGGTAGTGATGATTATGTTGAATGTGGATTAGGGTTAAATGGAGGTGGGTGCTAGCTGATTGTTCAACCTCATCATGACCTGCATAAATTCAACATAAACTCAATTAATAATTCTAGTAACTGAATGAATTAAGCAATTTTGTATATTGTGATATTTAGTAAATGAAATCAGATGTATTGAATCGAATTGAGCCCAAGATGGTGGTTGAATTTCATGATGAAAATGCATTCATCAAACATAGACCGAGTGGAGCGGACTTGAGGCACGACAGTGAGCAGGGGCTCATAATCCTCGCATTAGTAGTTGGAAACCGCTAGGAGAGTGACCGCTAGGAGGCAACCGCTAGGAGAGCGACCGGTGGTAGTGAGCAGCGGGCACAAGTAGACTCAAACTAGTAAGGAACGATGGTGGGTGACCTAGATTTATGTGATATGTGGGCCATAGATTCTCAATGCAATGATCCCTATCACAGGGGAAATAATAAAGGGTATGCAACATTATTTCTCCTATAGTTTTGTTTTGAAACTTCAAAAATTGACAACTTTCTCCCCTGTTGACCAAATGAGGCAAATAAATATATCCTTTTGATCAACTCAACGAGCTCTATGACATGGGCATATTATTTAGAACATTGTTCCAATGTTCTTCTACTATATACCTTAAGATACAAAACTTAGTTATATTGAATGACTTTTGATACATGAAATTAAAAAACATGAATCATTAGTTCCCATTCTACATGTTAGGCATCAAATCAGCAACTTATCAATACATTTGAACATGTTTGATCTCTTAATCATCCCTATTTCTCATGTATGACCCTAATTACACTAATATGATATTTATGATCACTTTACCCCAAATTTCTAATCTTGTTACAAATCGACATCTAGAATCATACTAACCTTAAATATTGGTAAATTTGTGCTCCTTTATGTCACTAATATAAGCCACTCATACCCGCTTTGCTATGTTTGATGTATGGCAAGAAATGAATGAATATGATGCCTTTATGGTGATGCATGACTATACCCTAATCAAAATGTGAATCTTATTACTATGATCTCTCATCTCAAATAAGATTTTATTCTTTTATTGTTGATCACCTAGCTATGGATGTCCACCAAAGTCTTGCACTAATCCCTACTGGAATATGAACTATGTTAATGCTTGCATATATGCTAAAATGTTGATACCAAGTTTGGACAATGATGCCTAGACCCTAGGGAACATCCACCTAATCTTGATATATGATTCTTATGTCCTTATATTACTAACCTAAATCATCCTTTATGTATGGACATCTTGACATTGTGGATCATGATCCTTGTTGCCCTATTATGGGTCTTTTGACCCTAAAATGTACATAGGGGACATGAATCTTGTAGCGGTCATATAAATGCATGGAACCTCGAAATGACATGAAACTTGAACCCCACCTTTATGAAGACTTTTAAATCAGTATGAGATCATCAAATATACTAATAAGCAAGGTTGAATCTAATTTGGCCAAAACCCTAAAAATGGAGCTAGTTAAGGTTAATGAAGAGAGTCTAATGCATGTATGAAATCTTGTTCTTAATTAGGTTTGGTTTCTGATCTAAATGGTCAAGGACAGTTAGCTTATTAATCTCTAAATTAGGTACATACTTTAAATATATGAATATGTCTTTCTTTCTTGAAACGTGATACATATGTATGCTTGTTTACTTGCTCAAATAATGCCATGTAGTATTCTAGTATTGTACTCGATGTTTATCTCATTGTCATTGTTTTATAACTTGCAAAGATAATATAGAAACTCCATTATAGAAACATTGTGCACCTGCCTAATGTTTTGGGATAAGGACATAAGGTTGGGCATCCTACTTGATATGTCAACATAGGATGGACTGTCGATAAAAGAGTTAGCTCTGGAGATGGCCTTGACGTCCCTTAAGAATAGGGTTAGCTAATCTTCAGCACTCTCATAGACTCTTCAAATGGGAAGTTAGTCAATAAAAGGCCTTACAATTACAAGATATTAATGAATACATGTTATGGTGTTATAATTGGAGTAAAATGACACAAAAAACAAGCTCTTGTTTTACTAAAGACTTGTTTGCTCTTGTTCGTTACTTATGCAAATCTTTTCAATTAAGCAAAGCTTATATATATATATATTTGTGTGTGTGTATCTTTTAGCCCTGTACTCAACAACTCGTGTTTTGACCCACTTTATTTCACGTATTTTATAGGTTCAGAGATGGCTAGAACTTGATAGTCTTGGTGAGCTATGTGAGATGTACCTGTTGTAAGATCCCTAGTGTACATGAGTAGATTTTTTCAATTTGACCCTTCAATATGTAATTGAAATCTTTTAGTAAAAGGGTGTTTCTTAATATATCTTTTTGAATGGTGAGATTATGATAGGCAATTTTGTCTTGTTATCTGTTCATGTATGCCAAGCTTTTACGCTTCTTCATTTCTTTGACAATACCATGCTAGGGACAAATGCCTAGGTCCTATCACCATTGACTTTGTAGTCACTTGGAGTTAGGATTTGGGTAATAAATAGTTACTGTGACAGCCACTTTGGTGGAGGTTGATGGAATTCTATCTCTCCTGAAGGTGGATGTAAGGCCCCTGACCTAGTCTAAAACCTAATGATCCTTAATTTACCTAATTGGATGCTTAATATGATTAATTAAACTTTATATTATTCTTTGATATTAGTTAATTAGGCTATGTTTCAAGTTTGGTCCAGTTTGGACATTGTTTGATCAAGTTATGTAATTTTGTGCACGTTTTGGACTTTTATGCAATTTACCCAAATCTGATGTTTTTCTTGCAATTTTTTCACATGATTTTTGTTCGTGACATGTTTTTATATCATTATGGAGTTAGCAATGAGATGGGGCTCCTAGTTGCACCTTGGTTTTTATGCATCAAATCTATTTAGGATTTAGCTCTCATAGATGGGCTTTTCCTTGTATGATATATTTGGGTCAGATTCTTTGTGAGTGGGGCCAAAAACTATTTTGGGAGCCAAATTTCGGTGGACCCCTTGATCCCCACTATCTATGGGCTTCTGGTCTGCATGCAAGTGATGGTCTTGAACATGAACATTTGACATGTTTTGCTAGACACCTTGCCTCTTTCTTCTATCTACCTTTTAACTTTTATACTTTCCTCCTTTCTTGCAAAATGATTTATTACACTCCTAGACACCCTCTCTTCTCAGTTGTTGGAGCAACTCCCTCTCTCTTGAAGAAGGAAAAGAAGCTCAAGATAGGAGGAGCTTGGGGCAATCTACTTACATACTATCATGGGATTCAGATTTAGTCTTCTTTTAAGATTTCAAAGCTTCCTTAGTTGTTCTTGATTCAAGCAAGTTGTTCCCTCTTACCTTTTTTTCCTTTTTGATCCTACCCTCCTTTCTCTTCTTCTTGTCCAGATCCCTGGTTCCCATGGTTGGGTTTGTGCTAGAAACATGAAAGATACTCTTCTACTTGCTCCTTTGATCTAGGGTTTCTCATTCTTGGAGATGGAACTAGTTTGGACAAATGGAGAAGCTCAAAGCTAGGATTTTCTTCCTTATTCCTCGAGTTTCTTACTTTTTGGAGCTGAAAATTCATTCTAGAGGGAAGTTATATAACTTGGTCCACATTTATTCCTTACCATTCAACTTGACATGCTAAATCTTGCTCCAAAACCTAGTAATGAGTAGCAAATTCGAATCTTTATCTAAGTTGTGTATATAAATGATTATTCTTGAGTAGATAACTCTACAGTTTCTTTACTTAATCTTCTGCATGTTCTTTGTGTTGGGATATGAGATTTATACCTTTCTTGTCAACGAATTGATGGAGATGTTATGGTGGAAATTGATGGTTGTCCTTGACTTAATTGAGTTGATTTCTACCTTACCTCATGATCCGATGACTAGTCTTTTGTGTAGAAAAATGGCGACGAGTTGCCACTTTTATGATGACCTTATTAGCTGAATAAGAATCCATGGTCATAATATTCTTAGCTCTGGTTGGTTTATTTCTTCCTTAGTCATAATAATCTATGGTTTTTGAATGGTTGAAACTAGCTATGATTTAGTTGGTGCCTTGAAAATGTTTTACTAGTTATTGGGTACTCGAAGGGTTGGCCTATAGGATGGAATGATTTTGGTACTTTATTTAATATTTTGATGACTTTAGTGATATCAAGAAATTATGGTTATGTGGTCTTCATCACTAAATGATCGATGGTTATCTTAAGCCCTATGAACTTGGTTTTCCTAGGGTTTTGAGCAGATTTTTCCTCCTTATATATGTTGCACGCTGATAGTTGGTTTTAATGTTTTATGGTTCGATCATTTAGTTCAAATTAATGGTTTTGATTTATCTTCTATCTTGGACTGTCTTATGTTTGAGAAACGAATCTCATGATGCTATCCCAAGTGGTTTAAGTCAATGGTTTTGTTTCTCTCTCAAATGATGGTTTTTCTCTAAATGCTTTGAGATGATTTTCTCTTGTTTCCATAACTTGATGGTTAGGATTCTTGTGCCAACTGATGAAGGTTACTTAGTTTCTATTTTGAATCCTCTTTTGTTCTTAAAAATGATGGCTTTGTTTTCTCTCTTAACCGATGGTTTTGATGATCTTACAATGGCTATTTTGATGGTCTCACTAGATTCACAATCAATGGTTTTTCTAATTGATGTTTTGCTGATTTCTCCAAGTGTTAGATCAATGGTACTCTTGAGGTTCATAACTCGTTGTCATACTATGAGATCATGGACTGTTTTCTATTAAGTGTTAGATCAATGGTTTCACTTCGTTGCTCAATTGATAGTTTTCTTGGCTAAGATAAATGAGATTTCACTAATATCTAATTTGATGGGTTTCCTTTTTCATGAAACTGATGGTGAGTTTAGAGATTACACTCGATGGTGATACATAATTTTTCTAAGTCATGTCTCGATGGTTTTCCTAGATGAATGTCTCAAGGTTTTACATGTTTTGCATCCGATGGTTATGTTTTATGCAACCATGATTCAATGGTGGTTATTCATATATATGATGCAATGGTTTTTATCGCCTTAAAATCCAATGGTCTGATGTTTTGTCTATAATTTGATAGGTTGTGTTTATTGCACCTGATGTTGGGTATTTGATGAATTAGGATTAATGGCTTTGAGCCCCATGAGTTATTAGTCTTACTGTTTCCCTCAAATGAATATAAAATCTAAGATTTTTGTAAAGTGTCGATTCACAATGTTAAGCTAACTTGCATTGTTAAATCTAATCCTAGTACAATTAAATGATGGCAGATAATTATACCTAGTTCCCTTAGATATTGTTATAATAAAGGAATTCCATTATTTCTGAAATTTGTTGGAGATAAAAAGAATTAGGGATTACATACAAATGGTTTTTGGAAATCCTGAATTGGTAAAGTTGTTGAACCTTAAAAGTAATTCAAGAACACAAAGATGTTGCTTAGTTTCCTTGTGCATTTTATGTAACAATGGAGTGCTTTCTTTCTATATATTGTTGTAACTCTAATTTTTCATTATGTGCAATGCTAAGACAAACATTATATATTACATGTATGTGATGGTAGTTGAGCCTTGATGAGGCATGGAAAGATAATGGTATTCTTGCAGGGGTTAATTTGATGGTCTTAATGATCTTTGGGCATGATTGAACCCTAATGGAGGTGTGATCCTCTTCATGATGTGATAAGGATTGGTACCTGGGATAATGTGATAAGGATTATATATCCTATGCCAGTGTGATGATGATAATGTCATGAACGGTAGTAAAATAGTATCATGTGGTGTTGTAATAAGGAATATGTCCTATACATTTTATATTTACTGGAGTTGTTACATATCAAATGTCTGCTAGAAATGAATTAGAATTTGTATGTAACCCTAATTCACTCAATCCGCTTAACTAATCAAAGTGAAACCTTAATCATGCAACTGTCCTATGACATAGATCCATCTTCTGTGTTAGTACTTACTGGATGGTGAAATGGGTTTTCCCTTAGTGGAAGCTCGGAGTCATATATTGTTGAGTATACGCATTCATAGGATTGGTTATGGGCCATGTCCTAGCAGGAGTGTGGCTACAGGCCGTAGCTCAGTGATGTGATTCAGTATATATTTATGATGTTTCACAAGATTGGATGTGGGCCATACCCTGGCAGAAGTATAGTTATAGGTCGTAGCTCAATTTCACTAGCGCCATGATCAGTACCAAGGTGGGCTAGGATTTTCACAGCTTGACTATATGTCACTGGTTATAGTTGACTGGTATGTCTCTATGGTGTAGTCGTGTACTGACCATGAGGTTTGGTGAGGTCGTGGATTCTAGCTGTTCCATTGACCTTGTATGTCACCGATTTTGACTTAGTAGTGGTCGGTTGGATTTTAGTGGTACGACTCAAATCCTTGGGGCATAATAAAATACGTAATCAGCTGTGTAGCATATATGATTAGGATTATGTACAATTCTTCCCATTGGATGATAAACTATGTTTTCTCCTTCATATAATAGATGATGTGAACTGATAAAAAAGAATGTAGATATGTTTATGTTGTTAGATCAATTTATGAAGTGGGTATGCTTACATGTTATATTATTAGATATGCTTATATTGTTAGAGATGCTTATATTGTTAGAGATGCTTGTATTGTTAGAGATGCTTATATTGTTAGAGATACATATGTCGTCAGTAGTGCTATGCCATTAGACATGCCTTACACAATTAGACATGCTTTTACTGCTAGCCATGCTTATGATGTTAATCATGCCTATGTAGTTGGATATGCTTATGATATTAGAATTGGTTATTATGATGTTAATCATGCCTATTTAGTTCAATATACTCATACTACAAATCATGCTCAAGTGGATAATTATGCTTCGGCTATTAGCTCTACTCAAGATGTAGGTATGCTTATCCTATTGGATATATTAGATTGTAAATATATGTTATGCTATTAGAGATGCCTATGTTGTTAGATATGGTATATGCTTATCCATGTCATATTGTTAGTTTTGTTTATTACTGTAGACATGCTATATTGTTAGACATGTTCCTACTATTAAAATAGTCTAATGTTGTTATCGTTATTATAATGTTAATTCGTCTCATAATAATGGTTATGCTCATGGTAATATCTACCTCTGGTAATTGAGAATAATGCTATCTTATAAGACTCTGATTAGAATTGCTCTTAATAACGCTGTTGTGATTGATAGATTCATTCTATTGATTAATTTGTCTTTATGCTTAATATAATTAATCTACTAAACATGTTTAATAGCATAACCTATCGTAATCAATAAGTGTTGTTGTGAGTTATATCTCTGGCTGGGACATGGGTCTCACTCGTGGGTCACCACAATCTTTTTAGGTGATCGTCAGTAACAGTAGAGGACTCGTGGAAGCGAGGAGGAGCTGATGTGATGGATCATAGACAAATAGTTGTTTAGATGTCTAGTATGTCCTATAATCATTCATGTACTCTCAGGTCCAGGAGGGAATATTTTGAATATAGTGTTTTTATCAAACCAAGCTTTCTTAGTGTTCTGATGTTGTACATGTGGATGTTTGTAATAAGGAATATGTCCTATACATTTTATATTTATTGGAGTTGTTACATATAAAATTCTTGCTAGAAATGAATATGGATTTGTATATCCACTTGTTTGATTCAGCCTAAATTCACTCAATCCACTTACTAATCAAAGTGAAACCTTAATCATGTAGTTTCCCTATGCCATAGATCCATCTTCAGCATCAGTACTTGCTAGATGATGAAATGGGTTTTCCCTTAGTGGAAGCTCGGAATCATATATTGTCCAATATATGCATTCACATGATTGACTGTTGGCCATACCCTGGCATGAGTGCAGCTACGAGCCGTATCTGAATGATGTGATTCAGTATATACTTATGAGGTTTCACAGGATTGGCTGCGGGCCATATCCTGGCAGTAGTGCAGTTGTAATGCGTAGCTCAGTTTCACTAGTGTCATGACCTGTACCAAGGTGGGCTAGGAGTTTCACAGCTTGACTATATGTTGCTAGTTGCGGTTCGATGGTATGTCTCTCTGGTGTACTCGTGTACTGACCATGAGGTTTGGTGAGGTTGTGGATTCTGGATTTTCCATTGACCTTGTATGGCACCGATTTCGACTTGGTAGTGGTCAGTTGGACTTGGATGGTACGACTCAAATCCTCAGGGCATAATAAAATACATAATCAGTCGTGTAGCATATCTAATTAGGATTATATATAACGCTTCACATTGGATGATAAACCCTATTTTTTTCTTCATATAATAGATGATGTGAACTTCTCTAAAAGAATGTAGATATGCTTATGTTGTTAAATCAATTTATGAAGTAGGTATGCTTACATGTTATATTGTTAGATATGCTTATATTGTTAGAGATGCTTGTATTGTTAGAGATGCTTATATTGTTAGAGATGATTATACTATTAGAGATACTTATGTTGTTAGTAGTGCTATGACATTATACATGCTTACACTATTATACATGCTTATACTGCTAGCCATGCTTATGATGTTAATCATGCCTATATAGATGGATATGCTTATGATATTAGAATTGTTTATGATGTTAATCATGCTTATGTACTTGGATATCCTCATATTGCTAATCATGCTCATATTGATCATTTTTATTTGGTTGCTAGCTCTACTCAAGATGTAGATATGCTTATCTGATTGGACATATTAGATTATAAAGATATGTTTTGCTATATAGAGGTGCCTATGCTGTTAGATATGATATACACTTAGACATGCTCAAATTGTTAGTTTTGTTTATTACTATAGACATGCTATATTGTTCGACATGTTCCTACTATTAAAAAATGCTCATGTCATTATTGATATTTATAATGTTAATTAGGGTCATAATGATGGTTATGCTCATGGTAATATCTACCTATGGTAATTGTGAATAATGATAGCTTCTAAGACTCTGATTATAATTTCTCTTAATAAAGATCTTGTGATTGATAGTTTCATTATGTTGCTCAATATGTCTATATTCTTAATCTAATTAATCTACTAGACCTATTTAATAACATAACCTATCGTAATCAATAAGCGTGTTGCAAGTTGTATCTCTTGCTGGGACATGGGTCTCACTCTTGAGTCACCACAATCTTTTTATGATCGTCAGTAATAGTAGCAGACCTATGGCAGTGAGGAGGAGATGATGTGATGGATCATAGACAAATAGTTGTTTAGATGTCTAGTATGTCCTAGAGTCATCCCTATACTCTCATGTTCGGACAGGAATGTTTTGAATTTTTATTGACTTGACCTTTCCTAGTGTTCTGATGTTGTACATGTGGATGTTATCTCTTGTGTATATGAGGTGGCTAAGGCCACATAGTCAACGTAAGAGATTTTTGATATGATTTATGAAATAATATGAGGTGTTGGGATTTTATGATAATGTTGTTAAGAAAAATTGTGAAAATTTAACTAGTTTTAATTAACCCTCTTCTTAGTGATGGGTTTTATCAATAAATAATCATGTTTAGGTTTTGAGTAATCTCACTTTGTGTGACGGGTTTTCACAGTGGAGATCCTTAGAAATCCACTGACTGTTCTGTATTGACCAACCTAAATCTCACGTATAAAAAGGACCACATTTAGAGTAGTCAGTCTCTTAAATTTATAACCCGACACTTAGGCCCCCCACAACTATTAGACAAGGTCCGATGTAGTAATCAGGGTCAATCTACAGGGACAAGGGTGGTAAGTGCTAAGAATGTAGAACCTTAGCTCAGTTACACCAACCAAAGAGTGGGATAAGTTTTGTGTTCCTTACAGAACGATGTTACTGCAACGAACAATGAGACAAAAATAAGTAAAACAAAGAAGGAAAGCAACAAAAGAACAAGAATAAACAAAGAGTGATAAAATAAGTATGGAAGGGAACTTGGATCAGGTTTCACCAACTAAGATCTCTCAACAACATGCAATACTCACACCCATAGTATACCCTTAGCAAGATTACAAGCAATCAACATATATGTCTATTCCCTCCTCTCTCAAGCTTAGATAGATCTAGATTATAAGGTTGTCTCTCTCGAGATGGCAAATGAATAATCACAAAAATACCATATGATCATTAGCTTAAGCATTCCAACATTCTCATGCATTCATGTAACTCCATAACACTTATATAACATTATTACTACTCTTTAAATGTACTAACAATCAAACATCACAAGATGGTAGCTAGTCATGCAAGTGAATATTAAGAACAAGTGTATGGAGATAAGAATTTCTAGGAGCATATTTATATTCAAATGGATATAAGTATTTACATGTTGGGAGAGCCTTAGTGGCTACTCCCAACCCAAGAAAGAAGTTTAACCACTCATGGTAATGAGTAACATTACGAATTTACAAATACTCATGGACATGGAGCACTATAGAGAAAAGAACAAAGTGAAGGGGAATAAATGGATAGTTTTAGAGAAGGGGAGTAGGAAGATACACTGACAAAGACCAAGGAATGGCCAAAGTCAATGGTCTAACCTCCTTGCTGAATCTGGTGCAATGGAAATGAAGACCTTCCCTTCATACTCCTTCCTTTGAGGGAGAACTTTGAACAAGGGGAGTGAGGGAGGGGTCAACAACATACTCATTGAACATTCATCCTTCTTGTCTACCAACCAATGGTGGAGGTTGTAGTCGATGGCGAGCTTCATCTCTAACAATACTTTGGCATCCCTTGCTTTGTGCAACCCTCTTTCTTGTTCATGGGGGTCTGATATATATATGCACATGGTCCAGTGCTAGGAGCAGCTAGAGCGGTCCTTTACTTGTGCCCCAAGTCTTTGGAACATCCCACCTCAGGTCACGTGCTTAACGGTCTCAAATGACCAATTAGCAAGTGTCACCATCAATCCTTGGGTCACCGGGTTGCGGATGGTGAGTTTCACCTTAGGGTGACACCGCATGGGCAACCATCTGTTCCTAGGGCTTAAAAACTATCGGCTTGTGCCCTAGGCTGACCATCAGTTGTGGGTCATCGACTGGTGTGCCTCCATGACCATCGAGGGGTCTATGTGACCCCTTCCTAAGGCATGAGGTGACATCTAATGGTCGTGTTGTTTTACCATCAAGTGTCAAATGATGGTTGTGTAGATTCCATGGTGTCCATTGGATGTGGGAACTGATGGTTATGTTGTTGACTGCTCCAAGGCATTCATCAGTTGTGGGAATCAATGGAGGTCCTTCTCCATGGAGAAATGCTCTGCTTCCTCAATAAACATGAAATGTTCTTGTTATCCTCAAGTAAGGGTAGAAAAGTATTTATGTGCAAAATGATGGGAAGTGAGTAGGAATTTACATAATGAGAGAAAATAAGAGGTAAGGTAAGGCATATAATATCCACAACATTGGGTGTTATCACCCCCCAACTTAGAGTATAGAGTGTCCTTAGTCTAACAAATAAAATAAAAGCATCGAACAACTTCAAAGGGATTTATTTGATTATTTTTTTTGTGAGTGTGAAGAATGTGATAATGTCAGTCTTATGTTGAAACATATGCATCATGACTAGGGACTATCGATACCAAGACATTTTCTTTTAGATTGGAGTTGCGTACTCATATTGCCTACTAGAACCTTCTTAAGTAGAAGGATTTCTCCATTGTGATGCACTGCTGATCCTTTTCTGGGCCGTTCTTATATAAGGTTCTGGCTGAGGTAGCTTTCACACCCAACTTTTTTTTGGATATCCTAGTTGTTGTGCTGGGGTGGGATATAGCTGCATTGTTTTCTGCCTTTTGAGGTTCGCTCAACCATGTCTACTATTGTAAAGAAAGTGTTGCCCGATTGGGCCTTAATGTAGTCTCAGGTGGTCCCATGAGGTTCCCATTAAAAGTAAGGTGTGTAAAAGTTTGGCTTCTAGACCCCACTACTGGGCACGACATAAGTGCATTCTTGATTGGAGCAATTCATCGATCGGACAAAGTCCTGCAGCATCTCCATGGGAAAAACTCCCATAATTTTATTCCTCTCAAGTATTATTTTTTCTCATAGGCTTTTGGGAAGTATTGGGTTGCCAAGCCTCTTTTGATCCCAAAGTGAGGATTTTTGCACTAGATGGGGTAGTTATTTTCTCTGTGCCAAGGTGTTGTGTTTTCCTACCTATACTTAAAAATAGGGTTATCAACCAGGAGAGCATTAGACTGAGTCCTCCTTACTTTAAGGGTTCATCTTGGAGAACAAACATCCTTGTACATTTTGCATTATCTTGAGGTAAGGCCGACGTTAAGACATTATTATGTTCAATTTTTTTAGGTGGATTAAATAGCCCAAATATGTCATTCTTGAAATAATTACGCTAAGAGTTAGCCTGAAGACAAGTAAGCCAAAGAGTGGAGGTTATGACTATTTCTAGGAAAACTAGATCCAAAATTTGCCTTTTTTTAGCTTCTTATGCATGAAATTTTTTTAAAAGGAGGGAATATATACATGTGTAAAGTTTTATTCAAAATTGGCCATTTAAGCTGGTCTAAATTTCCAAATTTTTTGTCTAACTTCTTTTGAGGAATAGGGGTAAAGTAAGAAAAAGCAATGCAAGAAGATTTGAAATGTGATTAGAATGTTAAGTGTAAAGACATACCACATTTGCCTATTCAGACCCCCCTAAACTTATCATTCACCATGTCCTCAGGGTGTTAAAGAGAGAGTTTGATCTTGAATAGGCAAGTTAGAGTTGGTCTTTTAGTAATGCCCATTCAAAGGATAAGATATTCACTGTGTATTGGCCTCAAAGATGGTGATAGTCATCATCTTGGTAGTGTTCCACTTTCTGGTCTGACGTGTCTAGCATGTGCATCCAAAAGAGTACTTAGAATCCAAAATCATTAGATAGAAGTTCTAATTTGGGGTTCCTATGATAGAACTACGATGCCTCAAACTTTAGATCATCTGGTATGCCATGTTCTTACATTTTTATCAGCTCCATGATCTTTATGGACACTTGGGTAGCTTCTTGCTTTATGACGCTGTTAGCAGTTTTGTGGTATGTTGCGTGTTTCATGCTAAACATGGCATCATATGTTTTGTAGAAAAGTGTTGTTTTGTTTATAGTATCAACTGACAGTAGTGCCCAATGCCCGTCATGAAGAATTAGCACGAATATCCACCATGGGACATTGTATTGTAGGTTTTCAATTAATCATTGCAATGCACCTGACTCTTTCTTCAGGAGGATGTCTCCCACTATTTCGTAGGAGGCCATGTACACATGAAGTAGCTCATCATCTAGAAGTAACTAATGACATTTAAAGTCATGTAACCTCATGGTGTCAGAATATCTTTAAGATATGTAGTAGTATTTGGACATTTTCCTGCTCAAAGATGGTTATGAAGTCATCCTCCCATGGTTGAAATTCATTTAAAAGAAAGGTGACTTTTTCAACCGACAACCCATAACATGCAAGTTCGTCAAAATTTTCAAAAGTGGGCATGATCACATTTGTAGGTTCTGGCCCATCTATCGACTGATTATTGATTTCAACTTCTTGAGTGTGTTTTAATCTCTCTTGGTCAGATTTTTCCTCTGGAGCATTGGCTTCTTCCTTGTTGATCTCTGTGTTGGATTGGACAGGGGGTTCTTCCTCTGGAAGCTTTGTTGTTGTTTCTTTAAGTTCTTGTATTATAATTCTCCATTCAGGTGCAGGAACAACTGGAGAAGTTGTAGGGTGAGGAGGGGTAGCAACAGTTGTTGTCAAATTAGTAGAAGGAGGTGGTGGGGGAGAGGATGGGACTACTGGGCTTGCCGTTCTTTCTTCATATGTTGAAGTTTTTGCCACTTCTTTAAGTTTCCTCAGTTGTTCTCTCCAAGCAGTTTTTACAGGTAAGGGAATCAATGAATACATCCTCTTTGATACATCTTTCATCTGTGCGTCATAGAAGAATTGCCTATCATGTATTATTTCCAAGATGTATTTTTCTGTATGGAAATTTTCATTCACAATTTTCTTGAGTGGGATTCCTCTATTGATGGCTTCTTTGTCATTCTTAATGCTATGAATGCACTGTCCCCTGAGTTGTGCTTTTCCTGGGGCATGCTATAGTCAATGTAGATTTATTTCCAATTCATATGATACCACCCACCGACTCTTTGTTTTAACTTCTTCAGGCACATTGAGACTACTTGAATCGTCCCATGCTCTAGTTTTCAAAGACCATTCTTCCGCAAGGTAGGTCTTTTGCACTGAAGTCATACATGATGACTTTTCTTTCTATAAGGTAAGCCACTGTTATGAGCCTATGATTGTAAGCCTTGAATGGTAGAGTAATGAACTTTAAGGCTTTAGTTCTTTCTAGGGTATCTTGAAGTTCTTTGACTGATGTTGCTTCACTTCTTTCCATATATAGTTGGGCTACTAGGTTGGAAGTTGTGTTGAAAATTGACTCAATTTTATCTCTGTACATATCATGGTCCCACACAAGACCTTGAAGAATACTCTTCTTATACATTCCTTAATTCAAAAGTTGAACACAAGTCTTTCCTTGTCAGATTGTACTAGTTGTTTCTATAAATGGCATCTTGTCCTAACTTCTCGTCATCTAGGATATTAGCTAGAACATGAATGTCACGTACCATCATTCCTATTACTGAGGTCATGTCCATGCCTGCCATATTACATGGTAGAAGAGGTGGAGCTTCCGGATCCGAGCTGTCTTTGCAATAAAAATTCATAGGCGGGTCAAGAAATACTGCACTGACAAACATATGATCATGTTTCCTTTATCATCCTCATATGTCATTTGTTCTATTTATACTTCAAATGATATGGGGAGTTCCCCTCCTATGATGTGCTCATCTAGTAGCAAATCATTCATGGAGCTTTCATATCTAGTCAGAAGTCGTGGAGCCTTGGAGTGGGTCCATCCTGTCCATGACATCTTCAGTAGTTTTTGTCATTTTCCCCCCTTCTTCAAATGATTTTGTCTTGACGTCATTCTCTCCCACCACTTCTACATTTTTGACGAGAATTGCTAGTTTTGTTGATTGTAAGGTACCCTAATTTTTTAGTCCCCCAGGTCCCTTTTCTTTGGTGTTATTTGTAGAATGCACCTGTGTGGCTAGGGAAGTGGTGAGATTGTCATTCCTAGTGGGTACTTCCTTCCTCCCTCTTGATTCCTCTTCTTTTAGTGGAAGAGTGCATTCAGAATTAGCTTCTTCTTCCCAGATTACCCTCTGTCCTATTTGCACGACAATAATCAACATACCAACCCTGAGGTGCACATCTATAACCTCTAGTGCTACAGATGATGGTTCAACGGTGACTGTGTGTTGTCTTTTTTTGGATTTCCTACTACTGGTAGTGGTGGTTTCCTTCCTCTTCTCCGCTTCTGCTCATAGTTATAGGTTTTCTTGTCATAGATCGCCCCGTTATTTACATAGAATGGTGAATTCATTTGTCATTCCTGTTAGTGCTTGCCTAACCTACATTTGGTTTGCTGGAAACTATTGCATTTATTGAGGTAGGCTGAGTATTGGTTGGATATCAGCCATTATCTTTTGTACCTATGAGGTTAATGTAGACATGTTTGAAATTAGTTTAGATATATTTAGAGCGGAGGTCGAGACAATCTCACTGAGGTTGAGACAATATCATAGAGTTTGTCGATCTCCTTCCCTATCTCCATGAATTTGTTTGCAGTAGGTGCCCGTTGTTGTTGCTTTGGTCTGCTGATAGAGATCACTTCATGACCCACCTCATCTACTTTGGTGGATTCTCCATGTTCTCCGGTTGGGCGTTTGCTGTTCTCTAGTTGTGGTTGCTCTTTCTCTTGGGTCTCTTCTCATGGATTTCTTCTTTTAGATATGCTCAAGGTTACATCTTCTCCGTCGTTGACTGCTGCCTCTTCATATTCATTGTGGCATGAGGAAATACTCATTTTTTGTTGTTTTTACTTTTTTGGGATGGCTACAATATTGTATATGACTGTTTGAGGCCGTATACCATGGATTTTGGTACAATGATGATGGTTGGAGTCTTTAGAATTTCTGTTTCAATTTCTTCCAAATTTATCATTTTAGGTGCAGGGGATTTCTTTGTTTATGGTTGGGTTGTCAACCTTTTTAGCAAGACGTAGGACTACCCTCTTCCTTTTTGTTTTCTTTTTGGCTACCTCTTTCGGCTGCTTCTTTCTTTGTTCAGCCGACTTACTTGTGCTCGTATTTTGTTGAGATATCTTCTTTATAATCTCCTCCTTAAATACAAGCATGTCGATGTCACAGCCTCTCAGCTACGGGAGAGGTAGACAATGTTTTGTCCTACCAAATCTATAGGAGTACTTCTATTTTGATCTTCCCAAAACATTGGCCGCATTTAGGTACTTGGCATCTAGTCAGACATCTCCCTCTGACCTTAAGAAATATCTTTTAGGGTACCCTAGTCACTGTGCAATGTAAGTGACTAGGCCTCCAACGAAGAAATCATAGGGGGCATCTGGTCCCACTACCACTACCAATTTATTGACAAGAATCTTCCCTATATGTATGCCCTTTCCTTCCATCATACTCCACAATATGTGGAGATCCAGTCTGGTCACATTGTCCGTGTCTGATATGAGAGTCAATGCATTGTTGAAGATCTTGTGCACCACCCTCATGGAGTCACAGTGCATCAGAAAAGCCTTGGAGTGAACATAATTGCACCTACAATTACCTAAAAGTTTCTCCCATGTTTTATCCATTAGGAAACCTCTTGCATCCTGGTCTCTGCGTGCCTTTTTTACTGATTCAGCTTGCTCGTTGGAGTTAGTGAAGATTGAATTTAACCATCTTTTAATTAGAATGTAATTGTTTTCGATGATGCAAACTTGTAATTTATATTCTTCCCCACACTCTTCCATTTCTCCTATTGTTATTGGTAGATTCCATATGGAGGACATTCATTCTATGGTGAGATCATCATAAGAAGTTTTCATATTGAAATAGATTTTGTAGATTCCTAACTATTCCAAGCTCTGCTTCACTCTGTCATATATTCCGAATTTATGTATGGTCTCCACATTACCAAACCTGGTGGCACTAAACTTATTCTTTTGGAACATGTCAAACTAGATTTCGCCATGTTCCTCATCCCTTGACAAAAAATAATTGACAGGTTGTTCCCTATGGACTACCGGTGATGTTTGTAGGGTAGTTCTTGCAAGCAACTTTTGTTGGGGTATGGTTCCTTCTATGGATGTGCCCTCTGGAGATGTCTTGGCCACTTTTTGAGGTCTACCCTGGTCAGGGCTAGGAGCATCCATTTTATTCAGATTTTGAACCTTCTTAGATGGTGTATACTTAGAGATCTCGGTCCCTATCTATTATGCATCACTTCTTGACTGCTCAAGTGTAGGCCCAAATAGCATTTTGATCTTGTCAGCCTCTAAGCATGCTTGATGCTTTCCTTGGTGGCTTCCCCATGTATCTTCATATATGCCACTCCTTCATCTTTTGTCTTTTCAATTCTCTCCATTTCCTCCAAAGTTATTGAAGCCTTGATTTTCCATATGTATTTAGACTCTTGGATCGCACCGTTCCTATTCTGGTTTCCTGCCATCTTTCACTTTGTAGATACTTAAGTATCTCTAGCAATATAAATTAGATACACAAGGATAGAGTTTTAATAGAATAATAATCAATAGGGACTAACAAACGCTTAATGGTTTCAGAATGTTAAGAAATAAACTAAAGTATGGCAACCTCAACCGATGGCTTATGGAAGAAATTGACAACCAATGCATGTCATTCGATGGTTCTCTAGGGATTTGAAATCAATGGTCCTAAGAGCCAAGTCAGCAACTGATGGTTGTCATGTAGGATGGACAAAAAATGGTACAGACTAAGAGTTAATAACCAGTAGTCGAGATCAATGGTTCAAGGAAGCGGTCGTCGACAACCAATGGCTAGGTAGGTGCTTGTGATCTGATGGTTTGAAATTTGATGGTTTTTCATCGAAGGGGCAGCAACCCATGGTGTGAGAGAAAAATACTTAGGGAGTACCAAAGGTACATGTCAGTGGTTAGGGAAGTGTGAAGAACTGATGGTCAAGGTCAATCGATGATTGAGCGACAATTGATGGTTCTGGTAGCTAAGGCATCTACTGAAGGATCAAAGAGAGAAGGGATCAGTGAGAACTGATGGATGACAAAGGTTGATAGTTGTCACAAGGTGATGGATATTAGTTTGGAGAAAGATGAAGGTTTGTAAAAGTGAGCTCGTTCAGAAAAATCATCAAAACTTGGAAAGAGAGAGTGAGAAATAGATATTACCAGTCATCGGCATCACGATCAACTTATCACTTTCGGTTGTTGCTACTCCTCGCTCTACTATGTGTTCGGGAGGATGGGAGATGTTGGCTCAGATATCAGTCTGCTACATGATTCGGGGAAGCCTATTGGTGAATCACTTGGTCATCAGAGAACCCGTCTGAGTTGCTTGGCATTCAGCGATGGAACCAGGAAGTGGTTGGAGCTCTATGGAAGCATCTTTTGATGGTTCTGGTCTCCGTCGACTTGTGAGGCTAGGGTTTTGGAAAAGTGGATTAATTGGTCTGCCCCCTTATCCTTTTATAGGGTGGTTGATGCTTGGGTGACCATCGAGTGTTGTCATCCGACGAGTACCCTACTTAATGAACATCCATTGGTTCCATCAAGCGATGGCTGGACTGTGTTCAACACTTAAAGGTGACATTGAGCATAAGTGATATGATGCTTATCTAGATGTCATGATCTGATGGTCTTGATTTGACGTGGAATATTATCGCACTAACAAATTCACTCGGGGTTGAAATCCCTAAGATTTTACCAAAACCTTGTGCAATAATACCACCCACAAGTGGACAGGTCTTATCGCAGTATACTTAAGTATCGAATCCCAAAGGACAACATTTTTAAGAGTCTTTGTTAGTCGAATCTAGCTAAAGTAAGACTAATATTTAGAACGATTGATTGGTTTGGGGTTGATTAAACTAAATGCAAGAAAGTAAAAGAGTAGAATTAAAGTTTGTTCTAGCTTAATGATATGGAATCGCTGGGATGGTGCCGAGTTTTGCAACCACTACACATGCATACACATCCAAACACATAACATCCAGGCTGGGATCTAACTTTCCAAATGGAGCTACTGTGAACCCTCCACGAGGATAGGCTCATGTAAGCGTCACCTTACGCATCCAATTTCTCATCACCCTCCAGATCACTCACTTACAGCTCTAAAGATACAACATCCAACTGAGGCTGAGGGCCCCCCTTCTGGGAAGGCACAGAGAAGCGTCACCGTGGGCTAGATGGCTCATCCCCTCACGGATCACACACTTATGACCTCAAGGAATCCTATCAGATGTCTCGTCAAGGAGTAAATCATGCTAACCAACAAGTAGGTAGGTTATTAGTCTATAAGCAAACATCGATGGTAAACAAAGAAGACACAATATCCAACTGAAGTTGTGCCCCCCTGCAGGTAGGCACATAGAAGCGTCATTGTGGGCTAGATGGCTCGTCCCCTCCCAGATCACACACTTACGACTCCAAGGAATCTCATTCTATTTCTAGTTTGGGAGTCTACCTCATTAATTGACATTCTACCCTACGTATAGAAGTTCTCACAACATAGGGAAAACAAGATGAAAGCAAGCAGGTAATCAAACTACAAACGTTATCAATTAACAACGAAATGAAAAGTTATTCACATTGCCTTGGAATGTTAAATGTAAAGACATGAAAGCATGGGCAGCGGGGCTAGTCCCCGAACCCCAGTGAAAAGGAACTACTCACTCATGGTGCGAGAAACAAGAAGAACAAGAGAGAAGAAAGATTCCGCCATGAGCATGATGCAGAAGATAGTCGCAGCTCGGTGAAGATGATGCGGTCTTCTATGTCGCGTCGGAGCAGATCTGGACGAGGTGGAAGAACCATCAAGGCGGGCTGGGAAGACCTTCTTCTCCACCATCTTTCTCTTCTCGGCCCTCTTGCTCACAATGAGAGGAGTAGGTGAGATGACGGTGGCATGGAGATGGTGGAGTGGCGGTGGTGTGGAAGGGAGACTGGTCCTTTATCAAGAAGTCTCTCGGCGTCCTGGAATTGATGCCCAAATGAGGACCGTTGTGGTCCTATTTATAGGCTTGGATGGGGTCCTCACATTTTTGCTGTGAGTTTGCTCCAAACAGTTTAAAGCAACCGGTTTGCTTGAACGGTTTGGAGCAAAAGGTCTTGGAGACTGTTTGAAATTCAAACGGTTTTGAGAATACATGACCATATGATCTTGGAGACCGAACAAATCCAATCGGTCTTGGGATTATGTCTTCATACGATCTTGCAGACCGATCAAATGACCAAACAGTCTTGGGAAGAACTGCCCATACAATCTTGGAAATTTTCCTTCAAATGGTTTGAAACCGATAGGCGCCAATCAGTCTTCAAATGTGCTGGCTTCAAACGGTCTTCAGCGGTAGCTGGCCAAACGGTCTTGCAGACCGCTGGGCTTTGATTGGTCTTGAAGACTATTTGCACTTGATTGGACTTGAGTCTCATTCCAAGTGGTCTTGAACGTGATCAGTCTTTGCTTGAGTGTCCAAACGGTCTTAATCCAAACGGTCTTAGATCCAAACGGTCTTGCGGATGACTGGCCTATCGGTCTTTGAGACCATATGGCGCCATACGGTCTTTGATCCAAACAGTCTTTGGGACCGTTTGGGCAGGTGGCAGGTGGAGGACCATGTGAGTGAATAGCTAAGATCGAGAGGTCAAAACTAAATGGGAAGACCACTAGGGAAAACCATTTGGTACATAATGATTGATCAAGACCGAATAGGCAAAACCGTTTGGTCAAGACCGATTGGTCAAGACCTAGGTTGAGAGGATCTTGAGTGAATTCCATATGATGGCTGAACCTCATCATGACCTACACAAAATCAATATAAATCTTGTCAATAATCTTGATAATTGAATTAGTTAAGAATTCTTATATTTTGTGTGATTTAGGAGATGAAGTCTAAAGTATTGAATCGAATTGGACCCAAAAAGGCGACTGAAAATCATGATGAATATGCATTCATCAGAATACCCCGAACTTAAACGTTGCTCATCCTCGAGTAACAAAAAATCTGAAACAGGAGCCAACTAGATACATTCAAATGGTGTGATTGCCTCCTCTTCACATCACAATTATTACTCTCTGCTCAGTATGACTAAGCATCTCAACTTCCTGAGACCACTGAACACATCTTACCATATCTTTGTTCCTGAGTTTGTTTTCCAACATCACTTCCTCCTCACTTTTTCCAACAACAAGCATGTCAAGGAGTTTCGTAAGTGTCCAGAGATACCCACTGAACAACAAGTTTGCATCTGATCTGACACTGGTGTATTTCAGGGTAGTGGAGGCATTTATTGTGCCTTTAGGTTGAAAATGGAGTGAAGGGTGGTATCAAAGGAAGAAATAAATCTGTCCTCTATTCGACTCGAGATTTTTATTATATTATTTGCAATTTCATTTATTGCATTTTTTGTGCGAATCTCTCCTCTATTCGATCAAGATTGCATTTTTTGTGTGCGGTTTGGCATCTTTTCTTGGTGGTACGCCCCTGTTAATTTGTGAGGGGTATGGAAGAAGCGGATATAGAGGGAAGTGGCGTGCCACCCCGAACTTAGGGTTTGGCACTATTTTGGGTGTTTTTGTTTCTTTTTGATGGATGGAGGGGTACGAAGATGATAGAAGAAGTGTAGAAGAGAGTTCAGATCAGAATGCATCTTGATTTACAATTTTGTGCACCGGGTTGTTCTCTTTATCGTACTCTGCTCAGATAATGACTTGATGAAGATCTAGTGGGGATTCCATGTTATTGTTCTACTAGTCATTTATGAAGCACGATGTGTTTGATCTCTATTAGTTCGACAAACACTTGCCATTTTTGCATAAAGATCATGATGTTAGGATTCATAAGCTTCACAAGATCATTTCAATCAAAATGCATATTTTAGAAAGAGCTGACCTCCCCTCTCTATCCTCTTCGTCACTAGCTGTAGTAGGCTCCTATGGAGACTTTCACCAGATTTGTGAGGAGGTGCCACAGCCATGCATGGAGGAGCCACTGAGAAGTCGGCGGCACCGTAGGCATTCCAACGAAGTGCCTGGTTGTAGCAGATTGTGTTGCCATGGTCTCCATCCACGAACACAGGGAGAATAACCCCTCTTTTCACCATCGCAGCAGCAGTCGTGAATGGCGAACCCCAACTCCATCAGCCACCAAACCTCTTTGAGTAGCCAAGATGGTTGAGGGAAAGTCCTCGAACCTGTTGGTGGTGGTTTTGGTAGGCTAGCAGCAAGGAGTCTCGGGAGCTGGAGAATATAGGAATGGCTTCACGTTGGGTGTGTCCCACTGCAGATTTGACACGAGAGGTCGATCAGATGATCGGAGGTGGGTGGTTCCTCGCCGGAGTCGACCACATCGGCAGTGCACCATGGCGGCGCAGACCCATGTGCTAGTGAGGAGGGAAACGGAAGAAATCCACATAGCAACACTGATTAGGAAGGAGTCACCATTGGAAGTCTAAGGTCAAGCGAGTCATACAAAGACGGTTTTGGTTACTATTGTGGTGGTGGTGACGACTGACGAGCTTGAGCTCCATGGAGAAGAAGCCCGAGGAGGCAAGTTTCCATCCCCACCCAAGCAGCGAGTCCCGGAGACTAACGTTGTAGAAGGCGCATGGATAAAGCCTTGTGCGTGCCAGGTCATGGAGACAAAGAGCATATAGAGCAAGGTAGGTGGAGCTTCCCCAGCCATGGTAGTGGCTGGTGCTGGTGACCTCACGCAGAAGGGGGATCGTGTGGCTATGGGAGTCTGGGAGGCTGTTGTACAACTGATGGTGTGTTGAGAGGATGATGGGGTGCATCCACGTGCCATCACTAGCTTTCCGGAGTCCTCGTCATGGTCCAACCTTGCAGTTGCGGTAGTTGACGGCGCTGCTATGGCAGTTCCGATCTGCGAACCGAGACGCACACTCCCAGTGTTGTGTCGAGTAGAAGAAACCAAATGAGAAAGAAAGGTTGAGGGGAGAAGCAAAAGCATGAACCGGACAGTCAACCAGGAACCAACCAGCCCAAAAAAGGAGTCAATTTCATAGTGGACACGTGGTAATGCCTGATTGACCAATAAAAGGTAAAATCCCAATAATACCTAGATCTTTGAAAATGCATAGTAATTAGTGTGTTTCTCAGAAAAATACAAACAAGGTATTGAAATTCTCAAAAAAATGTGTAGGATAATATGAAACCATTATATCAGTCTTTTTATGATTAAATCATAGTGATATGATGCAAGATGTGTTAGTCTTGTTTCATGAGTAATAAATATCAAACGATGACCTAAAATTATGAGAAAATACCAGTAAATCATAAATCATGTTTATAATGCATATGATGTCAGATATGGTCATGTTGATGCACGAAATCATGTAATTTTCTTATTGTGGCTATTTAGGGCTAATAACCTTAAATAAAATGCAATAAAATACATATATGCTCAATTATTGATGAAAGTTTACAGAGTAGCTGATATCAATATATGGAACCTTAGTTTTAATTATGACATCATGATTATGCATTAAATCCATGTCATATGAAGATGACCCTTAATACATGTTATGAAATCCTAATTTAGGTTAATGATGTAACCTAGGGTTAATATGTGCACAAAAAAATATATGGAACATAATAATCAGATAATGAACCATAATTTGGAAAATAACATATGTAAGATAATTCCAAGACAAGAATGCAATTAATGATGTACACATCCTAATGAACTAAGATAAACCCTAATATGGATGTAATTACGGTTAAGATGAGATGTAAGATGATGAGAACCTGATAGTATGTGGTCTTGTCTTAATCAGGGTTTGAACAGGATAAAGATGACATGAGGAGTATGTGATTAGGATGTCTCTTTGGAAGGTACACCATTACCTCTTACTTGGCTTATTATACAATATGCTTGTGTTATATGTGTAGTAAAATACTTGGCATATGATATTGGATGAAATGATTGTTCTTGCATGATATCTTGCTTGATTTCCATACGTATTGCTATGAACACATCAAACATAATATATCTGTTCCATTATATGAAAGCACCAACTCTATGGCAGTGTGCTTGGAAGTGACCGAACTGTTTGGTAGTGGTCACGTTGTACATATGGAAGCACCAACTCTTTGGTAGTGTGCTTGGACCCAACTCTTTGGTAGTGGTCACATTGTACATATGATCCAACTCTTTGGTAGTGATCATAAAGGCCTTAATGCCTTCAACTCTCAGGTAGTAAATGTACAGATGATATAATCGAAATTATACTTAAAATATGTGTTCTCTTTTGTTAATGAACATCTTTGTGCAAGTATACTCTTTTCTTATATTCTTCTGTTAGTGCCAAGTATTAGTTTTATCTTATTGCCAAGATATGATGAGAGGTAAATAAAAGGCACATAGGCGTACTCAGTACAATATTCTTGAATATTGTGCTGACGTGTACCACATGTAATCTTTTGTTTAGGTTGTGGTTATGCTCTTGAAGATCCAAGATAGTTGAGAGTTGTATGGCGAGCTGATGTACAAGTGGACCTGTTGTCATAAGATCCTATAGTGTAGTGGTAGTACATGTATATTTATAGTTTGTTGTTCAATATGTAATATCACATGTTGTAACAATTCATGTTGTAATTATATGTTGAATGGTGAACATGTGTGTATGGTTTTATTATTGTTCATGTACATGTGCTACTGATTGTTTCCTCATGACTTCCTATGATTTTCTTCTTCTTAGCCTAGTATGAGATGTTTAAATTTGGATTCTCGCTGAGGTGAGGGTTTCAATTTGGACGTCACACATTAGATTAAGTTTTAGAAAATCCATGGATGTCACACATGGATTGCATGGAAAGCAGCCTCACACAACTCATCCACTGCGAGCATTCAAATGAAGCATTAGATTAGCTATAAACAAAAGTGACGAATCCAACCACATGACTCCTCTCCACTGAAGCACGCTACACATATCTCAAGGAAAGCCAGGAAGTGCTGCTCAAAACCCACCGGCATGTGCAAGTGGCCCTCGAAGAATTATTAGCACTCTACAGGCGATGCAAGAAAGCATCGACTAAAAAGAAAAAAGACAAGGCGATGGATGACGAAGATGACGAAGACGACGATGGTGATTCTGACTCTCGGCTGACTCCAACGCCAAAAACTCCTCTTCAGACGACCAACCAGATGACCCAGGCAATGCTGGGGAGGGCACCAACCAAGGAGCAGATAACACAGAAAGGGAAGACGCTGGAGACCACCAGAAGGGTGGTAGAAAAGACCATAGTGCTCCCGACAACAATGATAACGTGACAATGTCCTATGTAGACCAATTCTTCAATTTTTTTGCTATGGGCTCTCTGGGGGACACAGCCAAAGATGCAACCTTTGCTAAGTTTCAACAATGCATCTTGGAAACCAACACTAGCTCACTCGCAGCATCTACCACTTCTCAAGAACCATCTACTCTGGAGCAAGCTGCAGTTATTTCCCCAGAACAGGAGGATTCTGACAGAGTGAGTCTCAACACCAACGATAGACTCGACTCCAACTCTGACGAGAATGAAGATCTGACACAATATTTTGATGACGATGAACAAATCTCCCTTCCTCCTCCAGAAGACCTTCCCCCGCCGCCACCTCTACCTTACAAGATGCATGACTTAGATATGGAATACATCTCTACATTAGATGTTTAGGACATCTTCATCCTGAACTCTATTGTAGATGATGCCAAGGACGGAAGGGGGGACATCCTCTATAATAACAAGAAAACAAAGCACAAATTGACACATGAAGATTTATGTGTTCTTATACAACCTCAGTCGGAAGTGAAGATGGCCATATTCCGTGTCCTGCTTGCCAATTCTATAGAGGAATTTCGGAGCCCGAAGAAAACGTAGCCAGTTTTTAATGCTTCACCAGCTTTAGCATTATGCTACTGGACAAGGACTTACATGCAAGGTTCATCATGCAGCTGCAAATGGGTCTCATGAGAAAAGCATGCTACATCACGATGTCTTTCAAAGTCTCCGTCCACTGGCTCCTTATGATTGTTGACACCGAGGCCCGCGGCGCCAAGGTGTACAATTTCTGTGCCAGTGAGGTTAAGGCGGGAAACATTAATTTCATTGGTTCAGAAGCCGGAGAAGAACAATGCATTCCCTTCTGACTTCTCAAAGTCATATGGGTCGCCTTCCCATCTCTCGCACACGGCTAGAACCAACCATGGTTCAGAATCATAAACCTATCCGTTCAGATGCTAGAAGGTTCAAGGGAATGCACTCTCTACACAATCAGATTCACTGAGGTGCTTAACAGACACATCCCCTTTTCTGAGCTAGCTAAGGAAGACATGCACACATTACGAGGATGATACACCATGGCACTCATTTGTGACAGACGGTTCTGTTAAGACCCGAAAATGGGACGTGGAAACGTACCCCACTATTTGTTCTGTGTTATCCAATGTCCTCAGAAGAAACCATTCAGACAAGTTCTAAAGGAGTTGGAGCAACAAAAACAACAGAACACCACGGTCATAGAAAAATGATAATGGGACCCCTACACTTTTGATATGACAGAAGATAAGGGGGACATAGATCTACAAATAGGAGCTACCATTAATAGATCCTCCAATGATATCATGCCTCTATCTGATATACCACTGACATTCCCGAACACCTTGTTACATGCAAGAATCTTTCAGATAATGAACTCAGACTCATCATGTCTTGGCTATATGTAGAGCATGATGAGCCTATTTTTCACCAAGGGAATATTCTTATAATGGCCGATGCACTCCATGAGACCGTACAAGTGAAAGGTTCAATGTCCGTGAGTGTGATGGCTTCCTACCAATATCTTCTAGCACGGGACTTGCCTACAGTCTACATGGCGTCAGCATACCTGAAGGATGATTTATTCGGCACAAAGAACTTTGGAACCAAGGAAGCCCTTACATTTATATACAATAGTTCCAATAGATAGATCAATCTAAACCAGAGAGAGTATGATATCATTGCAAACATGCCCACAGAGGAATTGGCGAAGGATTATGCCAAACAACTAAAAGATCTTCTCGACGAACACACAAAGGCGTACAATAGAGAACATTTCAAGCACCCAACCTTCTTCCACAAATGTCCCCAGCAAATTAAAGAATCAAACGATTGTGGATTCCACATCCTTTACTGGATGTATACCCTCTCTGTTCTTGGAAAATGCATTGAGGACATGAAGGACGTGGACTATCATGCATTACGGGGGAAGTTCACCACCAATCTGCTCCGTTCTCATGGAGCCAACAAGGGTTTAACAGAACATTGACACCCTTGCCCATGTACTTCTCAACCTATCACCTTGACACTCTGGGGACAGAGTGAGTGTTAAGTTAGGGGGGGAGTACATTGGGAAAGGAAAGATGTATTGTATTCAAACCTTCTCTTCCCTCTTCCTTTTTCATTTACCTATGTTTTTTTGAATTCACACAAATCATTATTTTTGACGTTTAGATTTTCTGATAATTTCTTTGATAGAATAATTTTTGTACATAAGACAACATTCAATTTGGTAAAGGGACACCCCCATCTAAGTTAGAGACAAAGTAGTCCTCAGAAGAACTTACATAGTAGCATTTAGTTACTTAATGGTGAATTAATAAATCACCTCCACACTCGATATCCATGCATTTGCTTCAGTTCTACATCAGACTCTCCACAGGTCAAAACTGCGGGCGAAACAAGCAAAATGCTCTAAAGGACGGGAGGGAACCATGTGAAATCCAAATCAAGGAACCTCATAAGTGGACCTCCGAGTACAAAACTGGAATAAGTACATGTCTGGAAACTCTAGGGAACATTTTTCTTCTTTTCAAAAAAAGGCTTGGCAGCCCAAATAAAATCGCTAAATACCCAATTCCTGAGCTGGTGAGCATATGAATAAAAGCATGAGTGTTGAATAAAAACATGAGAGTCGTGCCATGCATAAGGACTTGTATGAAGAGCCAATAAAGGTCTTTCCTGGCCGATACATTCAGCTTCCCTCACAAAGGTAGATGTGTCGTGCCCGGTAGTGAGATCCTAAGGTCTCCAAATATATGAAAAGATGACAAAGGTCTTGCCCGACCGGTACATTCAGCTGCCTTCACAAAGACAGATGTGTCACACCCAGTCGTGAGACCCTAAAGTTTAGATAGGCCCTCCCCCCTTCGAAGGGGGAGTTACACAATAACCTTCAGCCAACCCTCATACCTATTTTAGCTTCTGGTAGGAATTTCAAAGAAGTGTAAAACTTCTTAGAGTCGAAGACATGCACAAAATACGATCAAGGAAAAGGTGGTCCCAATGTGAGTTACGCGGCACGGAAGAAACTTGAGGACCACGCAACTCCCAATATTTGAAAGAGTCATAGTAAGCATAAGCCTCGACAAAAACCCAAGGGAAATCTCTGGTATAGAACTGAAGCAAGAGTATGGAAATCTTCACTAAATAAAATTGCCTCGCCACTATGTTCCTTAGCTCTATCCAGCTTGAGGACAAGCTAAACTCTAAGATGGGGGTGGGGTGATAACCTCCCATTTTGTGATGTTATCTTACTAGTTTTTCTTAGTTTTCCATACTCTTTCTTAGATAAATTAGATTGAATACTTAACTTTCTAGCTTTATCGTGAGCAATAGACTGACATTTCTCCTTTTCTTCTTATAGATAAACCCAAAAAAATTGCAGAAGTCCCAACCAAAATGGTACCGAGACCGTGAAGGTCCAACCAGTCCCAAGACCGTGAGGACCCAAACAATCCCAAGAATGATATATCTCCCATCGGTCCCAAGAGCGAGTGAAAGCCTACCCGTCCCAAGACCGAGCGAATTCCTATCGGTCCCAAGACCAAGTGAAGGCCTATCGGTCCCAAGATCGAGTGAAGGCCCATCAGTCCCAAGACCGAATGATGACCCATCAGTCCCAAGACTGAGTGAAGGCCTATCGGTCCCAATACCATATAAAGGCTACCGGTCCCAAGACCGTGAGGATCCAAACAGTCTCTAGACCGTGAAGATCCAAACAGTCCTGAGACCGTTCAAGACCCCCTTGGAGCCTATAAATAGGACTCAAGGGGTCCTCATTTGACATCAAGTCTTAGATGCCCAAAGGCTGCCTCCATCGCTCCAGAGATACTTCATCCTCCATCCTTCGCCCCAAGGCTGCTGGTCTAAGATCCACACTCCATCCATAAGCCTACTCTCTCTCATCGACATAGAAGGAGGGAAGTTAAGGATTCATGACCAAGGCAACCATGTAGTGTGAAGATAGTTGTTATCTACTCCAAGGGGTCGAGCTTTCTCCCTCTTATGTGGAGATGATGTTCTCCTTGTCTTCTCCTATTACCTTCTTTGTTCTTGCCATGAGCTTATTCCATGAATTATAATTCATGAGTTTGCAATAAAAAATACTATCTTTTCAGGTCAACATCATTTCTTTAATGAATGCTAGTTGCTTGATCACCAACATGTATTACATATTATCTGCTAGTACAAATTGTCTATGTTTGTGCTTTTAGATTCGATTATCGATTGCATGTTGGTTCTTGATGTATGTAATCACCATATATCTATTTTGGTACCTAGGAGCGCTTCTCAAGGAGTGGAGTAAACTCACTGATATACGTCGCTTAACACACCAATCACTAAGATTGTTAATCCTAGAGTTTAAACCTTTAAACTTTTCGATTAAGGTTAGTATAGAAAGGGTTGAATCCCAAAGGACAACTTTTTAAGATTGTTTCTTCTCAAGCCAATTGTTTGAAAAACTAATTTATTTGTTTTTGGTATTTTCAGATTTTGAATGAGAATGTAAAAGTCGGTCTGGGTGATGATTGATTACACTAAGAAAGAAAATTGTAGAAATTAAAGAAGCACTAAACAAGAATTTTATTTACCCTGCAAAAAGGTTAACAAAGATTGTTGTTAGCATGAGAACCTATTGTGAATTGAAAAGACTAAAAAATAAGACAAACGAGACAGTCGGTGATTGAAATCAAAGGAAGAGAATCGAGACTTTAGGGGTTTTCACCACCTTAGCCATGATAAGAATGTGAATTAACTATTAATCAACAATAGGTGACGACATGTGAATCACAAAAGAAACACAAAAGATGAACTCCACATGAGCCCATTGGTCCTGGTGCTCATGTTTCCTGGTTCATCATCCAAAAAGAGATAAATCTACGGTCACATCAAAATCTCTATGCAAATTGGTTTCATCATTCTAAACCCAGATTTCCATGGTCATTTCCATCTGGGTTAACATATGAATCTAAGCGAGTAATTACTTCACTAGATTATCAATTTAATAAACCAATCACCGTCTAAGGGAATCGATTACAATTAATTCGATCAAACCATGGCTAAGGGGCTATTCCCCTTGCCTCGATATATAACTACTCGTTCATAGTTGAGGAGAAGCGGAAGACGGAGGAAGAAAGTACCTTGGCCATAGTCTAGCCAAAATATGAAATTAATCCTTATGCTAGAGAAAATGAAATGGACAAGTTCTTAATTCCTTTCTCCAGAACTAAAGGAAGGGGAAAGGAGTTCTAGATCTAAATCAGAATAAAAGAGTCAATGAAAAATCTAAGAATGAACAATGCTTCAAGAAATAAAATTGCTTTATTGCTGAACTACATGAATACAAGAATAATATGCTCCGAGAATGCTAGTACAAAAGTGAAAAACCAAGATGATTAAATGAGGAGGAAGTGCCCCTCCTTTTATAGGAGAAGGAGGGGGTTATAAATTAGGTTTAGGATAAAAGAAATGACCAACAACGGCTTCTAACATTCTGGATCTAGTCAATAGAGGAAATAATTGATTGCTTTGCATTCTTTTTGCAGTAATTTCCCACAACAATGATTTCAAGTGTATTTTTGGGCTAGTTATAAATTCCGAAGCAGTTCGAAAATATGTTTTTCCTATAGATAATTGAATTCTTTTTCCAACACATACTTGCACATTAAATTCTACCTTGGGATGTGGGAGTTATACCAATTCTTGTGAAAGGTATTTACTGAAGTCGGACACTGTAGGAATTTGTGCAAAAATATCTTCTAGGGGAATTTACTCATGAGCTATTTTCCTACCCAAAAACAAGCAAATATATTTAAAACTCTAAATAAACATAAAATTCCAAACTAATGCAATTAATAACAACATGAAGAGGATAAATAACAAAACAATCCTAGAAAGATATTTAAAAGATGTAAATAAAGGGATAAATATACATTTATCAAAATACCCTAGACTTGAATCTTTGCTTTTCCTCAAGCAAATAAAATCACAAATAAACTCCAATTTATACTCCCAATATGCCATCCTCAACTTAATAACATCACTACAGTCCTCACTTCCAAATTTAGGCCAAGAGACCCAATCTCCTAGAACCACATAACATAAAATTCTATATTCCCTATCAAAACAATTGTCAAATCTAGCTTCTAAAATAAGAATTTTTATAAAAATAGGCATCGTCTTACTTTTGATTTGACACTCTCAATTTTTATTACTCTTTTTTTTAGTTATTGCACAAGAATAGGATGAATTTGGGGTGTGAAAACAGAGAAAGAAGTGACGAAAATATATTGATCCCTCCTCAATTCAACTCGGGATATGAATTTATGGAGTTGTTGCTACATTGGTCACAATTTTTTTCATGTGCACTTTTGGCATCTTTTGATGGTACGCCCCTTTGTGGGGTATGGAGTTTTCATTTTGGGAAGCATGTCACCCCAGACTTGATTTTTGTCTGGTGGTGGTTTTTTGCTTCTCTTTTTTAGAAAAAAACAGAGGGAAGGAAGAGATGTTCTTGTGCTTATAACTTTCAATTTTGTTTCATATATTTTTGTTAGAGAGTGTCATTGCTCTAGTTAGAGTATTTATATAAATCACATCATACAAATTTTATAACAAGATAATAAATTGCTTAAATATAGGGAAAATTATGCTTGGTTCTGATCGATTCCTTTGACTTGCCAACTATTTTGAGGAGTGATGTTATTAGGGGTCCTAGGTGACATGGTGGTTTCAGACATGGAAATTTTTAATAGTCTTTGCAAAAAGTTTACTAAATTCAAAGGGGTACCATGATAACCATCTATTCGTATTGGCCAAATTGATAAAGGCCATTTTCCAACAAAAGAATAAAAATATGGCCGACCGGATAATGGCCATGAACAAAGCAACTATATGCAAAACCAGAAAAAGGTAGAAATAATGCAAGAATAAAAAGATAAGGGGGTGGAATAGAAACATACCACCCACCTCCACCCCGAACTCAGATTTTTGCTCGTCCCGAGCAAAATCAAAACCCGAGATGGAGGGAAGAGAAGATAAAGGATTTCCAGGTGGCCATGGTAGCTCAAAAAACATCCAGCTGAAAGGGATGTGTATGAGGGCTGCGACCTTTATCCGAGGAGCTTCATGGTGTACCCTATGATAAGGTTATTGTAGAAGCTCAGTGGGGTGCTCATATTTTCTTTCACCTTGCATTCCCTCTAATAGGATCCATATATCTTCCATCAATAGTGAACAAGTGTTGAAGATGGATGTGGATTGGGGGAGGTTGGTGGGTACCCGACTGATAACACATGCAGTGCCAGATGTGCAAAGTTAGGTGATGCCTCGGTCATATTGACCTACATATAGGAGAATAGGTGGTGATATGAAAGGGACAACTTAATTTAAATCAGCATGATAAGTATTTTTTCTCTGCTCAAAATTCATGCAATCAACCTTGGGATAGATGGGATTCATGGTTGATATAGCATGTAACTCGAGTTCCTCTATGCAAGGAGTTCCCAAGGGTTCATGAGGGATAAAAATGGGGACATATTCCTTGCATTCAGTGGAAGGGGCTATGTAGACTTCTCCTAAGGGTTGTGTCTCTTCTTCTAAATTAGTTGTGCATGGAATGGGGATTGGTTGGTACAGAACATGTGGAATCATTTTGTCAAAGGGGGCTGGATGCTTATTATCCAAAATAGACTCAAAATAAGGGTATTGGTCTTTGATGTCAATTGGATTGTTGTAAGTGGTGGAGGGAGTAGTTGGATTTTTAGATTGACTCTCCTGCTTCAAATTTTCATATTCAAGTAGTAAAGTCTGTAAAGGAAAAATAGGGATACCCACATCCTCACCGCATGCAAAATATGGCTCCATTTTTTGTGCTATTTCTTCAGGATTGAACATATATGACACAAAAATAGGATCATCATCGTCGTCATCGCTAGGAGGAACCATCTTGGGATGCTCAATATCTATAGGGGGAGTTTGGGATTGATCCTCTAGTAAGGTAGCTAACATGGCTTGACTGGATTCAAGTTTTGCTTGTCCTTCTGCTACCATCTTTTCTAGGGCCTTAAGTCTCTCTTCCAGTTCAAGATTAAATTGCGTTTCACCATAGGATTTATACACCCCAAAATTTTGGCCATCCTCGCCACGCTCCCCATAGTTTCCTTGGCCATAGTACCCCTCATATTGTTTTGGATGGCATTGCTCCTCATAATAATCTCCAGAAGATGGTTGATTGTAACTTCCATTGCATCCATCTTGGTAGGAAGATTCAATATTATAAGGTGTCACCAATTCATGAGGAAACATATTTGAACCATCTATATTTTGGGTTTGGGCTTCTAGCAGGGCGGTTAAGAAGGCTTGGCTAGTTTTTAGTTTTGTTTCTCCTTCTACTGCTATCTTCTCTAGGCCCCCTAAGTCTCTCTTCCTATTGAGGATTATATTGGGTTTCATAAACATGTTCATAACCCCCAAGGTTTTGTTGGTTACACCCCACAAAATTTTGTTGATCATATCCCCCATTAGAATATGGATAGCAAGATTCCCCATAATGGTTCTAAAAAAAATGTGGATTCACACTATACCCACTAGGATGAAAGGGCTCGCAATTAAAAGGGGTGCTATCATAAGCATGGGGTAGAGTCGGGCATGCAAGAGATGCATGGTTGTAAAGACCACAATAATAACATTGTGGGGGATATTGGGATGCCCACTCCATTTGAAAAGGTTTTTTCTTACAATTCAAAAAAAAGAACTAAAGATTTGTACAAGACCATAAATTAAAAGGAAAAGCTAAGGGATTATGACATAAGGTTAAAAATTATAAAACTAACAATCTTTTACAAACTAGTGTATTTGCAGAAAAAAATAGACTGCCGGAATGGAAACTCGGCAGAAGGAGGAGTAGCACTTCTCGAATGTTATTCGAAAGGCATAAAAAAATAAAAAACGTTTTTCAAAAGATTTTTGGGGGTTCAAGAAAACAATTTATTATCCCCGACAACGTTGCCAAATTGATATGCGTCGCTTAACACACCAATCACCGAGATTGTTAATCCTAGAGTTTAAACCTTTTAACTTTCCGGTTAAGGTTAGTATAGAAAGGGTCGAATCCAAAAGGACAACTTTTTAAGATTGTTTCTTCTTAAGCCAATTGTTTGAAAAACTAATTTATTTGTTTTTGGTATTTTCAGATTTTGAATGAGAATGTAAAAGTTGGTTTGGGTGATGATTGATTACAATAAGAAAGAAAATTATAGAAATTAAAGAAGCACTAAATAAGAATTTTATTTGCCCTGAAAAAAGGTAAACAAAGATTGTTGTTAGCACGAGAAACTATTGTGAATTGAAAAGAAACGAGACAGTCGGTGATTGAAATCAAAGGAAGAGAATCAAAACTTTAGGGTTTTTCACCACCTTAGCCATGATAAGAACATGAATTAACTATTAATCGACAATAGGCGACGACATGTGAATCACAAAAGAAACACAAAAGATGAACTCCACATGACCTGGTGCCCATGTTTCCTAGTTCATCATCTGAAAAGAGATAAATCTACGTTCACATCAAAATCTCTATGCAAATTGGTTTAATCATTCTAAACCCAGATTTCCATGGTCATTTCCATCCGGGTTAACATATGAATCTAAGTGAGTAATTACTTCACGATTATCGATTTAATAAACCAATAATCGATTAAAACTAATTCGATCAAACCATGGCTAAGGGGCTATTCCCCTTGCCTCGATATAGAACTACTCACTAATAGTTGAGTAGAAGGGGGAGATGGAGGAAGAAAGTACCTTGGCCATAGTCTAGCCCAAAATCGGAAATTAATCCTTATGCTAGAGACAATGGAATGGCCAGGTTCTTAATTCCTTGCTCTAGAAATAAAGGAAGGGGAAAATGAGTTCTAGATCTAAAGCAGAATAAAAGAGTCGAGGAACAATCTAAGAATGAACAATGCATAAAGAAATAAAATTGCTTTACTGTTGAACTACAGGAATACAAGAATAAGATGCTCCGAGAATGCTAGTACAAAAGTTAAAAACCAAGATGATCAAATGAGGAGGAAGTACCCCACCTTTTATAGGAGAAGTACGTTGGGTATAAATTAGGTTTAGGGCAAAATAAATGGCCGACGTCGTCTTCTAACATTTTGGATCTAGTCAATAGAGGAAACAATTGATTGCTTTGCATTCTTTCTGCTGTAATTTCCCGCAACAACGATTTCAAGTGTATTTTTGGGTCAGTTATAAATTCCGAAGCAGTTTGAAAATATGTTTTTCCTATAGATAATTGAACTCTCTTTCCAACGCATACTTCTACATTAAATTCTGCCTTGGTATGTGGGAGTTATACCCATTTTTGTGAAAGGTATTTACTGAAGTCAGACACTTAGGGAATTTGTGCAAAAATATCTTCTAGAGGAATTTACTCATGAGCTATTTTCCTACAAAAAAAAGCAAATATATTTAAAACTCTAAATAAATAGAAAATTCCAAACTAATGCAATTAATAACAAAATGAAGAAGATAAATAACAAAACAATCCTATAAAAATATCTAAATGATGTAAATAAAGGGATAAATATACATTTGTCACTCACCTCCATTGTTGTACTTTCATACTATGAAATGGAATCAGTCAACGTATGGAAGTACAACTTTGATAGGTTGAGGAACACACTTTGTGAAGGGAGTGATGAAAAGTAAGTGAGCATTCATTCAGGGATGGCTGGCATTGCAATACTCCCACATTTCTCGTAGTTAGCTATATGAAAGGAAGCTAAATTTACAAAGATACTAACTGTTTAGACTCTTATTGCAAGCCATGTTATTATGATGTATGTTATGATCCATGTGTAGTGGTGCTGAAACTCGATTACATCCTAGTGGTTTCCAAATATTGTTTACAACCTTAAGTTTACTTTCTTGCCATTTAATTTACATTTTCATATAGCTTAATCATCAAATCAACTATTCAATCTAGATATCAATTCTTGAGTAGATAAGTAGAATTATAAGGTTTTCCATCTTGTTAATCCTTAACAAGACCGTTGTCTCATGGATTCGACCCTCAACTATACTATGATAAGACTTCCACATGCCTTAGCGTATGTGGGAGGAGAACTTATTATAGCACACACAAGGCTAAACTTCGAGACTTACTATCTCTAGGATTTTTAGTGGTGCATGCAACTTCACGCGAGTGGAGACTCCATCAGGAAATCACTTGAGCAGCCCAGAAGTCAAAGAAAGGTTGATAAGGCAAAGCAAAGGAAGCCAAGAGGGGATATTGTGATTGAGATTATTGAAGATGATTCTGTGACACCTCATATTGAGTTTGTGATACCATGTGCTCCACCTCACACTCCATTTGCAGGTCCTACCATGCTTAGTATTCCTCTTCATGGCTTGCCACAATAGAATCATGTTGATGCAAGCTAGGCAAAATAAAGTGAGCTTCCATTCCCTGATGAATTACATTAGCCACCCGAAGTGAAAAGGAGGCAGAAGCACAATGTTAACATTCTTGAGTTGTTTTGCCAAGTGAAGGTGAACATTCCATTGTTCAATACTATCAAGCCAATTCTATCCCATGCTAAGTTTCTCAAGAACCTATGTACTATGAAGAGAAGGTCAATGAGGAGAATACCAAAGAGAGTCAAGTTGACTTAACAGGTGAGCTCTATCATCCAACATTACTTCCTGTGAAGAGGAAAGACCCAGGATCCCCGCTCATACCTATCTACATAGGGGGACATCGCATAGACAAATCCCTACTTGATTTGGTATCTAGTGTGAATTTGATGTCATATAGTGTCTATGTGGAGTTGGGCTTAGGCAAGCTAAAACTGGCTCATTCCACTCTCCATTTAGTGGATTGTTAAATTAAAGTGCCTAGTAGAAGAGTGGATGGTGTTTAGGTGATGATAGACAAGGAAAGGGGCGCAGTGTTCTTGGTCAATTTTATTGTTCTCGACATGGAACCAGAGGATAGGAAGATTCCTATCATCTTGGGAAGGCCATTACTATCTACAACTAATGCTGAGATACATGTGCACAGTGGCACAATGACAATCTCTTTTACAAACATGAAGATAAAGATCAACATGTATAAGACCCCAACCCAGCGAACCTAAGATGAGGATAATGGGCATGGTCACTTCAAGAGTCTGACTGCTCATTTGAGAGAAGGATATCTAGATGAGAGACTTGATGATAGCTTTTGTGATCAAAGAGATGAGAAAGATAGGTTGAATGTAAGTGAGAGATGCATTTATTGCATAAGCGGACACCCAAGAATTCCAAATGGATGAATGATGCAAGAATCTACAAGTCGCCCAACTGATGGCATGAAACTCAACACTTGTGGGAGACAACCCACCTAGTTTTGAGGAAATTTTCACCTAACCTTTTATTTTTGATACTTATGGGTTATTTTACGCTTTACCAAGAAAACAAACACACACAATATACTTGATGATTTTGTTGTTTGTGAATCATTTTAGAACAGGTAAAATGGAGGAAAGATGATGCATTGAAGAACTAACCAAGGAGAAGATCAAAATTGAAGAGAAGATTGCAAAACATTAGAAAACCTACATGAAGGAGACCAGTATGAATGTGTTGAGGGAAAGCCAGAATAGTCATTTTGTGTAGAACAGACGTGGTGGATTTTTCATGCACAAGACATCTTGAGATCTCCCTCCTGCACTTGGTGTTTGTGTACTCTGACCCCATGACCTCTACCCTATCATCTTAAGCTTCTATTTCATGTTGAGTACAACATAGTTTAAGAGTTTGGGGTGGTAGTGTGGTAAGTCCTTGCTTTACCCAACTTTCCTCTATGTTCTTTGTTTTAAATTTTTGCTCAAGATGATCAAATAGTATAACATCTCTCATACTTGTGTATCCATACTTTGTGTGCTTGCTTTACATACATTCATATCATATAGGTCAGTTTCATGCAATTTTTGTGTAATTTTAAAAAATGTTGCACTTTTTCCAAGCATTTCATATCATGTATCTTTTTGTAATATCTGCATGTTTGTATCTCTGATTTTCTTATTTCTTTTTTTATGTTCGATAATGTAGGCTTAGTTGTGTTTGAAGGAAATTTGGCACCGTTTTGGCCAATTTTGCTCAAATTTAGAATGTTATACCCAAAAAGCATGTTTTGACCCAATCTCTACTTTTCGAATTGAAAATGATGACCTTTGACAAATGCAAGTGAATTATCATGGTTTAATGCTAATAGGTTTCAATGCTTGACTTTTTACATATGCATCACCTCTCTTATGTTTGTGAATGGTTTGGTTGAATTGTGAATTGAGCAAGTTATGAACGCTTAGGGCCTATGGAGTCACATGAGAAAATATGAATCTTATGGTGTTCACTCATATGGCATGATATTATTTGATGAAGTGTTGGATTAGTTTTCATGCAGGAGATTTTGTGTTAAGAACCACATGAGTAACCCCTCTTTGACCCGAATCTTCTTTCATCATCTTCATACCCCTCCGCCTCATGAAAAGATGCCTAAGTGCACATATTTAGCCTTGGCCACCTCCAAAAGTTTGGGGTGGCCATATCTACATCGCCCTGCTTCACTCTCTCCACCATATGCCCTATCTACAGTAAGGGCAAAAGAAAAAGAAAAAGAAAAAGAAAAAGAAAAAGAAAAAGAAAAGAAAAAAAACAAAATAAAAAAGAAAATATAAGATGCTCCTATTTAAGAGTATCTATATAAAAGATGAGTCTAATAGCACTCCAATCTCTTACGATAATCCTTTCTTCTATTTTCATACCCATTGAAATAGGAAACATCAAATCTAGCTCACTTCACCCTTTTTCTACAGCCATATGGGTGATTTTCTGTTGTTTAAAGCATAAGATTGAATGCATGGAAGTCAAACAACACTCCTAGTCATCACTGATTAACACCACCATGAGAGAGTCCACCCAGAACTACATGAAAGACATATGGATAGCTTGTGTGTTCTATGCCCCATATTTGAAGTTTATATGCTCAATGCTCTTTTCATGATTGGTTTGTGAAACTAGAGACGAGAGAGGTGAAATTCATTTACTTAACATCAGTGATCCTATCTAGTCAATATCCATCTAATGCATTGCATTTTTCATTTTGTGATTGAGGGAAAATTGTAGAGAGATTGAGTTGGAACATGCTTGAGGATAAGTATGTTTTAAGATTGGGGTGGTGATGCAACCCTATTTTAGAGCTTCATCTTGTATCTTATTGCACTTCAATCACATCTATACTTGTTAGATTACATGTTATTTCCCCTTATATGCATATTTGTATAAAATGCACTTATGGACATTATTTGCATGTTTTTCAAGTACTTGGACCATGTCTGGATGGATGAGAGAGAAGGAGGGGCCCAAAGAAGGCCCCAAAGCTCACCCAACCTACCCCTAGTGGCTAAGAGTCAAGCTTAAGTAAAGAAGTCCATGGATCATGAAGTTTGAATCTCATAGTGCAAGAAAAGCCCCCAACACGACTGTGGTGACACCGAATGGTCATGCTGCAAATGAAAAAATCGAAGGAAAAATATCAATTTTGCAGTAGTTGTAGAAAATCCTCCACCATAGTTGTGTTGCCTCCCCTCTAACACAACCATTCTACCCAACATGGAAATGCTTCCAGTAACCCAACATGGTCATGCTACCCAACACAACCATGCCACATATCACCTGACATGGTCGTGCTACCCAGCACATCTGTGCTACCTAGCTCCCAACACGGTCGTGCTGTCCAACACGACCATTCTACCAATCTTCAAAGAACTCAGAATCTACTGTGATTTGTCACCATTTTTCACCACAATCATTCCACTCCACCATGACCATTCTCATCCCTTCCCACCACAACCATGCTAGCCAGCACGACCGTGGTACATACAATTCTTCCATTGCATTTTCTATTCTACCCCCCAATTGACCTAGTGCTTCCCCACCACCTATATATATATGGGTGGTGGTTGGGCCACAAGGTTAGCTACCTTCTACACCCTCCAATCGCCACACTTCATTCCATATCCATTCACATTCATTCCCACCTACATTTTACTTCATTTCTTCATTTCTACCACAAAACACTTTGATTAGAAGGTTCCTATCCACTTCCCATCATCATTCCACCATGGAAGAAGAAGGAGGTCGACCTTGCAGCAACTGGAGAGGAGGACTTCTTCATCTTCAGTGAGTTCCATTGCTTCTTCAACCTCTTTTTCCTTTCTTTTGTATTTTGCATTTCCATGAGTACCTAGGCCCCTTAGGTGGGCTGTTTGGGGCTCAAAATGTTACTTTGATACCATATTAGGGGAAAATGATATGTAAACATTGTAATTTTGTATGCCTATGATTATGTTCAATTTCTATCTCATTCCTTATAAATTTCTTTATGGTTTGTTCTTGAAATCACCTAGGAACTTAGGGTTATTAGGGGCTGAGGGTAGCAATGGGAGTGGAAGTAAGGTTTTAGGCCCCGCATCACCCACATTCTAGCCTTGAGAAACCTCCGTGCTCAACACTAAATTTATCTAAACTATCTACTTAGATCTCTCAACTAGGGTTAGGGGAATCAATTAGCATGTAGGAATATTGTTACGACCCCACCTTCCGGTAACCCCCAATTAAGGGAGACCGGGAGGTTGAAGCCGCACCCATAAAATTCCGGATCAAAGGTTCAACATATAACCAATAACAATTATTAAATTCTAGCAGACTATACTGAAAATGGTAATAAAATTTTTCTTTATCATACCTTTGAAAAGTCGGAAGTACTAGACTTCTAACCACAAAAGATCTACTCTAACTAACTCCTCCTTGTTCTTTAGTTCTTGAATTCACAATGTGTCACTTTACTGTTTTGTACTTTGGAATATGTACCTAAAACGCCGACAAACGAAACAACAGTCAGTCGGTATGTGGAGGATCCAATAATCAAGAAACTATACTAACAATGTAATCAAGCAATTAATCTTTTTATCAATCAAGATTACATTTTAATATAACATCAGCGATCCACAAGTTCCATAACCTCTGTGCTATCCCTGCAGTGGACCTGTATACCAAACTACAACCCCTCATGATCCACCAAAATGGTAAACCAGTTTCTAGGATTGAGTTACATGGTAAACCGAAGAGTCTCATGAACGCACAAGGCAATCCAGTTTCTAACTCTCGGTATGCTGAAGAGTCTCATGAACGCACAAGGCAATCCAGTTTCTGACTCACGGCAATCCTAGACCTTTCTCTAGGTATTACCCCCTTTTCAGCCTTTTTAAAACACCAGAGGTGAACAAGGATCTAGCCAGTTATATGCATACTTATGATGATAATCATAGTCACTTTATAGTTGCATGAAATAAATAAACACTCAACAGTTATTTCAAGCAACCGGTAAATCATTCGGGGATCGCCGGGAAACTAAAGCGATTATTCATAAGCGTAACCACATACCTTTCAATTGCACTTTTCAAGATAGAAAGAGAAACCCAATCAACAAGCAAAACCTGAAATAAAAGGACAGTTTCCTTTTATTAATATTTATCCACTTCCATTATTCTAATTAGGATTCCAATTCCATAATTAGGGTTTCTTTTAGAATTTAGGGTTTTTCTTCTTCTTTCATCATTAACATTCTTAATTTATCAATCCTCATAAAACTCCTACTTTCTCATTAAATTTCCTTTATTAGACAATTGATTTCCTTCTTTCATGGAAACATGGTTTTTAATTTTCTTTATCTCAAATTAGGGTTTCCATACAAAATAACCTTCTTTTGAACATTATAATTCCAAGTTAAGCATTTTTGCAATTAAATAGCAAAATAGACTGCCATTAACATTATCAGGGTCAAACTTACCGATTTGACTTGCTAGATTACCAAAATACCCTTTCAACTTCCAATTAGGGTTTCTTATCCAATTTTAATCAACTTTATAGCCAATTAAAGTACTTTTGTTAAACCAGGCGGAATTAGGTTCTGGAAATATTTTTATAGTGTTCCTTGCATTTTTCTATGCAACTTTCATATATTAAGTTTTCTCATCTGATGTTCATAGCAATTACTGTGAATTTTGCAAGAAAAAGGTATTTTTCAGATTATTTGTCAGAGATGGTAATTTACCGAAAATTCTCGGTCGCCCGATCTGTGGACCGGTGGTTCGCTTCCTGGATCTGACGATCCTAGCTACGCGCGCCTTACTGGAGTCACTTCCGCCCTGGACCGCTAGATCTCGAGGAGGACCACCGTGGTCCTTAATCTAACGGCAACGCAATCGTCTTCCTCCTCCGTTTAGCAGCTCTGCGAGAGTCAACCTTGGGGTTGACTCTGAGTTCTCGACCTCCAAAGCCTGCGCCACGCACCCAGGGAGCATCGTCTCCCAACTTCGAACTCAACTAGAGCTCCAATTGGGAGCCCAGTTTACGCCGTGCCCCTCCCTGGTCGCTGGACCTCCGGCGAGGATCGCTCCAGCAACAGGGGTGTAGGTCAGGCTATAAAAGCCAATTGAGGACGGGAAAATAATCGCCTTGCTCTCCCGCAGCTATTGGTTACAAGATTGGGGATGCTGGTCCTCCCAAATACCCCCTCCTATATATAGGATCGAGCAGCTCTTGCGGAATTGGGAACTTTCCCAATCCGAGATGAAACCCTGACAAACCAGGGATGTCTCGAAACGATTTCGTCTCCCGAAGCTAGCAGGATTATTAGAAAACACCCACACGCGCTAGATTCCAGGGAAAATAGAGAGGGAAAGTCCTCTGTTGCCCGCGAACTCCTAGTCCCAGTAGATCTGGGACGATGACCGAGCATCGTAGGATCAAGATCCAACGATCCTGATTAAACGCGTTCAATCAAAATAGGAAATCATTTCCTAAATCATCCAATTAAGCTTATTTCCAATGGAAACTTAGAAATTTCATAACTCCTAATTGGATTGTCATTTCCTTCCCAAATTTTGAGGGAAAATCGGATATTTCATTATCCTTCTCTCCTCCAAATTTGGTTTCATAATGATATTAATTCGATTCCTTTTCTTGTAATGCAAGTTATTATTATATTATTCATATTTCTCCATCTTTTCATTATTCTTTTCATTATTAATCCCTGATTTTGAGTTCCTTGCTCTCTAAAGTATCAATCAACTCGAATTCTTATTTTTAGGGAAATATGTCATATTCTTTTCCTTATTTTAGGGGATTCTCTATGTATTTCATTGTTAATTTCAATTTGGGCTTCCAATAAAGCAAGGCCCAATAAGAACTATACAACCAATCATCTATGAAATACATTTCAATTAATCATGGAATCCATTCCAAACTACATCACATTAATCAAGAAAATTCATTTATCTTTAAATGATATTTACAAAAGTCATTACATAGTTTGGAAAATTGAGGTTATAACAAATATGGGTGTCTAGCTAGGGATCCATGAATTGGACGTAGGAGTAAATTCCAAAATTCACACATATAACCAATTTCCCTAAGTTCCTAGGTGATTTCAAACACAAACAACAAAGAAATTTATGAGGACTGAGATAGAAATAGAACATAATCATTGGAAGACGAAGTTACAATATTTACATATCATTTTCCTCCAACATGGTATCAAAGTAATATTTTGAGCCCCATACAACACCCCTAAGGGGCCTAACTAATCATGGAAATTGAAAATACAAAAATAAAGCAGAAAGAGGTAGAAGAAGCCATGGAGCTCGGTGAAGATGAAGAAGTCCTCCTCTCCAACTGCTACAAGGTCGTCCTCCTTCTTCTTCCATGGTGGAATGATATGGAATGATGACGAGAAGTAGATAGGAACCTTGTAAACAAAGGGTTTTGTGGTGGAAATGAAGTGAAATGGAGGTGGGAATGAGTAGGAATGGATATGGAACGATGTGGGGAGCTAGGAGGGGGTAGAAGGTAGCTCACCTCATGCCTCATCCGCCACCCATGAATATATAGGTATTGGGAAAGCACTAGGTCAAGTGAGGGGTAAAATAGGAAATGAAGTGGAAGAATTTTAAGTAGCACGGCCGTGGTAGGTAGGGATGATAATGGTCATGGTGGAGTGGAATGACCGTGGTGAAAAATGGTGAAAAATCACAGTAAGATTTTGGGTTCTTGGAAGGATGGTAGCACAACCATTTTGGGAGCTAGGTAGCATGTTCGTGCTGGGTAGCACGACCGTATTGGATGATAAATGGCATGGCCATGCTGGGTAGCACGACCGTGTTGGGTTAGTGGAATAACTACCATGTTGGAGGGGTGGTAGCACAACACAACCATGGTGGAGGATTATCTGCAACTGCTGCAAAACTGAGATTTTCCTGTGATTTCTTCATTTGTAGAACAATCATTTCATGTCACCATGGTCGTGTTGGGGGCTTTAGTTGCACTTTGAGCTTCAAACTTCATGATCCATGGACTTCTTTGCTTAAGCTTGACTCTAGTCTAGTAGGGGTAGGTTGTGGGGGGGGGCTTTGGGGCCTTCTTTGGGCCCCTCCATCTCTCTTGACCATCCAAGCGTAGTCCAAGTACTTGAAAAACATGCAAATAATGTCCATAAGTGCATTTTACACAAATATGCATATTAGGGGAAATAACATGTAATCTAACAGGTATAGATGTGATTTAAGTGCAATAATACACAAGATGAAGTTCTAAAAAAGACTTGCATCACCACCCAAACTTAAACATACTTTTCCTCAAGTATGGTCCAACTCAATCTCTCTACAATTTTTTGTAAATCACAAAATGACAAATGCAATGCAACAGATGAATATTGATTAGATGGGATCAGTGACGACTAAATACATACATTCCACCTCTCTCCTCTCCACTTTCAATAACCAATCATGAAAAGAGAATTGAGCATATAAAATTCAAATATAGGGCTTAGAACACACAGGCTATCCATATATATCTTTCATGTAGTTCCGGGTAGTTTGTCTCATGGTGGCATTAATAAATGATGACTAGGACTGTTGTATCACTTTCATGCATATAATATTATTCTTCAAACCACACAAAGTGACCCACGTGTCTATGGAAAAAGGGTGAAGTGAGCTAGGATTGATGTTTCCTAGCTCAATGGGTATCAAAATAGAAGAAATGATTTCAGTAAGTGATTGGAGTGCTATTACACACTTCTTTTAATTATATGCTCTTCAACATGTTCATCTTTTTTTCACCTTTTATTTTCTTTGTCTTTCACTTTTGCCCTTTGTGTAGACAGGGCATATGGTGGAGAGAATGAGTGGCGATATGTAGATATCACCACCCCAAACTTTTGGAGGTGGCCAAGGCTAAATATATGCACTTAGGCATCCTTTCATGAGGAAGAGGGGTATGAAGATGATGAAAGAAGAGTGGGTTTATAGAGGGGTCACTCGTGTGGTTCTCAACACAAAATCTCCTACATGAAAACTAATCCAGCACTTCATCAAATAATATCACACCACATGAGTGAACAACATAAGATTCATATGTTTATCATGTGATTCCATAGGACCTAAGCATTCATAACATGCTAAATTCACAATTCAACCAAACCATTCACAAACATAAGAGAGGTGATGCACATGTTAAAAGTCAAGCATGTATACCATTTAGCAATAAACCATGATAATTCACTTGCATTTGTCAAAGGTCATCATTTTCAATCTGAAAAGTAGAGATTGGGTCAAAACGTGCTTTTTGGATAGAACAGTCTAAATTTGGAAAACTTGGCCAAAATGGTGCCAAATTTCCTTTATTCACAATTAAGACTACATTATGGAACATAAATCAAGCACACAAAGTATGGATACACAAGTACGAGAGAAGGTTATACTATTTGGTCATCTCGAGCAACAATTTAGAACAAATAACATAGAGGAAAGTTGGCTAGGCAAGGCCTTACTATCGTACTGAAGGGTTCATAGAAATCCTACTTCCCTACCTTTTGTAATGATAGGGATATGACGGCTACGTTTTTTTTTCGATGTGTGTGACACACTTTTGACAACTCTTGAGAGGTAACTCTTGTGAGAAAGGGAGGAACCTTTAAGAGGCCTTTAACCAGCTATCATTACCATCAAGAAAAGAAGGGGAGAGGATAGGTTGTGCAATGCTATAATGGGTTGCAAAATAGAAAGGCAACTTCTTCCACATTCATCTCCAGGAGCACAACATGAAGTTCCATATCATCCACATGACAAGATAGATATGTAGACACTTTGGTGGCCACATTAGGATATCGAATTTGTCATCTTTGTTTCTATTCTTATGATATCCATAATCGGGTTTTCTCTAGAACAAGGTTATACACCCACAAACTTCTTTCTTGCTATACCATTATTGATGAGATCCATGGATGGAAGCATGGAGAGAAAAAAAATTATTTCCAACTTCTGTTGCACTTTCCTCTCTCTCCATAAACTCCTACAACTTTAACATATGCTTTCTTGGATGTATGTATGATGTTGACTTTAAGAACAACATATAGCTAACATGGACTAATGATACGTGGAACGTGCCACCTAATGCAATATGAATGTGTAATAAAGATCATAACTCAATATGTTGATGATTATTCCTTGGGAAATGAAATTAATTTACTAATGAATGTAATGAATATGCATAACTTATTCCATGGTCATGGTTTAACATGCATCATGTTATGATGTGAACTATAACATGATCAAGAGAGATGATAAGGTTATGTAATGATTATGATGTAAGGCATGAGAAAGCTATTCTAGTATGTAGATATGTATCATGCCTTGTGAGGTTATGCTAGGATTATAGGAATTCTGAGTATGTTAGGAGAAACCCCTAAACTATAAGTATTAGGGTAATCCATAGTGCGATTTGAGTGAGATCCTAGTGCTTGATAAAAATGGAAGAAGAGTGTGGACCTCTAACTGAAATTCATTTTCGCTAGGATGTTGAATCCCTATTATATCCTATTAAGTAGTTGGGTGTAGAGCCATTTACTTAGTGAGGATTGGACGTCATGTGGGGATGTGGACAACAGATTCTTAGGTAGTACACCAAGGATGGTATGATATGATAAGATGTGAGTTAAATTGGATTTATATGTCCCAAGAAAGATACCTAAAATATTTAATGACAATAAATGCAAGATTTAGATTTTGCATGTTTGTACATACCTTGCGTGTTAATATAAGTATCTTATTTATGATACCCTACCATGATTACATGTTTCCTTGTGATCCATGTACTTATTATGCACATCCCTTAGCTATGCATTTCTTCTAGGTGAGAAGTGTTCACTTTATAATGAAGAAACAACTCATAAATATGTTTTTAATGTTTTCCATGTGATCATAGTAATGTAATGGGTGTGTGGATGTTGGTGGAGAATTGATGACAACTCAATAGGGTTATCTTAGTTATATAGATACCCGAAATACTCAATAGGGTAATTTTAGTTATATAGAAAATTGATGACAACTCAATTTTCTTGATCTCATCAAGAATTTATCAAACCTAGTTTGATTTTTTACATGTTAATGTTAGTTATCTACTTTGCCCCACCATCTAGGTTTATTGGGTTAACCATAGTGGTGGCATAAATGGTTTGGTATCAAATCTTAGGTTTAGGGAATCTTGAGGGACGTTAAGAACATAGGATTGAATTTAATGTTGTGATAAGGATGAAAATGTGATGTCCCGGGAGTTGAGGCCGATGGAGTCAGCTAGTTGTGTTACATTTTGTTTGTTGTCTCTTTGAGTTGGCATGTTTTCAACTATTTGATGTTGAACTATTCTTATTGTGGACATTGTCAATTAAAAGGGAAATTCTAGTTATAGGACAACAAAATAGACTTGTGAATACATCCATATAAGGATCTTGCTTCCTAAGCAATTAGTGGATGCCTTGTCTGTAGTAGCTTCCAAGTTGCCTAAATCTGTGGAGCATGGAGATGTTAGAAAGACTCATGAGAATCTTTTCCATCATGGAGCCATGGACTTTCTAGGAACTATTAAACCAGATGAGACTAATATGTACATGATGGAGTTAAAGTAGGTATTACATGCCATGAATATTCTTGAGGAAGACAACAACCTACATGTTCTCTAACTTCTGAAGAGAAGTGTCAGTCACCAGTGGTCTATGGAAGATTCCACATGACCAAGTCAATCATTCACTTGGCCTAATTGCAAAAGAGAGTCAGAATTATGCTTCTTTCCCAAATCATTTATTAGATATTAGATTTGAAATTTCCAAACTCTAAAATGAAGTTATATGTATGAGGCATGTTTACTAGAGTTATTAAGGTTTTTTCCAAACATGACAATGAATGATGGTGATAAGATCAGATATTTTGAGGATTACATGACTGGAGATATGTGGGAATGGATATATACTATATAATATCATGAGAAGTTCATGACCTTTGTGAAGATTCTAGAAGAGTGGCGAGATTTTTTTGTTGAGAAAAATAGAGGGGTACTAAGAAGGATTTTTTTATTACAATGCATCATGTTTTGATGCTTGGCTAATACGGAGAAGCTTGTTGAGAATGTTGTACGTATTGAGATTTAAGTCACTCTAACTAGTGGAAGTGTTCAAATTCCAATTGTTATTTGTATAGGGAGTGGTGGTGTACCTTTGTTTCTCATGTTTCTAGTGGTGACATGGTTTTTACAACTCAATTGGTTAGAAATTAATACCCCACTTGTAAGTGTCACCATGTTGGGGAGTGTTTGGGACATGGCTTTTGAGGGTGTACCTCTTGTGTAAAGTCAAATCATTTGAGAAAGGTAACCAAATAAGTTATCTTCTAAGCATAGACGGAATCACTAGAGTTTATGTGAACCTTTCACCAAGTTTGGATTTTGGGGACAATTAATTCAAGGGGTGGCACATTTGTCTAGGTTTACCTACTGACCTACTATCATGAATCCATTCTTACCCTACTGCCAATCCCACTGTCTGGATGGGTAGTGTTAAAGGGATTAAAGCACCAGTTCCTGAGTGTCTTGAGGATAACACACACATAATATGCAAAAGGGAAATAACATTCTACTTTATTGAAATTGAACCATAAGGTTTATTACTTAAGGGACCGTAGGCAACTTGGAAAAGGAAATAACAAAATGAGAAAGTATAAAACTAACAACTGCATCCCTTTTACATTAGCTACCATGTAAAGTCTAGATTGATGTAGTAGTCTTTATTTTCAGCAGATAAAATGAAGGAAAATAGAAGATTGGCAAGTGCATGATCTTTGGTTCTATGCATGTCCTAAAATCATGAAATTCAAGACACAATCAATGCAATTGCATGGTCTAATATAAAAAACAAGTAAAATAGTTTTATATCAAATAGTATACTTGGAAAGACTTACATTCAAATAATCAACAAGCAATTTCAAATAGTATTTTGACATGATTTATTATGTGTTTCCCATTATGCTGATATCGAAAAGTATGATTACATATGTATGTGGCTCCATTACCCAAATGAGATGGGGGAGGTCATCAGGCTCCAACTCTCTATATAAGGGAGGGGGTCAACAACTTGTACAAGTTCCACCCTCTACATGAAAAGGTTGCTTGTACTCAATATCAACAATCATTATTACTGGAAGTCATAATGGGCAATATCATTTATGTTTTAGATTTGTTGCAAACTATAATATAGAAATCCAGAAGAATAATTCGTAGAGAATGAGATAGCTCAAACAAATACATAGCCATGTATAGATTTTCAAGAGGTACATAAAAGTATCATCAATATTACTAGTCTGTTCAAAGAGGCTGCATAATAGAGTACCTTTTTGGATTTTTTTAGAGTATAAAATCCAAAGAAATAATAGATCAGAGTCCCAAGTCAGATCTTAAATAAACAAGATTTGGATGTCAAGATCATGAAGCTAAAGGATCATGTTTCATTGTTCATGATTAGGCTTATTCATTCCTATTTAAACCTTAGTTTAGGTCATCCATTTATGATCAACAATATTTCAAGACATCCAACATTTATTCATGTGTCAAGTACATTCCAATTATAAATGACCTACCTAGGTATTTTAAAAATATATGATAACCCTAATTATTATAATCAATAATCGAGTTATTATCATATCTCTAGATCATTATCATAATAGATCAATATTATTTGTGTTCAAGATCATATCAAAGTTTCTTGATTGATTTAAAGAGGAAGGCCAGGGATTGGCTCTTAGGTCATATGATCAAATATTGAAAAGAAAAGATGACATATATGCATTTGAAATGGCTAATATGGGTGTTTTACTAAAAATGGAGAATAGGGATACGATACAGGTCTTGTAACCATTTTTATTGAATCGGGCCAAGTGTCCTAACAAAAGTGGACTATAATATCGATATTTTTGGATCTACAATGAATTTTCTATGATTATAATATGGTCTAAGAATTTATCCATCTTATTTGTGAGAGAGAGTTGAAATACCTTTAATTTGGAAAAAGTATCAGTCGTTGATCTAGTATGGATGGCCATGATTGAGATGCCCAACTAGTATATAGAGAGAATTGGTCGTGTGTTTGGGTTTGAGGGATGATGATCAAATAGTCAAATCTTTTGGATCTTCAAATCGCTAGATTGTGGTTGGGTGGTGGAGGGGTCGCTGAAGGAGGCTCGCATGATCGGGATCTTGTAGTTGCGGTTCATCATCCTCGACCAACCTTCTTGAACAAGTCTTACAGGCTTGCGATAGAGATGGTCACCGATGCTAGAGGATAAGGGTTAAGGAGGTACCAAAGTCGATGGCCAATTTGTTGCCTAACTTCGGTTCTATCTCTCAGAGTAGATGGTAGTCAAAATTTTAAAGAAGGTAGGGTAGATGCGAGATGCCCAAACTGAGAGGGTGGTTGTGCTGCTCAGGCAAGGAGCAAATATCAGGGGCGATCGGGGTCAAGGGATAGCATGAGAGTATGGGGTTATTGCGAGGGATGGCGACAACGACTAGTGGGTGGGTTTTTATAGAGATGAGGGTAGGTTTAGGGCTAGCTGGGGTTTGAGCTCAAATCAGGGCCACCAGAATGAGAGACAAAAGAAAGCAAGTTATCGAGACGGTGCAACGAAGCATGTAACCCGATCAAGATAGGGACAGTTGGGCAAGAAATCTCGAGAGGAAATGATCTAGAGGGATGAAATCTCTCATGGAGGGTTATCTGTGGTGGCTTGAGCCAACTGGGATTGTCCCCTATGAAGAGCGGAGGTTTAAGATGATGCCTTGGCTGCTCGATCAGGTTCCACTCTATGGGATCCTAGTATGAGGGCCATGGTTCATTCCCTACACTTGCCTTTGACATTTGACGTTGGAAAAGGCCAATTAGAAGGCCAAAACAAGAGGTTTTTAGCAAGTTATCTTAAAGAAATCATAGAAATATGTGGAAGTGTCTAATTGGACACAAATTTGGATCAGAGTTTCAAAATATTATGTAGAACATATATAAAAAGTTTGAGTGACTGAAAATATAGTTAGATAGCTTAATGTAATGCTTTGGATTAGGTGATTAATTAACCTAAGTTATAGAGTCACAAGGTGCGTAATGTTCATATAGATCATTATATTTCAAAATTAGTATCATTATTGATAAAGTAGTCAAAAAATAATGAATTGAGGTCAAGAGAAAATATAAATGAGGGAAAACAAGAATTGGACAAGATAAGAGAGACTCACTTTATCACATCCTCGCCTCCTTATTAGGAATTTTGTCTCCAAAATTGAGACTTTCTTGATGAGGTAAGGAAATCTTTCCTCCATATCAAACTTCAACTCCTAGGTAGCACCATCACTATCACGATGCTTTCCCAACACTCTAACCTTGTTGATCTTCTTATTTCTGAGATCCTTGGTGTGAGTATCAAGTATCTTGAGTGGAACTTCCTGATATACGAGGGTGTCCTTCAATTGGCTCAGGATTGAGGACATGGCTAGGATCCTTGACATACTATTTTAGATTCTATACATAGAAGACAATTTGCATCATGTTGTATTGTGGAGGTATAGACAACCTGTATGCACATTCCCCAATATGGTACAAATTTCAAATGGACCCATGTATCTAGGGCTAAGTTTTCCCTTGTTCTTCGCTATAGCTTGAATCTGTCGAATCTTTAGAAACACATGGTCGCCCACTAAAAATTGAGTATCTATCTTGTGTGCATCAACATAAAACTTCTAATGGTCCTGTGCCCTTTTCAACATTTTCTTGACCAGGTTGACCTTATCAGAGTAAAGTTGTAGCTCCTTGGACTTCACAATCCATCTTTCCCCTACTTCATCCTAGTAAAGTGAATATCTACACGTCCTTCCATATAAGGCTTCATACAGAGGCATGCCTATACTGGACTGATAGGTGTTGTTGTAGGCGAACTCAACAAGGGGAAGGTAGCGGTCCCATGAATCACCCCAATGATGGACACACAATCTTAGCAAGTCTTCCAAAACATGAATTGTCCTTTTAGAGTCTCCATCAGTTTGTGGATGATATAACGGTACTAAAGTTCAGATGAGTCCCCAGTTCCTCCTAGACTTGTCGTCGTAAGTGAGAAGTGAACTTTGCATCATGATCTGTCACAATGGATACATGATTCCCATGCAATATGACTTTCTCAAAAATGTAAAGCACTGCTAACTCTTGAACTTTGGTTGTCATCTTAATTTGAACAAAATGGGCTGATTTAGTTAGACAATCAAGTACAACCCAGATGGTGTCACTCCCTTTCTTGTTCCTGGGTAGATGGTGATGTTTTCCCATTTCCACTCGAGGATAGGTAGGGGTTGTAGAAGACCTCCTAGATGTTGATGTTCAACCTTGATCTGTTTGTAGGTCAAACACCTAGAGATGAAAGAAATGATGTCGGTCTTCATATTCCTCCACCAAAAGTGCCTCTACAGATCCTTGTACATTTTAGTTGATCTGGAATGCATTTTATACTTCAACCCATGGGTGACTGGTAGCACCTTCTTTGTCATACCAGAATCTTTTGGGACCCATATGTGTTGCTTGTACCCGATTCCACCATTCATACAAACCATGAGATGTTCCTGGGGCTTTTATAGCAACTTAGTCATCACCTAAAGACTCTATCTATTCTTCTGGTCTGACAAAATCTCAGACTGAAGGCCTGGTTTGACATGAATGTTGGACAAATAATATCTCCCATATGCCTTGGGGTTCATGGTGACATGACTTCCATGTTTTTGTTGGATCTAGGGCTCTAGAGGGGGATGAATAGAGCTTAAAAAATTCTCACAAGATAGATTAGACCTTCAAATTATATAAAATTAAAACCAAAAGCTTAACTGCAATTTGAAGTCCTAACTAACAAGCATAGCAAGGATGAGAGATTTTGGTAGAAAGCACTTGACAAGGTCATGTAGAGTGGTTCCACTTTCCAAACTAGGAGAGAGTTAGTCCACTACCTAGAGAGGTCAGCCTCTAGGACTTTGCAAGTGCTTTTCTCTATGTATTCACCAATAAGAGTTACAACACAAGACCATTAAAGGATTTACCCATCCAAGCACCGAGAGTCTTCCACCTTACCAAGGACTTACCCACCTTTCCAAGAGTCTTCAGCCTTCTCCAATGTCTTACCCACTCTTGCACAAGTCTTCCACCTTCAAGGACTTTTCTACTCTTCTTGGATCTTCATCCTTTACCTTCTCCTTCTCTTGGAGAAGATCTTCACATGTTATTCAACCTTGAAGAAGAACAACAACAGATCCATCTTCACATGGTGTAGCTTGTTTCACCTTTGCTTCATGGATGAAAGGGGTAGGGAAGATGGAGTAGATTAGAGATTTACAAGAACAAGGAAGTAGCTCTCTTATAAAAAGCCTATCTCACTCATAATCACGAAATGAAGTATAAACTAGAGAGAGAAAGGGGATCAAGTTACAACACACTGAACTATAGCTAGGACTTAGAATAGAATGAATGCGCAAACTTGGAATGAACTCCAAGGGGTCCTAACTTCTCAACATCTTCTTTATCATCAGGATGTGGTGCCCGATAGGAAACATACTCTAGACTCATAGCAACACAAACTACATCTTTCCTCTGACTCAAAGCAGCAACAACTACGCTTGCTTTACTAGGGTTATAAGCTATGGTAAAATCTTAGTCCTTGAGGTACTTCATCTATCTTTGTTGCCTTAGATTCAGATCCTTCTACATCAACAAATACCTCAAGATTTTATAATTTGTGAAAACTTCAAACTTCACTCCATACAGATAGTGTCACCAGATTTTTACAGCATGCATGATTGCGGCTAGCTCTAAATCTTGTATAGGCTAGTTCTCTTCATTAGGTTTCAACTGGCGTGAAGTATAGGTGATCACTCGATCTTCTTGCATCAAGGAACACCCTAATCCTTGCTTAGAAGCATCTATGAAAATGATGTAGGGTTTGCCTTCAACAGGTAACACAATAATATTAGCAAATGTCAAGCATTCCTTCAGCTTCTAAAAACTATCCTCACATTCCAGTGTACACACAAACTTGACTTCTTTTCTTGTCAACTTTGTCACAGGAAGAGATAACTCTGAAAATCTTGATAAACCTCCAATAGTAACCTACTAAATCAAGGAAACTACATATCTCAGATGGAGTCTTCAGAGCTTTCCACTTGGTCACAGCTTCTACCTTTGTAGGATCAATCACCATATGGCTGGCAGAAATCACATGACCCAGAAACATCACTTCTTTTATCCAGAACTCACACTTTGAAAATTTAGCATATAGTTGATTTTCTCTAAATGTGTTCAACATGATAAGTATATGTTCATGATTTTGTTCTTTAGACTCAGAGTAGACTAAAATATCATCAATGAACACCACAAAAAACTATTTGAGGTAAGGATGAAACACTCGATTCATCAAGTCCATGAAAGTAGCAAGGGCGTTAGTCAAGACAAAAGGCATGACCAGAAACTCATAATGCCCATAATGTGTTCTGAAAGTTGTCTTCATGATATCTTCATCTTTCACTCACATCAGGTAGTAGCCAGTTCGTAGATCCATCTTCAAGAACACAGTGGCCGACTTTAGCTAGTTGAACAGGTCATCGATGCAAGGCAAATGATAACAATTCTTTATTGTCACTTGATTAACCATACGATAATCCATGCACATACACAATGACCATCCTTCTTCTTCATGAACAAGATAGGGGTTCCCCAAGGTGAAACACTAGGGTGCATAAATCCCATGTTGAGAAGCTCCTGAAGCTACTTCTTAAGTTCGGCGAGTTCAACAGGTTCCAAGCGATAATGCAACTTCAAAATAGTCAAGGTTCTTGGTGTGAGTTTGATGGAAAACTCCACCTAACAAGTTGGGGGCAATCTAGGCAACTCCTCAGGAAAGACATCAGGTAAGTCCTTCACAACTTCAATAGATGATCAAGAGTAGGAGGTGTGGCATGTGGGACGATAGAAGCTAAAAATTCTCCACACACTTGTAAGACAAGCTTTTTGGCTTTGACTACAGAGATGATAAATTTCCGATCCTCTCACTTCCTACCCTTGACTCACATCCTTACCTCATCAGGATGTAACAAACTAACCTTCGATTCTTCACAGAACAAAACTACCTTTTACTTCTTCAACCAATCCATCCCCATGATAACATCGAAGGAGGTCATGTCAAGCAAGATGAAATCTAAGTGAAACATCCTCCCAAAGATACAAAGGTCCAAGGTTGGGAGTTTGAGATAAGAAGAGCAGATCTTACCACAAGGGGTTTTAACATCTAACACATGATTCATATATTCTGGTTCTATCTCTAACATGACAGCAAGCTGTGTTAATATGAAGGTATTTGATGAACCATAATCAAAGAGTGCTTTAACATGATGCATATTAATATGAAAAGTACCTTTAATGACTTCATTACCTTCTTCATCTTCCTCAGCATTAAGGTCAAACACCCTACAATTCTGCCTCTCCAAGGGTGGTTGACGACCTTGCCAGTTCTAATTGTTCTTATTTCTTCGAGGCAGATTCTATCACTATATCGGCTATTGAGCAGGCTACTGAGGTGGGGCTTGATCCCTACCAAGCTTGAGACTATTAGGTCAGATGTGTCCAGCTTGGCCACACTCATGGAATATGGGTGCAGGTTGATCATCTCCATGGGGTTGACCTTTGCCAATAGGGAATCTCCTTGGTGGGCGAGAAAGGGCGCAATTGTTGCACTTGTGGTGCCCTTGGTTTCCACCTATGTTCTTCCTTTTGTTGTTGTTGTTGTTCCCAGAAGACTGGAACTTGGGGTAAGATTCTATCACTAAATCCTTGTCCACCATTTGTTGGAATATTAGGGGTAGATGGGGAACAAGGTTACTCCCAACATTTAAACCCCCTAGGAATAGGGTTGATCTTCTTTCACTTATAATATCCACAACATAGTGCTCTAGGAGGAGGAAACATTGCACGTACTCAGAGATGCTCATTCTTCCTTGTCGTAGACTGTTGAACTCTTCTTCCTTCCTCTTTAGATAGGCGGGGCAAATGTACTTCTCATGGAACAGCTTGAGGAACTTCTCCCAAGTCATGCTTGAAATATAGCGAGTACGAGCTATACCCGTCCACTAGACCCATGTTGGCCCATCCAACACATAAATTGCAAAGCAAACCTTCTGATGAGGAGGACACACCATGTCGTCAAAGGTACACTCCAAGGCCAACACCCAATCATTAGCCTTATCCTCCATGTTTGGCTCACTCTCACCCTTGAAGTATAACAGTTGCATCTTGATGAAGTCCATAAGGTTGAACTCCTTCGGCTTAGTTGCAGTAGTTGTAGCATCGGAGAGTTTCCCATCCATGGTGGTTGAGAGAAGATGTCACAACATGGTCAGCTCTTGTTCAGGGGTCAGAAGAGGTGTGCCTATTGGGGCAGTGGGGACTATTTCGGTGTTTGAGGGAGTCACCAGAGTGTCCCGGTTGTCAGTGTTGTCGGAGGAGGCTCCCAAAGAGGAGTTGTTCATGTTTCCAAACAAATCTCCCTTCCTGAAAGATAAGGGTATAACATAGCATAACCATGAGTAGACAACAAGTATATGTAAGGCTACTATTTCCTCTTGGCACACTATTTCAAACAGTCAGTATCAACATAGGACAAGCATGTATCATACTGATCTGGGAGTCCTCATAAGCCAAGCTAGTAGCACAGAGGAAAATATACCAGCCCCTAGACTGTGATCCTTTCTAGACATCCTTGCTTTCAACTTATGCCCTAGTAGTTGCCCAACAAGCTCTGATACCATGCTGTAAAGAGGCGAGATCACCTCCTTACTAAAATTTAAAGGAAATACAAAACATCAACCTTTTTTTTCAAGAATAATAAACATTGTGGAATGCATGTATAATCATCCAAGTAAATAAGCATGTTTTAGATACACATAAAATGTCAATAGAAGCAAAAAGAAAACTAAGTTATTACATTGCTTTTTGAACTTAGTTCACTACATGAGTTTCTTGAACAGGAAATACTAAAAATAAACTATTGGGATCTAGGAATAAGAAACTAGTCATCCTTGATAGCAAAACTGGTCTCTACTCCTAACCTTGATCTCTTGTGCATTGTTCAACACCTTGATCAAACCCTGAGTGGTTGGGAAAGCACCCAGCAAAAGAGAGAAGCAAGGTATGTGTCAGAGATAATGAACAAGGACAAAAGATAAGAAATTACATGGAAAGTAAGGCTAAGGTTTCATCATAAGATGAAGATGGTCAAAAGTATGAGGCATAATCAAGTAGATGCTTGCCGTAATAAGAAAAATAATAATTTTTTTGCATGCATGATTAATATTGACTACCTTAAATAAGTAGAGTTGAGGAACCTACCAGACTCTCAACCAAATAGGTGAGGGAGAGTAACACATTTCAGTCACCTATCAAATATTTTATATTGGGGAAAGTAACACATTCCCCTAGGCAAATTTACACATGCCCTATCAATGGGTAGTTGTACAAAAGTACCACTACACTAGTTAAATAGTCTAATAAAATCAGCATGATAAAAAGAACTATGAAAAGTATAAGCATCAAATAATAGAAACATGGCAGTGGGTGCAAGACCCAAGAAATATAAAACAAAGCTAATTTTGAAGAAAATATAGCAAAGTATATAATAATAGAGACATTAGGGTTTTATAAGTGCCTCATTAGGGAAATTATGTTAGGTTGCTAATATCCCAAATAAGGTTTAAGGATGCACATACCTCTCTTAATGAATTCAATTACTCACTTTCACCATTTTAATCGAGTCCAAGGGTCAATTTTCTTGTTTGCAATGTATAATCATGTATTAGGGTTTTTCATATGTATTAATGTAAAGAAAACCCCTATTTTGGACTTTTTGAGCAAAAACTAAATTTAGACTCTAAAATTATCACCATTGATCTTATTAGGTTCTCCTAATTAAGTAAACATATAATTTTGTCAATTTTTCAGTAATGGTAATTAAAGTGTATTTTTTGTGATTTTTATGTATTAAGATATTTTTTAGAAAACACCTTTCAACAAAACTCAAAACCAAGCCTTGAAAGTAATTTATTAGAAAACTACATTTTTCTGATCCAAATCATATTTACTTTTATTTTTTGACAAAGGGATAAAAAGATATGATTTTTCCAATATGGACCAAGCAGAAGATTAGGAAAATACATTTAAGTGATGAAATTCACGAGGAAAGGAGAAGAGCGGGGCCCAACCCACTAACTTGCCCCAGTCAGAGTCAGCCAAGTCATGGGTCAAAGGTGCGACTTTGACTCGCTCAAATAAAAAGAGCTGATGGTGAAATGACCATTGCGACCTTGAGTGAGAAAATAGAGAAAGAACAAATGAGAAAGGGCAAAGCGGTAAAACTACTGAGAGGATTCTTCATCCTGTGCTATTTCCATGGATGAAAGAGAAGCTCAGCCAAGATTTGGGAAAAACCACATGGGAAGATAATTTAGAAAAGTAAGAACAGAGAACGGAGAAGAAGAGTATCACAAATTCACTAGCGTGAGCAATCGACCCAAGGTAGCATGAGGAGCCAAACCTAGTCTCCGCAAACCCAAACACGTTCCAAGCTTCCTATCATCCACACACACGAGCAATGACAAAATCAAGAGGAAAGGGGAATTGATCAAGAGGAGACAAAGGTGTTGGGGGTACTATTTATAGATATGGGAGTGTATCTAGGGTTTTCCCAAGGTGTCTGAGGTACCTTGTAGCCCAAGAATAGGTGTTTTTGAAATACACAACCATAGGGTTAAAGTAAAGTATGCATGGGTGCGCGTTCGTTTTTAGAATGAAATGGAACAAAAGCCTTTGATGGAGTTGGATCAAAGAGCGCAAAATTCAAATATGAAAATTTGTTGCCAACTGTTCCTATTTCCTTTTTAATCGAGAGCTAGACGACGACGGATGGTCGTCGGATCGAAATAATTCTGATTAAAATCTGCATGACAAGTTAAATGGAATCCTATTCAATTTGGAATATAATATATATACATTAATTTTTCCTTTTTCTCTCTCCTCATTTGAGGGTGCAAACATGCTCCAAATTAGTTGAAAATTGACACCTAGCATATTTTTGATATGAGGAATCCAAGTGTGCAATTAGATTTTCCTTTTAAGAACCTTTGATGTGTTAAATAAAAAAATCATATTTCTCTTTATTCCATCATTAAAGGTTATAGGATTCTCCATATTTGATGAAATTTCACTCACAAGTCACATTAAGTGTCTTGGATACGAGTTTGCCATCAATTTTACATGTTGAAGTTGTTAAGTGGATATTTTACAAAATAACCCATTTATAAACTTTTATTGAAGTATTTGTCCATAAATACTTATAATGCTAAATTTCGTGAACAAATGTACACCAAACTATTATAATTTCCACTTATTCCACATCAAGGATAGAAATGAATAGAAAAACTTAAGGCTAAACTAAGATTATACATGGATTTCAGTTCTTTACAACTGCAAAGTCAAAGTCAGTGCCACACAAGATCTAGGATAATTTGGAATCCTATGATCTCCCACACCCTCAGTAAGTCTAAGTCTGCTGGAGTGACATATAAAGTACAATTGCAAAACATCCTACTCCACCTTAATATATAGTTACAAAACTAGTGAAAATGGAGTTACGACCACAGCCGCTTGCTGAGGTATGACTGTAGCCATCCTCAATATACATCATATTTATGCTGAATCATGTTGTCTGAGATACGATCTCAACCATTCTCCCACCAAGGTATGACCGTAGTTGATCTTGTGAAAATGCATATACTGAACAGTATACGACTCCAAGCCTCCATCGAGGGAGAACTAGGTTCACCATCCAACAAGTACTAACATTGAAGATGGATGTATGGCATAGGACAACTACACGATTAAGGTTTCACTTGATTAGTTAAGCCAATGAGTATCTTTTAGCATCAATCATGTTACAATGTACAAAACCTAAACAAATTCTACAAAATAGGGGTAAAGGTACAACTCCAAAAAATATAAAATGTATGTCACATCATCTCTTAATGTCATTGTCATACAAGGCCATAGACCTTATCACATCACTAGCGGATAACAATCCCTCATCTCATCACTAGAGAATATCACCTCAAATTAGGCATAGAGCCTCTACCAAGTCATAAGACCCAATTCACATAATCATTCACATTACCATTAACTCATCATGCCTCATAAAGGCTCACAATCATCACCATGTGTCATGTCAAACACACCATAGCAATAACTAGCTATGATATTCATTCTACCTGCAAGGTTAGGGTTACACAAGTAGGAGAGAGAAAACATCAACTCATGCTACTCAACAATAAAGATCAACAAATACATCATACACTTGAAATTAGGGTTAGGGTCTCAAATAACTTAGGCATTTCCATTTCAATGCTTGTCATTAAACTATATGTACATCATTTCCCACATTCTTGGAGCACATTAGGGTTAAGCATCATCATTATCATGATTAGTTAATCATCCCAAGAAACACTATGTTTTGATCATACAAGAAAACAAGTGTAGCGACCATCCTTCATAGCATGTGTAGCAACCAAATAACTGAAGCATATGTTGCAACCAACATGAGTACACATTGTAGCGACCATTCACTCATGGATGTGCATCAACTGAACCACCAAAGCATATCTTGCAACCAGCATTGTAACCAAAACCCAAACATAGTGTTGCAACTGGAATACCACCCCTAGAATCGACCATCACAAGACCTAACAAGGTAGCATCCATAAAGCAAGCTAGGGTTAGGGATTGGTAGTGACCAACCAACCTAAGCACCCAACAAAAAGCACTACAACTGCAACAAGTCCCAACATGAGTAGCGACCCCAAAGAATAGAAAAACATGGTGATCGAAACAAATCTCATCATCAAGGAATCCAAGAGTCACCAAGATGGTGACAAAAGAACGGAGGAACATCGAAACCCTAGAAGCGATCACCATCAAGATTAATAAGGAAAATCATGCTAAGAGAGTGAAAACTGACATTGAACACATGCACATAATACCCAAAACCACCATCAAACACGAGATGGCTGAACCGTACCAAACATGGTAATGAAACCAAAGAGCAAGGTACATGCAAGCTACAATAACTTATCATCACATAGAAAATTAGGTGCATGAAATTAGGGTTTAGGAGAAAGAGTAATACATACAAGAATACTTTATAAGCATAAACCCAATATTATCATAAAATCATCTAGAATATTTAGATTACCATTTAGAGATAAAAATAGTAACATGTAAGAAAGAATATAGTGCAACACTAGAAGATGGAAAAGTTATATAACCCTCCTTAAGATGAAGATCAACCTCCAAAGCCACAATATTCAAGAGAGAAAAAGAAGATCCAACTTAGGTGAAATCCTCAGCCACAAGGTCACCTCAAGAAGAAGAAAAACACACCAATGTCAAAGAGAAGCTCAACAAGAAGAAAACTTAAACCCTAGGCCGACCAAAGAAGAAGAAATAAGAAAGGAGGAAGCTTCATCTCACTTAGGTACTACCATAGTCAAACCATAGTCTCTGACCTCTATGGAGAGTAGATCCTCAAGAATCCACCATGGTAATCCATAGTCTCAGATATAAGAGAAGGAAGGAAGAAGGTAGGGTATAAAGGAAATGAGGTCAAAGGTGTAGAAGCATGTACTAGAACGAAGATCACCAAGGGTCACCACAAGGAAGATGACCAAGATCAAGATCACCACATGCAAGAGAAGATTGCCCACTTCATACAAGATCAATACCTTCTTATTGCTCCACCAAGAGCAAGGTCGAGGAAGAAAAGAGGAAAAAGGGCTAAAGGAGATACTTGCATGTGAAAGAGAGAATATATATACTCAAGGAGTAGGACGGAGGTAAGGATATGAAATGTCAAGGTAAGGGATAACCAAAATGACTACTGTCCACCAATGGATCAGTCATGCAAGCACACATGCAAGAGGTTTGCTAAAAACTATGTGATGTAGAGACCACTTTGGTCCTCACCTCATCATGTTCAAAGCAAAAAAACTAAACAAGGTCGCAACACATCTTCACAAGGGCAACCCTACCAAACAACACAAGGAATAAAACATCAAGGTTGCAACAAACATCACCCAAGGAAGTGGTGTGGTCGCAACACCAAAAAGACCAACTCACGGGGTCAATACACTAATCAAACTCAAACATCTATGTAAAGCCATGCAAACCCTAATATCATATCATGATGCCTCCTCATCAACCAAGGCCTAACAAGGTGCCCCAAAGCATCATTCTCTCTAATTATGCTAAGGCACAGAAGGCACAACCTACATGTGACAAATTGCAAGACAAACCCTCATCATGCATAAATTGCAACTTGGTCCAAAACAAGCCTTACTAGCTCAACAATCAGCCATACAGGACCAAACTAAAAACATAAGCATGTCACATGTTATCAAGGCAGCTCAAGAGATTAGATTAAGGTTTAAGAATATTATTAAGAAAATCAACCCCAACCAAGCACTAAGCTTGGTCAGGTGCCTTACAACTCCCTTGAGGGCTCTTTCCCTTATCATTATATGTTCCAGAAGTTCCTTCACCATTCCTATTGCTCCTGGTTTTTGGGGCCATTTGCAAAGTTTCAATTGGTATAAGTTTCTCATTTGTAATTTTCAAATCAAAGATGTGTTAGATCATGTCAATACTTTAATTCAACTTTATCAAAGTATTTTTAAACTTTAGTTCTTTCCCATCCTTAGTCTACCTAAATTAGAGAGAGTGTAGATCAAGTCATGGCATCCTAATGAGAGAGAAAAGATGAGAAGTCATCCTACTCACTTCTAATAGGTGGCTTAAGGTAGTCCTTAAAGAAGAGATGGGATGCTAGAAGACTCTCTAGAGTTATAGGAAATCCTTTAGTTCATTTCTAGATCCATTAAGACCAGGTGTAACAGAGGGAACCTCAGCAACCATGAAAACCAATTGGATGAATTATGCCAAAACCTCCATTATGATCTTTCTAGACACCTCTATTTCACCATAGTGAACTTTAGGGCTTTCTTGGTTCACAAATTAAATATATCAATTCTTATGAAGTGTGTTATGGCTCTGGTACCAACTGTCATATATCCATTCTCACCCTAATCCCAATCCCACTATTCGGATTGGCAGTGTTGAAGGAATTAGAGTGTCGTCCCTGAGTGGCCCGAAGATCACACACATAATATGCAAAAAGGAAGTAAAATTCTACTTCATTGAATTTGAACAATAATTTTTACTACATAAGGGCATGTAGGAAACTTGGAAAAGGAAATAATAAGATGAGAAAGTCTAAAACTAAGAAATACATCCCTTTTACATTAGTTCCCAGGTAAATTCCAGATTGATGTAGCAGTCTTTATTTTCAGTAGATGAAATGAAGGAAAATAGCAGATTGGCAGGTGCATAATCTTCAGTTCTTTGCATGGCCTAAAATCGAGAGATTCAAGACACAATCAATGCAATTGTGTGGTACACTATAAAAAACAAGTAAAATAGTTTTATATTAGAGTAGTATACTTGGCATGACTTATATTCAAATAATCAACAAGCAATTTCAAAATGGTATTTATTTGACATGATTTTATTACGAGTTTCTCATTATGTTGATATCAACAAGCATGCTTATATATGTATGTGGCTCCATCGCCCCAACGAAATGAGGGAGGTCACCAATCTCCTTCTCTCCATATAAGGGAGGAGGTCAACAACTTGTACAAGTGCCACCCCCAAAATGAGGAGGTCGCTTGTACTCAATATGAACAAGCACTATTACTCGCAGTCATAATGGGCAATATCATTTATGTTTTAGATTTGTTGCAAACTATAATATTGAAATTCAAAAGAATAATGGGTAGGGAACTAGGTAGCTCAAAAAAATACATAGCCAAGTATACATTTTCAAGATGTATATAAAATTATCATCAATACTACTAGTATGTTCAAAGAGGAGGTATGATAGCTACTTTTTTAGATTTTTTTAGAGTATAAGATCCCAATAAATAATAGATCAGAGTCCCAAGTCAGATCCTAGGTCAACAGGATTTGGATATTAAGATCATGATATTAAAGGATAATGTTTCTTTGTTCATGATTAGTGTTATTCCTTACTATTTAAGCTTTAGGTTAGATTATTCATTTGTGATCAATAATATTTTGAGACATCCAACATTTATTCAAGTGTCAAGTATATTCCAAGTGTGAATGACCAACTAGGCATTTTAGGAATATATTATAACTGCAATTATTATCATCAATAATCGAGTCATTATCAAATCTCTAGTTCATTATCATAATAGATTAGTATCATTTATGTTCTCGATTAGATCAGGGTTTGATTGTTTTAAAGAGTGATGTCAGGGATCAGATCTTAGCTCAGATCATCAAATATGAAAAATAAAATATGTCATAAATGCATTTAAAATGGCTAATATGGATGTTTTGATAACAATGGACAATAGGGGTAGAATTCAGGTCTTGTAACCATTTTTAGTGAACAACACTATTTTTTCTAATGAAAATGGACTACAATATTGATATTTTTGGAGCTATGATGAATTTTCTATGATTGAAATACAATCTAAGCATTTATCCACATTATTCGTGAGAGAGAATTGAAATACCTTTCATTTGAAAAACGTATCAGATGTTGATCAGGTGATGGATGGAAATGATTGAGATGCACAACTAGCAAAGAGAGGGAACTAGTCGCATTTCTGGGTTTGTTGCATGACAAGTTAAATGGAATCCTAATCAATTTGGAATATAATGTATATACATTAATTTTTCCTTTTTCTCTCTCCTCATTTGAGGGTGCAAACATGCTCCAAATTAGTTGAAAATTGACACCTAGCATATTTTTGATATGAGGAATCCAAGTGTGTAATTAGATTTTCCTTTTAAGAACCTTTGATGTGTTAAATAAAAAAATCCTATTTCTCTTTATTCCATCATTAAAGGTTATAGGATTCTCCATATTTGGTGAAATTTTCACTCACAAGTCACATTAAGTGTCTTGGATACGAATTTGCCATCAATTTTACATGTTGAAGTTGTTAAGTGGATATTTTAGAAGATAACCCATTTATAAACTTTTACTGAAGTATTTGTCCATAAATACTTATAATGCTAAATTTAGAGAACAAATGAACACCAAACTATTATAATTTCCACTTATTCCACATCAAGGACAGAAATGAACAGAAAAGCTTAGAAAAAGGCTAAACTAAGATTATACATGGATTTTAGTTCATTACAACTGCAAAGTCAAAATCAGTGCCATGTAAGATCTAGGAGAATTTGGAATCCTATGATCTCCCACACCCTCAGTTAGTCTAAGTCTGCCGGAGTGACATATAAAGTCCAATTGCAAAACATCCTACTCCACCTTAATATATTGTTACAAAACTAGTGAAAATGGAGTTACGACCGCAGCCGCATTCTTGCTGAGGTATGACCATAGCCATCCTCAAAATACATCATATATATGCTGAATCATGTTATTTGAGATACGATCTCGACCATTCTCCCACCAAGGTATGACCGCAGTTGATCTTTTGAAAATGCATATACTCAACAATATACGACTCCAAGCCTCCATCGAGGGAGAACTAGGTTCACCATCCAACAAGTACTAACATTGAAGATGGATGTATGGCATAGGACAACTACATGATTAAGGTTTCACTTGATTAGTTAAGACAATTGAGTATCTTTTAGCATCAATCGTGTTACAATGTACAAAACCTAAACAAATTCTACAAAATAGGGGTAAAGGTACAACTCCAAAAAATATAAAATGTATGTCACATCATCTCTTGACATCATTGTCATACAAGGCCATCGACCTTATCACATCACTAGCAGATAACAATCCCTCATCTCATCACTAGAGAATATCACCTCACATTAGGCATAGAGCCTCTACCAAGTCATAAGACCCCATTCACATAATCATTCACATTATCATTAACTCATCATGCCTCATAAAGGCTCACAATCATCACCATGTGTCATGTCAAACACACCATAGCAATAACTAGCTATGATATTCATTCTACCTGCAAGGTTAGGGTGACATAAGTAGGAGAGAGAAAACATCAACTCATGCTACTCAACAATAAAGATCAACAAATACATCATACACTTGAAATTAGGGTTAGGGTCTCAAATAACTTAGGGTTTCCCATTTCAATGCTTGTCATTAAACTGTATGTACATCATTTCCCACATTCTTGGAGCACATTAGGGTTAAGCATCATCATTATCATGATTAGTTAATCATCCCAAGAAACACTCTGTTTTAATCATACAAGAAAATAAGTGTAGCGACCATCCTTCATATCATGTGTAGCAACCAAATAACTGAAGTATGTGTTGCAACCAACATGAGTACACGTTGTAGCAACCATTCACTCATGCATGTGCATCAACCGAACCACCAAAGCATATGTTGCAACCAGCATTGTGACCAAAACCCAAACATAGTGTTGCAACTGGTATACCACCCCTAGAATCACCATCACAAGACCTAACAAGGTAGAATCCATAAAGCAAGCTAGGGTTAGGGATTGGCAGCGACCAACCAACCTAATCACCCAACAAAAAGCACTACAACTGCAACAAGTCCCAACATGAGTAGCGACCCCAAAGAATAGGAAAACCTAGTGATCGAAACAAATCTCATCATCAAGGAATCCAAGAATCACCAAGATGGTGACAAAATAACGGAGGAACATCAAAACCCTAGAAGCGATCACCATCAAGATTAATAAAGAAAACCATGCTAAGAGAGTGAAAACTAATATTGAACACATGCACATAATACCCAAAACCATCATCAAACACGAGATGGCTGAACTGTACCAAACATGGTAATGAAACCAAAGAGCAAGGTGCGTGCAAGCTACAATAACTCATCATCACATAGAAAATCAGGTGCATGAAATTAGGGTTTAGGGGAAAGAGTAATACATACAAGAATACTTTAAAAGCATAAACCCTATATTATCATAAAATCATCTAGAATATTTAGATCACCATTTAGAGATAAAAATAGTAACATGCAAGCAAGAATATAGTGCAACACTAGAAGATGGAAAAGTTAGATAACCCTCCTTAAGATGAAGATCAACCTCCAAAGCCACAATATTCAAGAGAGAAAAAGAAGATCCAACTTAAATGAACTCCTCAGCCACAAGGTCACCTCAAGAAGAAGAAAAACACACCAAGGTCAAAGAGAATCTCAAGAAGAAGAAGACTTAAACCCTAGGCCGACCAAAGAAGAAGAAATAAGAAAGGAGGAAGCTTCATCTCACTTAGGTACTACCATGGTCAAACCATAGTCTCTGACCTCTATGGAGAGAAGATCCTCAAGAATCCACCATGGTAATCCATAGTCTCAGATACAAGAGAAGGAAGGAAGAAGGTAGGGTTTAAAGGAAATGAGGTCAAAGGTGTAGAAGCATGTACTAGAAGGATGATCACCAAGGGTCACCACAAGGAAGATGACCAAGATCAAGATCACCACATGCAAGAGAAGATTGCCCACTTTATACAAGATCAATACCTTCTTATTGCTCCACTAAGAGCAAGGTCGAGGAAGAAAAGAGGAAAAAGGGATAAAGGAGATACTTGCATGTGACAGAGAGAATATATATACTCAAGGAGTAGGAGGGAGGTAAGGATATAAAATGTCAAGGTAAGGGATAACCAAAATGTCTAATGTCTACCAATGGATCGGTCATGCAAGTACACATGCAAGAGGTTTGCTAAAAACTATGTGATGTAGAGACCACTTTGGTTCTCACCTTATCATGTTCGAAGCAAAACAACTAAACAAGGTCGCAACACAACTAAGGTCGCAACACATCTTCACAAGGGCAACCCTAGCAACCAACACAAGGAACAAAACATCAAGGTTGCAACAAACATCACCCAAGGAAGTGGCGTGGTCACAACACCACAAAGAACAACTCACAAAGTCAATACACTAATCAAACTCAAACATCTATGTAAAGCCATGCAAACCCTAATATCATATCATGATGTCTCCTCATCAACCAAGGCCCAACAAGGTGCCCCAAAGCATCATTCTCTCTAATGATGCTAAGGCACAGAAGGCACAACCTACATGTGACAAATTGCAAGACAAACCGTCATCATGAATAAATTGCAACTTGGTCCAAAACAAGCATTACTAGCTCAAACATCAACCAGACAGGACCAAACTAAAAACATAAGCATGTCACATGTTATCAAGGCAGCTCAAGAGATTAGATTAAAGTTTAAGAATATTATTAAGAAAAGCAACCCCAAGAAACCACTAAGCTTGGTCAGGTGCCTTAAAAATCCCTTGAGGCCTCTTTCCTTTATCATTATATGTTCCAGAAGTTCGTTCACCATTCCTATTGCTCCTGGTTTTTGGGTCCATATGCAAGGTTTCAATTGGTATAAGTTTCTCATTTGTAATTTTCAAATCAAAGATGTGTTAGATCATGGAAATACTTTAATTCGACTTTCTCAAAGTGTTTTTAGACTTTAGTTCTTTCCCATCTATAGGCTACCTAAATTAGAGAGAGTGTAGATCAAGTCATGACATCCTAATGAGAGAAAAAAGATGAGAAGTCATCCTACTCTTTTGTAATAGGTGGCTTAAGGTAGTCCTTAAAGAAGATATGGGATGCTAGAAGACTCTCTAGAGTTATAGGAAATCCTTTAGTCAATTTCTAGATCCACTTAGACCAGGTGTAGTAGGGGGAACCTCAACAACCATGAAAACCAATTGGATGAATTATGCCAAAACCTCCATTATGATCTTTCTAGACACCACTATTTCACCATAGTGAACTTTAGGGCTTTCTTGGTTCACAAATTAAATATATCAATGCTTATGAAGTGTTTTATGGCTCTGGTACCAACTGTCATATATCCATTTTCACCCTAATCCCAATCCCACTGTTCGGATTGGCAGTGTTGAAGGAATTTGAGTGTCGTCCCTGAGTGGCCCGAAGATCACACACATAATATGCAAAAAGGAAACAAAATTCTACTTCATTGAAATTGAACAATAAGTTTTACTACATAAGGGCATGTAGGCAACTTGGAAAAGGAAATAATAAGATGAGAAAGTCTAAAACTAAGAAATACATCCCTTTTACATTAGTTCCCAGGTAAATTCCAGATTGATGTAGCAGTCTTTATTTTCAGTAGATAAAATGAAGGAAAATAGCAGATTGGCAGGTGCATAATCTTCAGTTCTTTGCATGGCCTAAAATCGAGAGATTCAATACACAATCAATGCAATTGTGTGGTACACTATAAAAAACAAGTAAAATAGTTTTATATTAGAGTAGTATACTTGGCATGACTTATATTCAAATAATTAACAAGCAATTTCAAAATGGTATTTATTTGATATGATTTTATTACGAGTTTCTCATTATGTTGATATCAACAAGCATGCTTATATATGTATGTGGATCCATCACCCCAACAAAATGGGGGAGGTCACCAAGCTCCTTCACTCCATATAAGGGAGGAGGTCAACAACTTGTACAAATGCCACCCCCAAAATGAGGAGGTCGCTTGTACTCAATATGAACAATCACTATTACTCGTAGTCATAATGGGAAATATCATTTATGTTTTAGATTTGTTGCAAACTATAATATTGAAATTCAAAAGAATAACGGGTAGGGAACTAGGTATCTCAAAAAAATACATAGCCAAGTATACATTTTCAAGATGTACATAAAATTATCATCAATACTACTAGTATGTTCAAAGAGGAGGTATTATAGCTACTTTTTTAGATTTTGTTTGAGTATAAGATCCCAATAAATAATAGATCAGAGTCCCAAGTCAGATGCTAGATCAACAAGATTTGGATGTTAAGATCATGATATTAAAGGATAATGTTTCTTTGTTCATGATTAGTGTTATTCCTTCCTATTTAAGCTTTAGGGTAGATTATTCATTTGTGATCAATAATATTTTGAGACATCCAACATTTATTCAAGTGTCAAGTATATTCCAAGTGTGAATGACCAACCAGGCATTTTAGGAATATATTATAACTGCAATTATTATCATCAATAATCGAGTCATTATCAAATCTCTAGATCATTATCATAATAGATTAGTATCATTTGTGTTCAAGATTAGATCAGGGTTCGATTGATTTAAAGAGTGATGTCAGGGATCAGATCTTAGCTCAGATCATCAAATATGAAAAATAAAATATGCCATACATGCATTTAAAATGGCTAATATGGATGTTTTGATAACAATGGACAATAGGGATACAATTCAGGTCTTATAACCATTTTTATTGAATAACTCTAATTTTTCTAATGAAAATGGACTATAATATTGATATTTTTGGAGCTATGATGAATTTTCTATGATTGAAATACAATCTAAGCATTTATCCACATTATTCGTGAGAGAGAATTGAAATACCTTTCATTTGAAAAAAGTATCGGCTGTTGATCTGGTGATGTATGGAAATGATTGAGATGCACAACTAGCAAAGAGAGGGAACTAGTCGCATTTATGGGTTTGTTGCATGACGATCGAGCGTTTGGATCTTTTGGATCTTCAAATTGCTAGATCATGAGCGAGTGGTGGAGGGCTCGCTCGAGAGGCCCACTGGATCTGGATTGTGTGGTTGTGGTTTATTGTCCTCGACCAACCTCTTTTAAGAAGGCTTGCAGGCAGTGCGGTGGAGATGGTCGCCGATACTAGAGGAGAAGGGAGAAGGAGGGACCAAAGCGGGTGGCCCAGTTGCCACCCGACTTTAGTTCTATCTCACAAAGTATATGGTAGTCAATATTTAGAAGAAGTTAGGGTAGAGGAAAGATTCCGAAACTAAGAGGGAGGAAGTGCCCTAGGCAAGTAGTAGAAATTGGGGGCGATCAAGGTCAAGAGATAGCACACGAGTATGGGGTTATTGTGAGGGATGGCGGTGGAGACTAGTGGGTGGGTTTTTATAGATATGAGGGTAGGTTTAGGGCTAATGGGTGTTTGAGCTTAGATTAGGGCCACTGGAATGAGAGAGAAAAGTGAGCAAGTTGTTGAGATGGTGCAACAATGTGTGTAACCCTATAAAGATAGGGGCAGTTGGGTGAGAAATCTTGAGAGGAAAGATGTAGAGGGATGCAATCCCACATGGAGGGTTATCTGTGGTGGCTTGATCCAACCAGGCTCATCACGCCTCCCCATAAAGAGTAGGAGGCTGAAGATGACATCTTGGACACTCGAACATGTCCCAATCCATAGGAGCTAGATCTGAGGGTCATGGTTTGTCCCCTTTACTTGCCATGGATATGTGACATGGAAAAGGTCTGTTAAAAGGCCAAAATAAGAGGTTTTTAGTATGTTATCTTCAAGAAATCATTGAAATTTGTAAGTGTCCAATTGGTCCCAAAGTTGGACCATAGGATCACAATGTTATGTAGAAGTTAAATAAAATGTTTGAGAGCTTGAAGATAAAGTTACATCACTTTATGTCCTACTTGGGATAAAGTGATTAATTATCCTAAGTTGTAGAGTTACAAGGTGCATAATGTTCATGTTGATCATTATATTTTGAAATTGAGTATCATTATTAATCAAATAATCAACAAGAATGAATTGCGGTCATAAGTGAACATTAATGTGGGAAAACAAGAATTTAATAAGATTTGAGAGACTCACTTTACCACACCTACTTTGTATGTTGTTTATCTCTTTTGTTATGTTTATCTGATGTTATTTCATGTTTTGTCCTAATGTAGGATTATGATCATGCTTAGGTATAAATCAAAATTTGGAAATATATGGAAAATTCCAATTGAAATTAAAAATATATAAATATTTAATGCACAACATGAACAAGTTGATAAACTCTAAGTCAATCTAGGGCTTGGAAATCTAGCTGAAACTTGAATTAAAATTATGTTAAGCATTTCATGACTATATGGTGAACCCTGATGAATGAATTATATGTGTATGATTGTCGTGATTTATTTTGTGTATATAGACAACTTAATGTTTATGTGGTATGAAATACTAGTATATAGCCATTATAGAGTTCATGTGCACATATATGATCAAAGGAGAGTTGGCTTACATAATATACAGTCATGGTTTGGTGGATTATGTTGGCAGTTTTTCTAACCTCATATCATGGTTAAGTTATTTGTAATTTGGTTAAGCTGACTTTGTAATCAAACTACATTGATCAGATAAATACATTGTAGGGTTTTGTGAGAGGGGGCACAATAGAATGACAAATATTTTCCAACAAAACCTTAAGACCATAGATTCATCATAGACATAGAATGTGAGTAAGTTAAATACATAGATCTAAATAAACTAGTCACATGATGTCAATGTCAATGTCCTTTGAAATATGGATCCAGAGTTATAGTAGTACACAACTAGGTGATCTTGCTCATAGAAAAACCTTGTAGAACGCATCTTCCTTGTAGATGAATTTCATACTCAAGCCTTCACACAAGCTCATTGTCCTCTATGTTGCACACTTGGATGAGGGAACTCTTGGTACATCATCTTGTCCACCAAGAAGAATTCAAACAAAACTCACTAATGTGCTACAGTCCTTTGCTCCTCTCCTTATCCTATCATAGTGTGTCATCACTGAAAGATAAGCTAAACTCATCCTTAATGATTTCATGTCAGACAAGGTGTTACTCCTTCTTTTCATACACAACATTATATTGTGGTGTTCTAGGAGGAGTTAATTGTGATATAATACCACAATTTATCAGAAGGGCCTCAAACTCTTTGTCTAGTTGTCACCGCCATGATCATACATAGAGCTTTCGTATTCTTATATAGTTGATTCTGGACTTCCTTCAATAATTCCTTGAAATTTAAAAGGACTTTGATTTATTGTTCATAAGATGCTCATATACATATCTAATAATGTAACGCTCGGGCCCACTGCCCAAGGCTCTAGTAGAGTTTTAGGAATGATGACTGTCCCCACAGACCACCACTAGCCTTAAGTGCACGCTTTGTCCTCACTCACGCACATGTCAGGATCAACTTCCCGACAGGTCACCCATCCCAGTACTACTCCAAGCTGAGCATGCTTAACTATGGAGTTCTTTAGAGATGGGCTCCCGGAAAAGGAGGTGCTCCTTGGTGATATGGGTAGTCCAATCATTCCTTTTAAGATCATGTTATCCGAGGCCTCAAATCCTGGGATGTTACAATCTCCCCACTTAGACTCTTGACGTCCTCATCAAGGCTCAACTATATGGCCTCATAATCTGACCCCATTTCAGTGCAGACCCACAATGGCCCATGGACACCCAGCTCCCGTCCACGGATACCAGCGCAAGGGCGGCTCCATCTCGTCTCTACGGATAGCCCTTTCCAACTTTCCTAGACCGCACGGCTCAAGACTGGCATGCCACATGCCCATGTGTGCCCCACCTACTAGAGGGGTTATGGCTCTGATACCATTTGTAACGCCAGGGCCCACTGCCCAAGGCTCTAGTAGATTTGTAGGAATGACGACTGTCCCCACAGACCACCACTAGCCTTAACTGCACGCTTTGTCCTCACTCACGCACATGTCAGGATCAACTTCCCGATAGGTCACCCATCCCAGTACTACTCCAAGCTGAGCACACTTAACTATGGATTTCTTTAGAGATGGGCTCCCGGAAAAGGAGGTCCACCTTGGTGATATGGGTAGTCCAATCATTCCTTTTAAGATCATGTTATCCGAGGCCTCAAATCCTGGGATGTTACAAATAAAGTCATTAGTAAATTTGATGAAGTACAAATACCCACCTCTAGCACTTGTACTAAATGGCACTTGCACAAGTCACTTTTTATCTCCTTGTTATCAATGAAGGGTTCTTTTTCATATTGTAAAATAAACAAGATTTATATTTCTCTAATGATTCAATATGAAATGAATCCAAATAACCATGCTCCTAAAGTCTATAAATGTTCTTCTTGTTTATGTGGCCTTGGCAACGTTGCCAAAGGAAAGTTCTTTTTTTTAGCATTGAGTTTTAATTTCTTGGTATTTATGTTATATACACTTGTAGTAATATTCACTAAATATAGACAACATGACATTGAGGAACTATAATAAATGATGTCATGTCTTGAAATATTTTTTTTACCATCTTTATAGAAATTCACAACCTTTATTGTCCAAATAATATACAAAATAATATTTCAATTTATGGCATGTACACCATAACAGTTCTCTAATTCTATCCCAAATCCACTTCGAAAAGATGAATGATAGGTGTGTACTACTGTTACAATAACTATTTCTCCACTAGTAATGTGTAGATTCACCCACCCCCTTAAGTAAGGGTCTATTTTTTCGAATGCTAGACATTAGAAAATGTGAGGTCTGCATCTTTTATCTAATACTCAAGATGAAAAAGTAGATAAGTTTATCTCTATGACATATATGCCTAAATTTGGTAAGTATATCACTTGGTTCTCCATCTTTAGTTCTTTGAGGTAAAGGGGAAAATTTATTTTTTAATGTCCTGTCTAGTTAAGATGGTGTCAACTGCCTTTGTTTCTTACTCCACCATTAGCTTCAAGTGTAGAAGATTTAGGCTTTTTTCTATATTTTAATTTTTTTAGATTTGTCTTTTCCCTTTGTGTCATCATTTCCTTTGACCATCAACAAGGACTTTGGCATGTCATACTTCATATGAGTCTCAACTATTTTCAACGTGCCAAGTTACTATAACAATAGTGAAGCAAAGTTGTTCATGTTCTAGTTCATGACATACTAGATGTAGAATTCTAGATTTGATAGAACTCTTGGCATAAATAAAATTTCAATCCTTCTCATATCCCATCAACTTGGTTACATGGTTACCAACTAAGCTTGAATCATGTTTCACTAAAAACAAGTCCTTTGCCAGATCATAACACCCTTGTCTATCTTTCTCTTAGTACATATTCCTTGGATGGGTGGCCATCTCAAGATAATCCATGTTCTCATTTTTCTTCTAAAGCTCATGATTCATGGATCATAACATGAGGTACTTGATATCTATCACAACACCAATGTGTTTACAATCAGTTTCCCTTAATGTCATAAATACTTTTGCAAATGGTTCTTCTAGTAATGCAATTTCCATGACATAGATGTTCCATTCACAGGTGATAAAAATTTCAATGTCTAATATCAGTCAAGGAAGTTATTCCCATTAAATTTTGTACATAAAGGACAAATCACAATGATAAATTGCTATGCATGTTTTATATTTGATCTACAAACAATATATTCATGAGTCAAAAAATTGATTTGAAATTAATTTTAAAGATATTAACTTGGCTTTCAACTAATAACAATCTCACATTTTATGCATATTAATGACCCTCAATATTAATTTGAATGGTTATAGAAAGCAATATTCTTATTTTCCAAGATCCATATTTCATCTAGTCATGAGTTACCTTTAGGCGATCACCCAATTATTTATGTAGGTAACAATTACCAATTGCATCTAACACAACTCTTTGGTAGATGGTTGTACAAATCCTTCTCATAATTCATCTTATGAAGTATATGCCACTTTTATTCCTATAGGTTCTTAATCCCATTAAGATCATCATGGTTAAGCTGATCAAAAAGTTCAATGCAATAAGTTATGCACCCTACTTTGGAAGACTCACATACTTGTTATCACATTTCCCCAAAATAAACAATGAATGACGCTTTGTTGTGACCACATGTAGTCGATCAAGGTTTGTATGTGGGTTATCATATTGAAAGTTGTCTCAAAACTAATTCTACTAGTGATGAATGTGATATAATTTTAAAACGTGTCCAATCACCATTATGAATATATACATTTCATATACTATGACTACCACCACATGTGATAGAATAAGACATGGAAACTAGCACACAAAAATTCAGCCACAAGTGTTCTAAACAAACAACCAAGCGATATATATCTAATATAACCCAACTTCTACTTTATAGGAATTTAAATCACTTGGTCAGCAAACTAGTCAATTGTATGGATTTCAAGTTTGGGTAGAGTTTCTATTGTTGATGAAGTTGTTTCTTAGTCTTCATCATGAACCTTCCAAGGACCTTCCTTATTGGTATTTTCCTCTTATCATGTCCTCCTTTCCACCATGGTGCACGGATCTGTCAAAACATCATCCTAAACAAATTTGCAAGAAATAAATTTACATGGGGAATGTTGAAAGAGAGAGTGCAAGCCATATACATGTTACAGGTTTTGATCAACCATCAACAACCAAAACTACATTCTGTAGACATATAAGAAATCATCAAAAGTTCTTGTTTCCATGTCCACACCCACATACACCAATGGAAGATAGGTTTTAAAGGCATTGCATTGGTTTCTAATATACATATATCACATCATGTATGATAACTAGAAATCATGTTGATTCATATTGAGAAATTTCATTTAATGAAAATGGTTTCCGTTGAAAATCCAAAGCAAAATAAACGGCATACAAAGTCAGATCTACTACCAAACTTATAATGCTAAATATAGGGAACAAATGTACACCAAAAAGTTATAATTTCCTCTGATTCCACATCAAGGACAGAAATGAAAGGAAAAGCTTTGAAAAAGGCTAAACTAAGATTATACATGGATTTCAGTTCGTTACAACTGATAAGTCAAAATCAATGCCATACAAGATCTAGGAGAAGTCAGACTCCTATGATCTCCCCCACCCTCAGTTAGTCTGAGTTTGATGGAGTGACATATAAAGTCCAACTTTGAAACATCCTAGTCTGCCTTGGTATATAGTCACAAAACTATGAAAATGGAGTTACGGCCGCAACCTGACTCTTGTTGAGGTATGATCATAGCCATCATCAAAATAAATCATATATATGCTTAATCATGTTATCTGAGATATGACCTCGACCATTCTCCCACCAAGGTATGATCGCAGTTGATCTTGTGAAAATGCATATACTCAACAATATACAACTCCAGAAAATATAAAAGTGTATGAGGTATAAACCTATCACATCATCTCTTAATATCACTTCCATACAAGGCCATCAACCTTATTACATCACTAGCAGATAACAATCCCTAATCTCATCACTAGAGAATATCACTTCACATTAGGCATAGAGCCTCTTCCAAGTCATAAGACCCAAATCACAAAATCATGCACATTATCATTATCTCATCATGCCTCATAAAGGCTCATAATCATCACCATGTGTCATGTCAAACACACCATAGAAATCACTAGCTATGATATTCATTCTACCTACAAGGTTAGGGTTACACAAGTAGGAGAGAGAAAACATCAACTCATGCTACTCAATAATCAAGCTCAATATATACGTCATACACTGAACATTATGGTTAGGGTGTCTCAAATAACTTAGGGTTTCATTTCAGTGCTAGTCATTAAACTGTATGTACATCATTTCCCACATTCTTGGAGCACAATACGGTTAAGCATCATCATTATCATGATTAGTTAATCATCCCAAGCAACACTATGTTTCGATCATATAACAAAACAAGTGTACCAACCATCCTTCATAACACATGTGTAGCAAGCAAACAACTGAAGCATGTGTTGCGACCAACATGAGTGCACATTGTAGTGACCATCCTTCATAACACAGGAGTAGCAACCAAACAACTGAAGCATGTGTTGCGACCAACATGAGTGCACGTTGTAGCGACCATCCTTCATAACACGTGTAGCAACCAAACAACTAAAGCATGTCTTGAGACCAACATGAGTGCATGTTGTAGAGACCATTTACTCATGCATGTGCATCAATTGAACCACTAAAGCATATGTTGCGACTAGCGTTGCGACCAACACCAAAACATAGTGTTGCAACCACAACACCACCCCTAGCATAGACCATCACAAGACCAAACAAGGTAGTATCCACAAAGCAAGTTAGGGTTAGGGATTGGTAGCGACCAATCAACCTAAGCACCCAACAAAAAGCACTTCGACCGCAACAAGTCCCAACATGAGTAGCAACCCCAAAGAATATGAAAACATGTTGATCGAAGCAAATCTCATCATCAAGGAGTCCAAGTGTCACCAAGATGGTGACAAAAGAAAGGAGGAACATCAAAACCCTAGAAGTGATCACCATCAAGATTAACAAGGAAAACCATGCTAAGAGAGTGAAAACTAACATTGAACACATGCACATAAGACCCAAAACCACCATCAAACACATGATGGTCGAAACACACCAAACATGGTGATGAAACCAAAGAGCAAGGTGCATGCAAGGAACAACAACTCACCATCACATAGAAAATTGGGTTCATGAAATTAGGGTTTAGGAGAAAGATTAATCCACACAAGAATACTTCAAAATCATAAACCGTATATTATGATAAAATCATCTAGAATATTAAAATCACAATTTAAAGATAAAAATAGTAACATGCAAGCAAGAATATAGTGCAATACTAGAAGATGGAAAAGTTATATAACCCGCCTTAAGATGAATATCAAGCTCCAAAGACACAATATTCAAGAGAGAAAAAGAAGATACAACTTAGATCAACTCCTCGGCCACAAGGTCACCTCAAGAAGAAGAAAAACACACCAAGGTCAAAGAGAAGCTCAAGAAGAAGAAAACTAAAACCCTAGGCCAACCAAAGAAGAAGAAATAAGAAAGGAGGAAGCTTCATCTCACTTAGGTACTACCATGGTTAAACCATAGTATTCGACCTCTACGGAGAGAAGATCCTCAAGAAGCCAAAATGGTAATCCATAGTCACACAGACAAGAGAAGGAAGGAAGAAGGTAGGGTTCAAAGGAAATGAGATCAAAGGTGTAGAAGCACGTACTAGAAGGAAGATCACCAAGGGTCACCACAAGGAAGATGACCGAGATCATGATCACCAAATGCAAGAGAAGATTTCCCACTTCTACAAGATCAACACCTTATTATTGCTCCACCAAGATCAAGGCTGAATACAAGGAAGAAGAGAGGAAAAAGACCTAAAGGAGATACTTGCATGTGAAAGAGAGAATATATATACTCAAGGGGTAGGAGGGATGTTAGGATATGAGATGTCAAGGTAAGGGAGCACCAAAAGGTCTCGTGGATCGGTCATGCAAACACACACGCAAGAGGTTTGCTAAAAACTATGTGATTTAGAGACCACTTTGGTCCTCACCTCATCATGGTCAAAGTAAAACAACTAAACAAGGTTACAACACAACCAAGGTTGCAACACATATTCACAAGGGAAACCCTATCAACCGACAAAAGGAACAAAACATCAAGGTTGCAACAAACATCACCCAAGGAAGTTTTGTGGTCACAACACCACAAAGATCGACTCAAAAAGTCAATACATCCATCAAACTCAAGAATTTATGTAAAGCCATGCAAACCCTAATATCATCTCATGATACCACCTCATCAACCAAGGCCCAACAAGGTGCCCCAAAGCATCATTCCCTCTCATGATGATAAGCCACAGAATGAACAACCTACATGTAAAAAATTGCAAAGTAGACCCTCATCATGCATAAATTGCAACTTGGTCCAAAACAAGCAGTACTATCTCAAACATCAACCAAATAGGACCAAACAAAAAACATAAGCATGTCACATGTTATTAAGGCAGTTCAAGAGACTAGATTAAGGTTTAACCATATTATTAAGCAAAGCAACCTCAAGAGAACACAAACCTAGGTCATGAGCCTTACAACTCCCTTGAGTCCTCTTTCCCTTATCATTATATGTTCTAAAAGTTCCTTCGACATTCCCATTGCTCCTATTTTTGAGGCCATTTGCAAAGTTTCAATTGGTATAAGTTTCTCATTTGTAATTTTCAAATCAAAGATGTATTAGATCATGGCTATATTGCAACTTTAATTCGACTTTCTCAAAGTATTTTTGAATTTTAGTTCTTTCCCATCCTTAGGCTTCCTAAATTAGAGAGAGTGTAGATCAAGTCACGACATCCTAATGAGAGAAAAAAGATGAGAAGTCATCCTACTCTCTTCTAATATGTGGCTTAAGGTAGTCCATAAAGAAGAGATGGGATGCTAGATGACTCTCTAGGGTTATAGGAAATTCTTCAGTCCATTTATGGATGAACTAAGGCCAGGTGTAGCAGGGGGAACCGCAATAACCGTGAAAATCAATAGGAGGAATTATGCCAAAACCACCTTTATGCTCTTTCTAGACACTCTATTTCACCATAGTGAACTTTAGGGCTTTCTTGGTTTACAAATTAAATATATCAATGCATATGAAGTCTGTTATGGCTCTGGTACCAACTGTCAGTGATCCATTCTCACCCTAATCCCAATCCCACTATCTGGATTGGAAGTGTTGAAGGAATTAGAGCGCCGTCCCAGAGTGGCCCGAAGATCACACACATAATATGCAAATAGGAAATAAATTTCTACTTCATTGAAATTGAACCATAAGTTTTACTACATAAGGGCACGTAGGCAACTTGGAAAAGGAAATAATAATATGAGAAAGTCTAAAACTAAGATATACATCCCTTTTACATTAGTTCCCATTTAAAGTCCAGATTGATGTCGTAGTCTTTATTTTCAATAGATAAAATGAAGGAAAATAGAAGATTGGCAGGTGCATAATCTTTAGTTCTTTACATGGCCTAAAATCAAGAAATTCAAGACACAATCAACGCAATTGTGTGGTACAATATAAAAAACAAGTAAAACATTTTTTATCAGAGTGGTATACCTGGCATGACTTATATTCAAATAATCAACGGTCAATTTCAAAATGGTATTTATTCGACATGATTTTATTACGAGTTTCCCATTATGCTGATATTGACAAGCATGCTTATATATGTATGTGCTCCATCGCCCCAACGAGATGGGGGAGATCACTCGGCTCCATCTTTTCATATAAGGGGGAAGGTCAACAACTTGTACAAGTTCCACCCTCCAAGTGAGGAGGTCGCTTGTACTCAATATGAACAATCACTATTATACGCAGTCATAATGGGCAATATCATTTATGTTTTAGATTTGTTGCAAACTATAATATAGAAATTCAAAAGACTAATCGGCAGGGAACTAGGTAGCTCAAAAAAATACATAGCCAAGTATACATTTTCAAGATGTACATAAAATTATCATCAATACCACTAGTATGTTCAAAGAGGATGTATGATAGCTACTTTTTCGAATGTTTTTTGGAGTATAACATCCCAATAACTAATAGATCAGAGTCCCAAATCAGATCATAGATCAACAAGATTTGGATGTCAAGATCATGATATTAAAGGATAATGTTTCATTATTCATGATTAGGGTTATTACTTCCTATTTAAGCCTTAAGGTAGATCATTCATTTGTGATCAATAATATTTCGAGATAACCTACATTTATTCAAGTGTCAAGTATATTCCAAGTATGAATGAACTACCCAGGCATTTTAGGAATATATGATAACCGTAATTATTATCATCAATATTGAGTCATTATCAAATCTCTAGATCATTATCATAATAGATGAATATCATTTGTGTTCAAGGCAAGATCAGTGTTTGATTGATTTAAAGAGGAATGTCAGGGATCAGATCTTAGCTCAAATGATCAAATACGAAATAGAAAAGATGACATATATGCTTTTGAAATGGCTATATGGATGTTTTAATAAAAATATACAACAGGGATGCAATTTAGGTCTTGTAACCCTTTTATTGAATAATGCTATTTTTTCTAATGAAAATGGACTATAATATTGATATTCTTGGAGCTATGATGAATTTTCTATGATTGAAATATGATCTAAACATTTATCCACATTATTCATGAGAGATAATTTAAATACCTTTCATTTGTAAAAAGTATCAGTTGTTGATCTTGTGATGGATGGACGTGATTGAGATGCCCAACTAGCAAAGAGAGGGAACTGGTCACATGTCTGGGTTTGTTGCATGACGATCGAATAATCAGATCTTTTGGATCTTCAGATTTCCAGATCATGAGCGGGTGGTGGAGGGCTCGCTCGAAGAGGCCCAGTGGTTCTAGATCGTGCGGTTGCAATTCATTTTCCTTGACCAACCTCTTTGAAGAAGGCTTGCAGGTGCTGCGGTGGAGATGGTCATCGATACTAGAGGAGAAGGGAGAAGGAGGGACCAAATTCAGTGGCCCAGTTGCCACCCGACTTCAGTTCTATCTCATAGAGTATATGGTAGTTGAGATTTAGTAGAAGGTAGGGTAGAGGTGAGATGCCCAAACTGAGAGGGTGGTAGTTCCCTAGGCAAGAAGTAGAAATTAGGGGCGATCAAGGTCAAGAGAGAATGATAGTATGGGGTTATTGTGAGGGATGGCGGAGGAGACTAGTGGGTGGGTTTTTATAGATATGAGGGTATGTTTAGGGCTAATTGGTGTTTAAGCTTAGATTAGGGCCACTGGAATGAGAGACAAAAGTGAGCAGGTTATTGAGACGGTGCAATAATGCACGTAACCCACTCAAGATAGGTTCAGTTGGGTGAGAAATCTCAAGAGGAAAGATCTAGAGGGATGTAATCTCACATGGAGGGTTATCTATGGTGGCTAGATCCAACCGGGCTTGTCATGCCTCCCCATAAAGAGTAGGAGGTTGAAGATGACATCCTTGACAGTCCCAATCCATAGGAGCCTGATCTGAGGCCCTCTACTTGCCATGGATATGTGACCTAGAAAAGGTCAATTAAAAGGCCAAAATAAGTGGTTTTTAGCATGTTATCTTCAAGAAATCATAGAAATTTGTAGGAGTGTCCTATTTGTCCCAAAGTTGGACCATAGGATTACATATTATGTAGAAGTTAAATAAATTGTTTAAGAGCCTAAAGATAAGGTTACATAACATTATGTACTACTTGGGGTAACATGATTAATTATCCTAAGTTGTGGAGTCACAAGTTGCATAAATGTTCATGTTAATCATTGTTATTCAAAATTGAGTATCATTATTAATCAAATAGTCAACAAATAATGAATTGAGGTCATGAGTGAACATAAATGTCGGAAAATAGAGAAACTCACTTTGCCACACCTACTTTGTATGTTGTTTATCTATTTTTTTTATGTTTATCTGATGTTATTTCATGTTTTGTCATGATGTAGGATTATGATCATGCTTAGGTATAAATAAAAATTTGGAAACATATGGAAAATTCTCAATTTAAATTAAAAATAATCAAATATTTAATGCACAACATGAACAAGTTGATAAACTCTAAGTCAATCTAGGGCTTGGAAATCTAGCTGAAACTTGAATTAAAAATATGGCAAGCATTTCATGAGTATGTGGCGAACCTTGATGGATGAATTATATGTGTATGCTTGTGGTGATTTTATTTTGTGTATATAGACAACTTAATGTTTATGTGGTATGACATACTAGTACATAGCCATGCTAGAGTTCATGAGAAAATATATGACCAAAGGTGAGTTGGCTTACATAATATACAGTCACGGTTTGGTGGATGATGTTGGTAGTTTTGCTAACCTCATGTCATGGTTAAGTTATTTTAAAGTTGGTTACGTTGACTTTGTAATCAAACGACATTGATCAGATAAATACATTGTAGGGTTTTGTGAGAGGGGTCAAAATGAAGTAACAAAAATTTTCCAACAAAACCTTAAGACAATAGATTTATCATAGACATAGAATGTGAGTATGTTAAATACATAGATCTAAATAAACTAGTCACATTATGTTAATGTCAACATCCATTAAAATATGGATCCAAAGTTATAGTGGTACACAACTAGGTGATCTTGCTCATAGAAAAACCTTGTAGAATGCATCCTCCTTGTAGATGAATTTCATCCTCAAGCCTTCACACAATCTCATTGCCCTCTATGTTGCACACATGGATGAGAGAACTCTTGGTATACCATCTTGTCCACCAAGAAGAATTCAAACAAAAGTCATTGATGTGCTACAGTCCTTTGCTCCTATCCTTCTCCTATCATAGTATGTCATCACTGAAAGATAATTTAAACTCATCATCAATGATTCCATGTCTGACAAGGTGTTATTCCTTCTTTTCATACACAACATTATGTTGTGGTGTTCTTGGAGGAGTTAATTGTGATATAATACCACAATCTATTAGAAGGGCCTCAAAATCTTTAACTAGTTGTCATCACCATGATCATACATAGAGATTTCATATTCTTTTATAGTTGATTCTGGACTTCCTTCAATAATTCCTTGAAATTTAAAAGGACTTTGATTTCTGGTTCATAAGATGCACATATACATATCTACTGAAGTCATTAGTAAATTGGATGAAGTACAAATATGCACCTCTAGCACTTGTGCTAAATGATACTTGTACAAGTCACTTTCTCTCTCGTTGTTATCAATGAAGGGTTCTTTTCATATTGTATAATAAATAAGATTTATATTTCTCTAATGATTCAATATGAAATGTATCCATATAACCATGTTCCTAAAGTCTATAAATGTGCTTATTGTTTATGTGGCCTTGGCAACATTGCCAAAGGAATTTTTTTTTTAGCATTGAGTTTTAGTTTCTTGGTATTTATGTTATATACACTTGTAGTAATATTCAGTAAATATAGACAATAAGACATTGAGGAACTAGAATAAAAGATGTCATGTCTTGAAATATTTTTTTACCATCTTTATAGAAATTCACAAGCTTTATTGTCCAAACAAAATACATCAAGGACTGATCACAATGATAAATTGCTATGCATGTTTTATATTTGATCCAGAAAAAATATATTCATGAGTCAAAAAATTGATTTAAATTAATTTTAAAGATATTAACTTGGCTTTCAAGTAATAACAATCTCACATTTTATACATATTAATGACCCTCAGTAATAATTAGGATGGTTATAGCAAGCAATATTCTTGTTGTCTGAGATCCATATTTCATCTAGTCATGAGTCAACTTTAGGTGACTGCCCAATTATTTATGTAGGTAACAATTACCAATTGCATCTAAGACAACTCTTTGATAGATGGTTGTGCAAATCCTTCTCATAATTCATCTTATGAAGTATATGCCACTTTTGTTCCTATAGGTTCTTAATACCATTAAGATCATCATGGTTAAGCTGATCTAAAAGTTCAATGCAATAAGTTATGCACCCTACGTTGGAAGACTCACATACTTGTTATAACATTTCCCCACAATAAATGATGAATGATGCTTTGGTGTGCCCACATGTAGTCGATCAAGGTTTGTATGTGGGTTATCATATTGAAGGTCATCTCAAATTTACTCTAATAGTGATGAATGTGATATAATTTTAATATGCGTCCAATCACCATTATAAATATATACATTTCATATACTATAACTACCAACACGTGCTAGAATAAGATATGGAAACTTGCACAAAAAAATTTAGCCACAAGTGTTCTAAACAAACAACCAAGTGGTATATATCTAATATAACCCAACTTCTGCTTTATAAGAATTTTAGTCACTTGGTTGGCAAACTAGTCAATTGTATGTATTTCATGTTTGGGTAGAGATTCTATTATTGATGAAGTTATTTCTTAGTCTTCTTCATGAACCTTCCAAAGACCTTCCTTATTGGTTCCTCTTATCGTGTCCTCCTTTCCACCATGGTGCACGGACGTGTCAAAACATCATCCTAAACAAATTCATAAGAAATAAATATGTGGGGAATGTTGATAGAGAGAGATGCAAGCTATATACATGTTACAGGTTTTGATCAATCATCAACAACCAAAACTACATTCTGTAGACATCTAAGAAATCATCACAAGTTCTTGTTTCCATGTCTGCATCCACATACACCAATAGAAAATAGGTTTTAAAGGCATTGCATTGGTTTCTAATATACATATATCACATCATATATGATAATTAGCAATCATGTGGATTTATATTGAGAAATTTAATTTAATGAAAATGGTTTTCGTTAAAAATTCAAATCAAAATAAAGGGCATACAAAGTCAGATCTACTACCACTATAACATGTTTCTAGAAGGGGAACAACATGTAATACAATTTTGTCAAAAAAAACCTTATGCCTACATATTTATCATATTCATAAAATAGCAGTATATAAAACATATAGAAGGATGTGGAGTATACCTTAGTGTACACTAGTTGTCATGAAACTAGTTATATTATGTCAATATTAGAGTCCTTATAAATCTGAATCCTATCATAGTATGCAACTAATAGGTCATATCCTCGTATAAGCACCCTGTAGAAATTCTCCTCTTTGGATATGAGAGCTCTTCCTTAGGAATCTTCACAAGTGCCTCAAAAACTACAACATCCACATGGGTGGGTGAACTCTTAGTGATTCACCTTTGCCACCGAGAAAGAAGTGCAACCGGTGTCATCAATGTGTTGGCCTCACTTTCTCCTTTAATCCTCCTATCATAGGGCATTGTCCTTGGGATTGATTTCTTTATCTTTCAAAGGGTGAAATTTTGTGGGATACTTCCATGGACATCCACCCTTTCAATTGGGGAGATAATCAATAGGGTTTCATGAAAATCCGATCCCTTTGTTATTCACAATTAATAAGTAGAATCAACATAGGAAACCAAACAACCTTCCAATTGATCAAATGGGTGTTCCAGTTGACTAACTAGATTGCAAATTCCATTTATAATTCTGACAATCACTTATATTCCTTGAGGATCAACTTTCATATTTTTTTTCATTTTGAATCCAATTGTCTGGTTGATTGGTTGACAAGTCATTCAACCAACTTGTCATTTCAAGAATGGTGATCATTTTATCAGATGACACTTCGTTGATCAATTGATCAGATCATTATGTTATTTGGCTAGAAACTTCAACCAATCAAGAATGTTGGAGATTGTTAAATAAATAATTGTGAATCATTCTAATAATTTGTATAACAACTAACTTATTTTCCCTCATGCATTCCTGTGTCGATGACCCTATAGGTTCCACAATAATTTGGTGGTGATGTAATAGACCTTACAGGCGATGAGTGGTATCTAGAAGCACATTAATTATACCCTATTAATTGGAATAAGTTGGATGCAACTTCAACATGTAAGTTACCAATGTTACAATGAATATATAGTCAATTTTTCATTAATATCTAGATTCAAACTGAGCCATGGACTAATCATCCTATTGTGATTCAATCTATGTTTCTCAAGCTAGAGGAGAATATTGAGATTTTGTGAGATCAATATCATATATTGGATTCCATAGTCTCACATATTAAGTGGACACAACATCACTCTAAATAGGAGGGATAATTTCCATCTATGTCACTCACAATAATCCATAAATGTTATAGTGCAACCAGTCACAACCTGAATGGAAACCCTAATTTGAAGACATGTTGTTTACTGTTAAAGTACACATAAAAAGTGTCAATTGTAGTGACTTTCAGTCAAATGATCACTGTCATCATTGTCACATGGAGAAATGACTCTAACCGCAACCAAATGGCTTACATGTTTCATCCTCAAGTCATGTTTTTGAATACAACTTTTCCTTAAATAGAATCATTGTGTCTGAATCGATATCCAATATCACAACTAAGAATACTAGTCATCAGTCACCACACATATCATATGTATTTTTGTTGTCCTATAGAATTGACCATAATATTTTACTACAAACATATAGCACGAATGATTACTCTACATACACATATGATCTAATGTTCAAGTCCTCAAACCAAATCATATGTCATTGAGTCATAATATTCTTACAACATTATTACTTTAGTCACATATTTATACTAAAACAAACATAATAAGTGTAACTTCTTATCAATAGTAATCAAGTCATATATAAAGTATATCATTACAATCATCGCATAATGGTTTTAATGTCATACAACCAATAGGAAATGTGTATGAGAATTTGACTTGGTTGTGTTAGGGTTGTTGTCAGATATGTGATATTTGTACATGGACTAATAAAGTGCTAAATTGACCAATTTATAGTGAGGTCTTTAAGATAGATAGATGTGAGATCAAACACTTAGATTATGTGCATGAGCATGTGATGTGGGTTCTATCGCACTAACAAATCCACTAGGAATAGAATTCCAAGCTTTTACTAAAACCAATGTGTAAAAATCACCACCCGCAAGAAGATAGATCTTATTGTAAAGTTGAGGATCGAATCCCAAGGGACAAACTTTTTATGAACCTTGCTAGTTGTTATCCAGATGATTAAGACTAATATTTTAAATTAAGATTTGAGTTATTGAGTTAAACGAATTGCAAAAAGAATAAATGGCTGAAGTAAAATAAGTTCTGGATTAATGATGGAAAACACTGGGGTGGAATCAGGTTTCACCACCACTATCTGAATTTTCACATCCACTCAAATCCAAACTTATATGAAGAAATAATTGGACTTATGCAAGTTTCCCCTTTCAGCGTTAGAAACATGCAAAAGTAGATATTACTATAAGCTTGATGTCTCGATGCTTACATGTCATCTACGTGTTGATCCCGAGACTTCCCATCAGAAATTCTCATTAGGAAATTGGCCAAAATCAACCAATATTTGAATCTTAAACATTGAAGTTCTTGCAGTCTAAGATTATAATAAATCATGTAAGGTGGGTGATAAATCCACAAAAGACTGTTGAATGGTCAATGATGAATTAGTGAGTTCATACAAGAGTTGGAATGAGAATGAAAATTGCAACAAATGGGTAGAAGGGCTAGTCCTTACACCCCAGTGAAAGGACTACTCCCTCAACATGGCGAGACTAATATCACTAGTAGATGAAAGGGACACAATCTTGGTCATGAATGCAACAGAATTAGCTCAGTACAATATGGGATGGAAAACTTACTTCCTTTTCTCTCTTCCATGTACTAACCCTGACTCGTAGTTGAATTAGGTGGATGGACAACAACTCCATGAAGAGATTGATCGCCTTGGAGAAGGAGGTCGATGGAAGTCTCCAAGTCTATAGGTTGATGACCTAGATAGTTAATGGCACTATCTTGGTCAGTGGATTTAGACTTGGCTCTAATCTCAATGTCAGCTTTTCAATTCCTTTTGTATCCAAAATTTGAGAGATCTTGAACTGATGCCCTATGAGCCTATTTATAAGGTTGTGGTTGTCGACCACTTTTGTTGACTCTTGGACTTCCAATGATCGACTTTAGAGGTTGATGGGGTAGAAAAATAGTCATCTAGGTTGATGATCTTGAATGCTCGATGGATTTGATGTCGAGCTTCTGGTCATCAATCAATGGTTGACTTGGTGTCTGTCAGATTGGGAGATCAAAGGTCATCGACCTTGTGATGTGGCCATCAATTGATGTATGCTATCTTGTCTCCTACAGACTGATGGTTTGACATATGATGCTGGTTGATGGACAGAGACAGACGAATCATCGACCTTAACTGTCAATGGGTCTGGATGTCGAGCTTCTGATTGTCAACCAAGGGGGTCGGTGGGTCATAGACCTTGAAGGTGGATGGGGCACTCGATCATTGATGATTTTTTAAGGTTGATTGGTAGGTCGACCGATGGGTCAATTTTAAGAAATGCAAACCTAGAAGGGGAGTCAAGGAAACAATCTATAGAGAGATAGAACTCAAAACCTACAAGGGGACTCAATAAAAGTATCAAATTCCTACAAGTTAACATAAAAACCTAAGTAGATCTAAACAAAGATTTTACTAATGAAACTAAGCTATATGAATGCCAAATTGGCCTAAAAATGTTAATAAACTATGATGAATATGCATTCATTAGGATGATGAACTCAAGACAAAATTTAGGAAATCCAGTGTTGATGGGGAACTCGAGATACATGATGTGATATTATTAATAAAAAATGAATGAGAGATATAATATTTTGGGAGTTTTGTCAGGGGAATATGGGCCAAATTGGTCTAAACCTAGCCGAGTTCAAGCCCATATATCCAAGTTGACTAGAAGTTGATCTAAAATATGAGAGAAACTGTGACGTCCCTGGATTTTGACTTCTCCAAACCCTATTGGGAATGAGAGGTCAGAATCCGAAAACATCATCCAATCATATCAGAGAGCAATGCGGAAGCAATATGCGCATACATGAACATACAACCATAACATTCTCAACATTCAACACGCATAATTATACAATATGAATTATTACAACATGATTTACAGTTACATATTGAATGAAAAATCTACAAGTATGGACATGTATGCTAACAGGATCTTAGACAATAGGTACAACCTGAACAACTGCTCACTTCCCATCTTTTATCCCACGCTATCTCTGAACCTAAAACATATGTGAAACAATGAATCAACACACAAGGTGTTGTGTACGTGGGTAGAAAGATACATACTAATATGTTTGCATAATTGAAATTACTTGAGAAAGAAAGAGACTAAAAGAAAACATTATTTAAAGCGATAATCAGGTAAACATTCCTTTTATTGCTTTCACATTGATGCGGTTGTACTACTCATACTTGCACTTGACTTACATCTAGTATGGGCAATATAGTATTATCATACATCTAACATGGGCCAAGGAATCATACATCCATGTTAGGCAACATACATCCACACCAGGCTATGTGCTCTAGTAACTGCAACCCATCATACTCATTTATGTTCTATTAGATTTGGTGAAGTATAACTTATAATAGTTCAACCAAGCAATCATATCCAAATACGAGCATTCAAGATATCACATATCATATGCAACCAGAAAACTAGTCTTATACTTAATAAATCCCACATACCTGAGTTCAGAGATTCCTATTTATATTCTGGATCATCTACATCTCTGGTCATCACCTGGTTAAAAGAAGACCACATACTATCATCAGATTCTCATCACCTTAACCCTAGTCGTGTTAATTAGAGTTTATATTATCTCATTAGGATATTCCAACGTTTACTTAAATTATTATCTTATATTTAACTTACTGATGTCATTTTCTAGATTATGATTCATTATCTGAATATTAGGTCTCATATCCTTTTTGGTGCACATATTAACCCTAGGTTACATCATTAACCTAGATTAGGGTTTTATAACATGTATTAAGATTCATCTTCATATAACATGGATTCTCTTCATCCTTATGATCTCATAATTAAAACTGAAGTTCCATATATTGATATGATCTTACTCTGTGAATTTCATCATTTATTGAGCAGGTGTGCATTTATTGCATCATCTTTAGTGTTATTAGCCTAATTAGACATATTCATGAAATTATATTCTTTCGTGCATCAACATGACCATATCTGACATCATACGCATTATAAACATGATTATAGACTTACTAACATGTTATCATAATTTTAGAACATCGTTTGATATTTATTATCCATGAAATAAGCATTACACATCTTACATGATATCACTGATATTAAAGCATTAAAAGGCTGATATTATACTTCCATATTGTTCTACACATTTTTCTGAACGTTTTGGTACCTTGTTTGTATTATTCTGATAAACAGACTATTTACTGTGATTTATGCAAGATCTGATATTAATTGGATTTCCTACTTTTTTGGGTCAGACAGATGGAGCCACGTGGCTCTGAGAGGGTGCCTCCTTTGCTTTCTTCTGCTAGATGGTTCACCCGATCTGGATCCAGGGTAGGATCCACGGACCCGACAGTCCATGTACCCGAGCGGTCCGCCCCTTTCGTTCTCGCTCGCAGGTCTCCCCTGTTTCCTCTGTGAAACAGAGCCCCACCCAAACGGCTGCGATCTGACGTGTCCCAGTCTGTGCGAGACCCCAGCGGAGCTCGGTCCACTCTCCCTCTCTCGCATGAACCCACGATCTCCTCACGATGGTTCTGCTCGAAGCTGATGCATGCATCGTGCTCTGCTGGATCGGGCACCGCTGTGGGGTTCTACCCCAGCTTCGATGTAGCTGCAAGCCCCATCTGTGTCATGCCGTCGCCGCCGAGGGGAAGATCTCCTTCTTCTTGGTGTTTCCATGATGGAGGCTGCTCCTCGGAGTCACAGTGACCACCTACTCCATTTTCCTTTCTAGCATTGCGTTCGTTGTGATTTCTTCGCTTGACGCCCGTATGTGAGTGTCGCCGCTAGGAGGGTGATCTCCGGCGAGCTAGACACAACCATGTACCTTTCCACCATGCCGAGGAACTCCACGACTAGCCAAAGTGCCAAGGTGGAATCCTGGAACTCTAGGATCTTCAGATGTCTACAGGTAACCAATGTCAGATCCTGGTTTGCCCTCTCTGACTCCACCTCCTCCTCATCGATGAGGATGAATATGTCAGACGAGCAGGTCTCCTCAATCTTCTTCTCCTTTCCATGGATTTGAGCTCTGCGGTCATGTTGGAGCTTGCCAATCCAGGGAAAACTAACCCATAAATCGATGGGTGGCTGGGAAACTTGCGGATGTGGGTGTTGTCTCTCACAGTCGTAGAATCCACTCTCCTTCCTCCTGGAGATCCCTCTTCTCCCTTTCACATTCCTAGAGACCCTCTCGATGGTCGAGTTCCACATCTCGTACTGGAACCCACCTGTAAGGGGCGATGGACAGGCCAGGGTGAACTAGATTTGGGGTTTCTTAGAAGAGGCAACAATAGAGTCTGTGTGAGCGGTCAAGGGGCAGGTCTCGGTGAGGCAGGGCTAGTAGTGCCATTGGGCACTCTAACACTCAAAACTTCGGCCTGGTCAATCCCCTGATCCGAAATGTTCAGAGTTAGGAGACGGAGTCAGGGCCGTCAGATCCAAACAACCTCCCAGAGTGTGCTCGATCAGGCCACGCTTCCAGGCTTTGGGCTGTGATCAAGCAAAGGGTTGGCCAGTGTGAGCATGACATAAACATAAGCAAAAAGAATGCAGTTGCGCCCAAAGTCCAAAAGGTTGTGTGACATATCAATGTCACAACCTTTGATAATTCTCAAATAACCAGATGACCAAGGTTTGGCAAGGCATTTAAGTCATATATTAATAAATTCAAACATTTATATCTTCTAGTACAACCCTCCGATTCAAAAGAAATTTGAAACATGGGTTCCTCATCAAACAAAGCCCCATATAACCAAGTTTGAACTCAAAATCCCAACATTTGTCATATAACGAAACTCCTCAAATAACCTTATATAAAATTCAATTAATCCTCAAATCTTAATAAAATAAATCTCAAAAGACTTTATACGATCATCATAATTCTTGATCCTACAAGTCCAGAACACTTGTTATGATACTAATACCTCAAGGTTCACTAATATATCACTTGAGTCCATTGGTACTATTAAACGGGTCCCATGGACTCATATGTACCCAAACAATTAATCAAACATATTCATCATACTTGAACTCAATTAATGTTCTATTTGTCAATTGCACATATAGTTCCATTTTTGGATGTAAATATACAATAATTGAGTAACCAATTCCTTCATTTGGTATCATCATCTACATGATGCTCATGGTCTTCAAATACTATATTGGGTATCATAATCGTAAAATTGGGGTCATCACATTCACCCCATCTTATATGGAATTTCGTCCTCGAAATTCAACTAATCTCATCCTTAAGAGGCTATTTAGGAGTTCAACTTCATATACATCATCATTGCTTTGGTTCTAAGACTGCCATAGTTGCATGCACTCTAAGTTGTCATCTTAGGGTCTAGAGATTCTGGGGTGTGTCCACCCTACCTTATATATGTGGAAGCATCATTTAATGTCTTAGCCATAACATGACATTATGATATCTTAGGATTACATCACCCCTAAGGATACATTTTTTGTTCATAATTTTAAAGTTCAAGAGAAATTCATTTATATGTCATGGTGTTCAGATCATTTAAATCTAACATCATTAACATGTTTTATGATCAACATCTTACAATGATTTCAACATTAGAGGAGATTTATCTTCATCCTTGATATTAGGATTTTTTTTCTACTTAAGAAGGGCTTGCGTAACATGTTTGACCATTAGGGTTTCACCCTATGGTGTCAATTCATGCTCAACTTAGAAGCATACATTGAGAAGGATCAAAGTTATGAACTATATTTCTGATCATATATCCTATGATCCAAAAATATCTTTATATCAAGTTCATGAGTTCAACTTTTTATGTCTTGTATGTATTATGTGAAGGGAAAAAGAGAATATACTAAGTTTATCCCATGATCTCAGCATCATATCTTTCATGTTTCATATGAAGGGGAAGAGAATATTTTAAAGTCAAACTTATCATGATTTCAATCTTGGGTGCTACATGTATGATAAGCTTATATGAGTGACTTCTCATATATAAATCATCTATATAGCTCAAGTGCGGTTTCTATCATCATATATTAAGAAAGAGAAGAAGAAGGGAGAACGTGTATTTTGAGTATCTTTTGCACAAAGCATCATACTCTCATAACTTGAGTTCATATATTACCTCACTTGCAACTAATGATGAGATTCACAAAATATGTCACTCCGGCTAGGACCTAACTCAGCCAAAGGATTGACTTTATCATATGGGTCATCTACCCATCCTTTTCTTTTACCCAATTCTCACATATAGATTTGAATCATGCATAAGGACTCAACTCAACACTCAAGAGTAATCTAGTGTAGGATTTTTTTTTAACACGTATCTCATATATCGGAGGCTAGGTCCTATGACCTTCTCCCTGTGGGTCTTACTCTCTCTAGAGTTCACCACATATCTCATCCTACCACTAGATATCCTCCTTGTATAAGAGCTTGAGGCTCATGCACACTCATCTCTATCTTAACTTAACTCATCTTAAGTAGGCAAAGGGAATGTACTTTCATCATCAAGATTTTGCATAAATTCTACAGAATTGGATTCAACAAGTATACAACTTAAACCTTTATAAGGAACTTATACCATCAGAGATGGAACTTAGTTAAGATTTCACATGCTTATATCAACTATCATTCTATCATCTACTCAATGTATCACATATCTTGATAAGGCTCTAGACATCTAATCTAGACTTCTCTCTTTTCTAGACTGATGTCACTCCCCTTCACTTAGATTGCATGAACACTAACTACTCTCCAGTGTGAGGGACACATTTTTATATTTACATATAGGTAATAAAATATTATATAGTTTTTCTCCGAGAAGGCAGACGACAGAGAAAACTATCGAGGCTCGAGCCGATTGGAAAACAAAACCAAATCAGCAAAACGAGTGTCCCACACATAGTAGATAGTCTAGTACCATGTCACCTAGTGAAATGGTGAGAACAAGGTGTATACTAGTGTAGCTACCCAATACATATGAGCTCTATATGGAAAGGGTTTCAGACACTTGTCTAAACCTAGTTCTCAAACATCTAGGTTCTAACCTAGAGGCTAAGTCAAACCTTATTCCTATAGAACAACTTACTAAGTTTCTAAGGTTTAAAGTGAAAGGTGAGATTTAGGTTTAATGTTTCATGGTGAACAATTGTTAGGTGTAGCTACTGTTCATGCTCTGATACCAACTGTGACGTCCCCAAATTTTGACTTCTCCAAACCCTATGGGGAATGAGAGGTCAGAATCCGAAAACATCATCCAATCATATCAGAGAGCAATGCGGAAGTAATATGCACATACATGAACATACAACCATAACATTCTCAACATTCAACATGCAGAATTATACAATATGAATTATTACAACATGATTTACAATTACATATTGAATGAAAAATCTACAAGTCTGGACATGTATGCTAACAGGATCTTAGACAATAGGTACAACCTGAACAACTTCTCACTTCCTGTCTTTTATCCCACGCTATCTCTAAACCTAAAACATACGTGAAACAACGAATCAACACATAAGGTGTTGTGTACGTGGGTAGAAAGATACATACTAATATGTTTGCATAATTGAAATAACTTGAGAAAGAAAGAGAGTAAAAGAAAACATTATTTAAAGCGATAATCAGGTAAACATTCCTTTTATTGCTTTCACATTGATGCAGTTGTACTACTCATACTTGCACTTAACTTACATCTAGTGTGGGCAATATAGTATCATCATACATCTAACATGGGTCAAGGAATCATACATCCATGTTAGGCAACATACATCCACACCAGGCTATGTGCTCTAGTAACTACAACCCATCATACTCATTTATGTTCTATTAGATTTGGCGAAGTATAACCTATAATAGTTCAACCAAGCAATCATATCCAAATACGAGCATTCAAGATATCACATATCATATGCAACCAGAAAACTAGTCTTATACTTAATAAATCCCACGTACCTGAGTTCAGAGATTCCTATTTATATTCTGGATCATCTACATCTCTGGTCATCACCTGGTTAAAAGAAGACCACATACTATCATCAGATTCTCATCATCTTAACCCTAGTCGTGTTCATTAGGGTTTATATTATCTCATTAGGATATTCCAATGTTTACTTGCATTATTATCTTATATTTAACTTACTGATGTCATTCTCCAGATTATGATTCATTATCTGAATATTATGTCTCATATCCTTTTTGGTGCACATATTAACCCTAGGTTACATCATTAACCTAGATTAGGGTTTTATAACATGTATTAAGATTCATCTTCATATAACATGGATTCTCTTCATCCTTATGATCTCATAATTAAAACTGAAGTTCCATATATTGATATGATCTTACTCTGTGAATTTCATCATTTATTGAGCAGGTGTGCATTTATTGCATCATCTTTAGTGTTATTAGCCTAATTAGACATATTAATCAAATTATATGCATTCGTGCATCAACATGACCATATCTGACATCATACACATTATAAACATGATTATAGACTTACTAACATGTTATCATAATTTTAGAACATCATTTGATATTTATTATCCATGAAATAAGAATTACACATCTTACGTGATATCACTGATATTAAAGCATTAAAAGGCTGATATTATACTTCCATGTTGTTCTACGCATTTTTATGAACGTTTTGGTACCTTGTTTATATTTTTCTGATAAACAGACTATTTACTGTGATTTATGCAAGATCTGATATTAATTGGATTTCCTACCTTTTTGGGTCAATCAGATGGAGCCACGTGGCTCTGAGAGGGTGCCTCCTTTGCTTTCTTCTGCTGGATGTTTCACTCGATCTGGATCCAGGGTAGGATCCGCAGACCCGACAGTCCATGTACCCGAGCGGTCCGCCCCTTTCGTTCTCGCTCGCGGGTCACCCCTGTTTCCTCTGTGAAACAGAGCCCCGCCCAAACAACTGCGATATGTCGTGTCCCAGTCCGTGCGAGACCCCAGCGGAGCTCGGTCCACTCTCCCTCTCTCGCACGAGCCCACGATCTCCTCACGATGGTTCTTCTCGAAGCTGATGTGTGCATCGTGCTCTGCTGGATCGGGCGTCGCCGGGGGGTTCTACCCCAGCTTCGATGTAGCTGCGAGCCCCATCTGTGTCATGCCGTCTCCGTCGAGGGGAAGATCTCCTTCTTCTTGGCGTTTCCATGATGGAGGCTGCTCCTCGGAGTCACAGTGACCACCTGCTCCATTTTCCTTTCTAGCATTGCGTTCGTTGTGATTTCTTCGCTTGACGCCCGTCTGTGAGTGCCACCGCTGGGAGGGTGATCTCCGGCGAGCTAGACACAACCATGTACCTTTCCACCATGCCGAGGAACTCCACGACTAGCCAAAGTGCCAAGGTGGAATCCTGGAACTCTAGGATCTTCAGATGTCTACAGGTAACCAACGTCAGATCCTGGTTTGCCCTCTCTGACTCCACCTCCTCCTCATCGATGAGGATGAATATGTCAGACGAGCAGGTCTCCTCAATCTTCTTCTCCTTTCCATGGATTTGAGCTCTGCGGTCATGTTGGAGCTCGCCAATCCAGGGAAAACTAACCCATAAACCGATGGGTGGCTGGGAAACTTGCGGATGTGGGTGTTGTCTCTCACAGTCATAGAATCCACTCTCCTTCCTCCTAGAGATCCCTCTTCTCCCTTTCACATTCCTAGAGACCCTCTCGATGGTCGAGTTCCACATCTCGTACTGGAACCCACCTGTAAGGTGCGATGGACAGGCCAGGGTGAACTAGATTTGGGGTTTCTTAGAAGAGGCAACAATAGAGTCTGTGTGAGTGGTCAAGGGGCAGGTCTCGGTGAGGCAGGGCTAGTAGTGCCATTGGGCACTCTGACACTCAAAACTCCGGCCTGGTCAATCCCCTGATCTGAAATGTTCGGAGGTAGGAGACGGAGTCAGGGCCCTCAGATCCAGACAACCTCCCAGAGTGTGCTCGATCAGGCCACGCTTCCAGGCTTTGGGCTGTGATCAAGCAAAGGGTTGGTCAGTGTGAGCATGACATAAACGTAAGCGAAAAGAATGTAGTTGCGCCGAAAGTCCAAAAGGCTGTGTGACATATCAATTTCACAACCTTTGATAATTCTCAAATAACCAGATGACCAAGGTTTGGCAAGGCATTTAAGTCATATATCAATAAATTCAAACATTTATATCTTCTAGTACAACCCTCCGATTCAAAAGAAATTTGAAACATGGGTTCCTCATCAAACAAAGCCCCATATAACCAAGTTTGAACTCAAAATCCCAACATTTGTCATCTAACGAAACTCCTCAAATAACCTTATATAAAATTCAATTAATCCTCAAATCTTAATAAAATAAATCTCAAAAGACTTTATATGATCATCATAATTCTTGATCCTACAAGTCCAGAACACTTGTTATGATACTAATACCTCAAGGTTCACTAATATATCACTTGAGTCCATTGGTACTATTAAACGGGTCCCATGGACTCATATGTACCCAAATAATTAATCAAACCTATTCATCATACTTGAACTCAATTAATGTTCTATTTGTCAATTGCATATATAGTTACACTTTTTGGATGGAAATATACAATAATTGAGTAACCAATTCCTTCATTTGGTATCATCATCTACATTATTCTCATGGTCTTCAAATACTATATTGGGTATCATAATCGTAAAATTGGGGTCATCACAGAAACATTTATGAAAACAATATATAGTTGGTAATGGTGAATCTGGGATTGATCTTGGAAACTATAATAGATTTAGATGTATGTGGCTAAGTTGATGAGGATAAGAGTTTGAGATTTTAGATATATCAATCATGAGTTGGTTAGTTGAATCCAAGTCCTTGTTGAGGGAATATAGGCGAGATTAGATGTGCTTGCCCTAGCTTAGATCAAGTTTATGGCATCTGGCACCATTGTTGTTATGAGGGTAAATTTGAGTTGGATTCCCTAGATCTCTAACTAGACTCTCCTTCATGCATGATCGTTATTTGAAGTGGTGGAGTATCTATATGTTTGGGCTATATACAACCATTGACCACCACTAGTCTTGGATTATTACCCTTTTCACCTAGTGTGAGGTGTCAAAGCTCATAGGAGTATTGGAGGGGGAAATCTTGAGGTCTAACCTACCTCCCTTATAGAACGTTGATCCATGGAGACTGGTGGATAAATTTCATGATAGGTTGGTTTCTCCATTTCCTTTTTTTTCTTTTTATCCATAAATATTTCTTGACACCATGAACATTTTTTATTGGATACATCATGGAGATCCTGAGCTTTCTTATCCTTCTACCCCTATTTCTAGGTTCCTTGTCTAGTATTGATGATAGAGAGGACATTATCAAGTGTAGCATGAGCTTGTCTTGACTATTGGGAGTTTGTTTTGTTGTTTTCTAGAGGTTGTACAAAGGAAGAGGAGGTTGATCCTTGATATTTGGAGGTTTGAACTAAAAAATAGGGTCTTGACATATCTTGCTTGATGTAGCATCTCTTGGGCTTCTTGAGGTGAGTGGATACTTCTTGCTTAAAATATTCATGCATAAACGGGATGAAAGAGAGGAAAGTGCATCTTTGATCCTTACATGCTCGTTCTTGATGTTTGAATGTTGTTTTCTTGGGGTTTTTCCTCTTTTTGGCTTGATTCTTGCTTTAAATACTAATTTCCAACCTTGTATGGCCTAGATATATGCTAGTTTCATCCCTCCCATGAATGAAAAATAACATTTTATACTTGATAAAACTACTTTCATGTTTAAAGTAAAAATTTCATAGTAATCTTGATGTAAATGTTTGGATAAGGAGAAATAATAAACTTATCATGCCTACATGTGCTTCTATTGATGTATGTTTGATTATTTTTGTAATGAGGGTTCCTAAATGCTAAAAATGAACCATCGTTCTTGCATTTTTACATGCCTAGTTCATTCCTAAATGGCATATTATTTGATGATTAAATAGTCACTAATCGGATCAATTGACCTTGCTCATTTTACCTAGAATGTTGATATCTATATGAATAACACTTTTGGTTATGTCTTTTATGAGGATTCACTTTTTGAGTTGTCTTGCTCAGACATATGCTTTCATATATATATTGTACATTTGATGTTGAATATAGATATGGAATATGGATGACACTTACTAAATGTGGAACATGTTTGATAGTGATGGATATGATTTGTAAGGAAGATAATAACTTAATATGTTGATGGGCCTTGAGAATGAAATGAACTTCAATGTCATGGATACACATAACCTATTGCATGTACATGGATTGTGATACATAAATGTGTATTGTGTATGAGGTAATGATGTAAAGTATAAGATTAGCATGAAAGAGGATGAGCATTGAGTGATTATGATGATTTAAGGCATGAGATACATTATATGTCATGTAGACATGTATCATGCATTGTAAAGTTACACTAGGGTTAGATGAAGTATGACTAAGCTAGGAGATATCCCTCAATGCTAAGGATGAGGGGATGTCCTAGTGAGATAGGATATAGAGTCCAATTGTAACATCCCTGACCTGGGTTATGAACTAACCCTAGGTTTTTTGCTTAAATATGTGATTATATTCTTATGGTTATCTTTTGAAATGTAATTAAAGCTTTTGAAGAACTTATATTTCTATTTCAGTCCTTTTTTAATAATGTTGAAACATTGTTTTGTTAATTTTGGACTAAAGTGCAAATTACCCAAGTTAAGGGGTTTATTTGCAAATAGCACATGTTAAGATGTTCCTATTATGTTGATACATCATAAGAATGTATATAATGTAGTTGTATGGATTCCACAAGCTTGAGCACCAAGATATAGCTTGTAGAGCAATCCTTGTGCTTTAAAACCTAGTTTTGGTGTACAATGCAATTTACCCAAAACCTAGGGTCCAACAGGTAAAATGTATCCTCTAGAGTATCTCTCATGTTTCTTGGCATAAATTTGAGAAAAGAAAATGAGAGGGGAGCCTCATTTGAATGATTAAGAAGGAAAGATAATCTTGATATTAAAATAATCAAGATTTAAGCAAATGGCCTTTTATATATACAACTTATTAAGATGTTTGGTTTCTTTTTCCTTAAACCTTGGATAATGGAGGAGTTTGCATGAGTTTAGTAAGTGGAAAACTTGGATAAGTATGGAGAAACCCTTAGTGTATATGTTTGGGAAATAAAAAGGAAATAACTATCTTTTTTTCCTTTTGCTTTGAAAAGACCCATAAATATATAAGCAATCTTTCCAAATAAACAAGGGATCATTTCCCTTAGTTCCTTATCTTCCTACTTTGGCCGACCAAGAAGGAGCTCTGGAGCAGAGGAAGGAAGACCAAGCTAACTTGGTAAGTGTTGATCACCATCTACCTTGAAATCATGGTGGAAACCCTGAAACAAGGTTGGTTTATTGGTTTTCTTCACACAATTCTTCTTTCTAGCCATCTTCTTCATCCAAAAAGTAGAGGAAAGACCTTAGACAACTACTGGAGCTCCAACCACCATTAAATCCATGAATCTAGGAGCTCTAGATCAGACCTAAATGTGGGTTTTATAACTCTAAACCTTGAGCTTTGCTTATGCATCTTCATCCCCATGAAAAATCATTATTTATTCTTCTTCCTTTGTTACTCTTGTGTTCTTGCTAGAAATTCTATGAAGAACAGCCCCTATTCTTGAGGTAGACGAAGGTGACGTTAATTCCTATGTTTAGCCAAAAACCTACTTTAGTAAACAGTCTCCAACCTTTGCCCAAACGGTTTGCCCAAACCGTTTGGAGCAAACGGTTTCAAACCGTTTGAATGCAAACGGTTTCAACCAAACCGCATAGAAGAAAACGGTCCAAGACTGTTTGGATGCGTTGATCAGACATTGACCATTTGGAGGTATGTTGAGAGTAATGTAGACTAATTATCTACCAAAATTCATCAATTAATTCCAAGTGAATTACCAATTGAAGGTCCATCAATCATCTAAACCCTAATTGGGTAAATTGCTGATTTCAATAATAGTAATATGTTGAAGTCTAGGTTGAGTGGCCCAAATAGTTTCAAAACCATTTGGGGATCACCCAAACGGTCTCAAGACCATTTGGTGATCACCCCAGACTGTTTGGAGGTCTAGGGTTAAGTAGGGTTGACCAATTGAGGGTTCAATGATATCAAGTTGATGAATAATCGATTGTTGATTTGGTGACCAAACCTTGGGTTCAAACCTTAATTGAATGACTTGGTTTTTGATAAAATAATGGGAAAACGGTCTCAAGACCATTAGGAGGTCATCCAAATGATCCCAAGACCATTTGGGGTCAGGTCATGAACAAATTGAATAATGGTTCAATGATTTTAAATCAATTTGACTCACATTGAAGAGTGTTGAAGGGTCATCGATTCCAAACCTTAATCCAATTTATCCAAGCCCTAATTGATGATCAATTGAGGGTCAATGAGTGTCAAATCAGTTGAGGGTTGACCTAATTGACTCAATTGGACAGTGGCTAACAAGTTCTTGACTAATTGAGGGGTTCAACATTGGAAATCCTAATTCAATTGAAGTGGTTGAGACACTTTTTGGTCCTTGCAATTTTGAGGTGGTTTGGACCAAACGGTATCAAGACCGTTTGAGTCCAAACAGTCTCAAGACCATTTGGGACCAAGTGATCCCAAACCGTTTGGTCCTCATGCGGTTTCAAGGTCGATTGTGTCCATGCGGTTTCAAAGTCAAACTTGACCAAACAGTCTTCATGACCAAATGGTCTTCACCCCATCTTTGGCAAACGGTCTTGAGTGTGCACTTTACCAAACAGTTTCAAAAGTCAAACAAGACCAAACAGTCTTCAACACCAAATGGTTTCAAGGTCTATCCAAGACTGTTTGGGGGTTTAGTGTGCAAGACCGTTTGAGGTCTATAAAGGTCAAGATCACTTGATACCGTAGTGGTCAAGATGGTTTATTAGTGGATTATCCTAAACCTCATGGATGCCTATGGTGATTAAGGGACCAAGTAATTAGTTGATTAATGCATGTTATAATCAGTGGTGATCATTACAAAGGTACCTTGATGGGATAGAGTGACCAATACCCTTTGATCAAGTAAGCCTTAATGACCACAATGGTAATGACACAACCCATGATGTCAGTGTTGAATTGACTTAGTCCAAATCAAAGATGATGCAAACATCATCTCATAGAAAGAGGAGAGAGAGGACTTCTTATATGAATGAATCAAGTAATAAACCTCCAATATGTATGAATATATCTAATTAGGGTATGATCCTTCATAGTGAGATCATGAAAACCCTAATTATGATGGTTAATGAATCTTAACCCTAATTTGAGGGCATTAATGGAAATAATTCTCATACATGATGATGATATGATCTTAATTCATTATAATGTGAATAGTAAACCCTAATCTAGGGAAATGTGATGATATGAACAGTAAACCCTAATCCTGGGTTATGCTTTATAGCATGAAGCTCTTTAATTGAATTATGAAATGAGGAATCATTATTCCTAAATAAGCTAAAGGGACTGGATAACCCTAATTGAATTGAATAGGAAACCCTAACCCTAGATACCAACTGTGGTAATGTAAAATGGTCGTGGTAATCTTCTACAACACGACCATGCAAGATGGCACAGCCGTGGTGTTCTATACTTGACTTGGAAATAATTGTATTGTGCTGATATAATGTGTATGCTATCAATTGTGTTAGATATGCCAGTCTTTATGAATGGTGAACATATCCAGGTAAGAGCTATGATGTCATATTCATTGGAAGCATTTTATAAGCTTTGAAAGTAATGATATGCTATGTTGTTAAGTAAGAGGTAACATATGAGATTTATAGGTTGTATGAGCCATGAGAAATATCTGCATTACTATAATCATGTTTATGCTGCTAAATGACTTGATGGCAATATGTTACTTGGTAACAAGTGTTTTGATGACCTAAGGGTTGAACACCCATATTCATGAATCATAATGATGAGATGGTTAGGGATTGATATCCCAATGATAACTGGATGTGAAATGAACTTGATACAATTAGTACTCTTTCTTTATAGCAATTGTTTTAATGGTTTATATTTGAAACCATGCCTGATGCTAAAAAGAATGCTATAATGTACTTAAAGAATCAAGTATAATGATATCATGTAGAGCCCTGACCATAGATCCATCATTGTCAGAAGTTAAACGATGGTGAAACAAGTTTTCCTAAGGGAACTCTTGGAGAGCATACTTTTCAGTATGTGGGGGTTATGGACGTGAATATCATTACGTCCTAATGTGGGAATTGATGTGAGATGTACATTTAATCTATCAATCCTTCATTATATGGTTATGTTGGGATGATGTATCACTAATCTCCCGATGATGTTGTTAATGCCGCATCGATGAGAGATAAACAAGAAATCCCTCGATGGCGAAGAGAGTAAAGCATGCCACTATATCTCTAATAGCAAAGTTGCCAGAATACCCTGGAAAGCTATTAAGCACAGACACAAGATGTCCTGCATGTTGTACCTCACAGTGACTGAGGAAGATGAGGTCATAGGAATCCGACTCTTCTGATGACCTATGTATGGTACCGATTACGATTTCGCAATGGTCGGTTGGAGTATGAGCGGTATATCTCATCTCCTCAGGGCATAATTATGTTTGTAAAATGTAATCAGCCGTGTAGCATATTTGCTTAGGTTGAACTACGAGAAACAATGATTAATGATGCATTGTTTATTTAGTCCTAATTGGACCAGTAACATACAAGTTCTTCATATTCCTTATTAAATGTATAACTTGCTATTCAATCAAATTATAATTGAAATGATTGCTTAAGTTATACTGTTTCAATCGGTTATATAATGAATTGCCTGCTGCTAAATAATTTATAATTCTACTGCTCCGTGTTATTCATTTAATTGCAATAACAATGCTTCTAGAAAAGAGTTATAACTCTCGCTGGGACAATTATTCAATTGTGTCACCCCTGTGGGATTCAACTTTTTAGGTAGACGTCGAGGACAAAGGAACCCTTCAGTGGGTGACCATCAGCAACAACAGTAGCAACATAAGGGACAACAGTGATCCTCAGGTGGAGACATTGTCTGTGAGTCTTGTAGATAGAATGTCCTATGTGTTATCTCTGTACTCTTAGGTCCTAGGAGTCAGTAGATGTTTAAAGTAGATATGAGATTTTTGGCATAAAGCCTCGAGATTTTGTATACTACTCCTGTAAAGTTTAACAAAGCAGTTGATGTTGTGACTCTCGAGATGAGATATTACAGAGATGTAATGATGGTTCAGTTTGTAAATAACTTATCATGTTTCCTTAAGAAAGATTTTTACCGTTTATAGATCTCTTTACACAAAGTTTTAATTTTTAGTGATTTTCAATAACTCCGTTGCTAGTTAATTACTTCTGCATTCGTTGATCTCGCTTTCCGAGACAGACATCACACCAATACTTTATTGGAATGGTAGGAGGTTGTGACAACTAGGTGTAAACTAATTTTCACTAGGATGTTGAACCCTTGTCATATCCCATTGAGTAGTGGTGCCCTCGTTCCATTACTTAGAAAGGCTGGGACATCACATGGGGTGTGCCTACATGTGGTTAATCTGTGCCACATAGATGGTTGTGAGATGATAACATGTGAGTTTTATGTGATTTACATTCTCTGAAATGAAGTCCAAAATATGTAATGATGAAAATTACAAGATTGATAGGTTTCTTATGTCTTTGTTCCTTAAAAGTTTATTTAAATATATTTTTAAGATATCCTTCCATATTTACCTATTAATCCAATCCAATATTCTATGTAATGTACATAGACTTCCCTTGGATATGCTTATCTTTTGGGTAAGAGATACTACTCTATAAGGTGACAGTAACTCATAAATATGTTTCCAACATTATTCAAGTGGTGAGATCTGTGCAACAGATGCATGGAGGTTGATGGAACCTTGGTGATTGATAAATACAGTTTTCTTTGAAAGGTATCGTTCCCACATACTCATTCCTAGCTTTGGACATGTTGGTTCCCCAACTTTGTCACCTATTTTATATGTTCTATATCTTGTGATGATGGTTTACCCCTATGACATAATGGAATAAGATATATTAGTATCATGTTGTCTATGTGAATGATGTTTGAGGTGATACCTTATATATATGAGTTCTTTTTTGACTTATGAGAACCTATCATGTGAAGCAAGCTTCATGTGTTGAGGTCAGCTTTTTACATAAGATAGACTATGATTTGTAGTTTTCCCACTCATCTAAAACAATTTTATGCTACTACCAAGTTTTTAATCTCAAGAAGCTTTTATTAAACTTGGTTTGATTTTAGTTGGTTCTTTTGGGTTAATTTCCTCCTTAGCCCTCCTTCTGAGTTAAATGGGTTAACCTGAGAGGTGGTCGCTACGCATTTACACATATCTGTTGCACCCTCCATTGATGTGCATTCTAAATTATATGGTAAATAATGCAAAATGAGGAGAATATTCATTAACAAATTATAATCGATGAAATTTTCTAAAACTAGGTAACTAGAAATTCAATTGGACATAAATTCTTGTTTGAATAAATATATTTACATTATCTAATAATGGTAACATAATTTTTCCATATGCCTAAGTTAGGGAAATGATGTAAAATTTTGAGATGGTTGTTCAAAATTTATATCGCGAACTGATAATCCTTAATTAAGTAAAATCCTAAATTATTGATGATATACACGAATTTGGAGAAATAAAATGGATGACATTGGGTAACACTAATATATTATATGACCTAATATTGTCTTGAAACTAGAAATTAATGCCAAAATTTAGTTTTATATGCTTTAAATAGAAAGGGTGCCACATTTTAAAAAAATTGGCTATTACAAAACACCAAAGTAAAATATAGAATAATCTATACATCAATGATCCAAAACAAGTTATTTTGGCTATAAATATTTTTATTTAACTTTATATTATACTACGTAGACATTAATCCTTTATTTATTATATACTGACCAACTATTATCTTGAACAAACACACCCCTTTACTCATCTTTTGGTTGGGTTCAAGCTATGAGACCGATTAAACTTGATAGTGTAATGATGTGATCCAAGAGGGGCATTTCTCATTACTCAACTAAATAGATAAAACTTCCCATGATATGAAGAACACTCATTACTAAAATGATATTTGTATTTTACAAAATGATGATAATCTTGTGTTGTCGTACATTCAAAACTCAAACAGTGTGATGATGGAATTAAAGGTACTAAATATTGAAATATCATGATTCTAAAAAGTTAGAAACCCACATGGGTAAATACAAAAAGGGAAAGAATATATATATATATATATATATATATATATATATATATATATATATATGTATATATATATATGTATATATATATATATATATATATATGCAAAGGAAAATGTGTCATCTAATCGCAATTTCTAGAGAAGGTAAGATATGCTTGTGTGGTTCTTATTCTTTTCGGAAAACTTCTCCAACTATTCACACACCTTAGAGTTTAGAAGAAAACTATCACAAAAGAAGAGATAAATAGAAACATTAGCAAAATAATGGTATCTATATGCTGAGTAGGAAAATTAAGCAATATTAGAAAAAAGGACAACAATTAGTTTATCAAGCCTCCTGCTAATAAGAGATGGAATAGAAATAGAATCACTAGATAAGTGATTTCAAAAGAAACATCATAACAAGGTACCAATACACAAGTTATATAAATTGGTATTTAGAGGCTTATTCATCATAAACGAACTAACAATGATCCAAGATATGGCAAAAGGCATACTTGCCATTTTGTAAATAAAAATTATGCCATGAAATCATACCCAATTTAATTAGGGAATAGAACCCACCAACTAAATAGTTAAAGCATGTAGTGATATAATAATATATTATTTTCTACATAAGAACAATGGTGGTTAGGGCACAAAAACCTAAACCTCATATAGAATGGCACATAAGATAGTTTTGGGTTTTGTGGAGGCAATAGACGCAATAGAAACAACAAAAACTTCTCCATACATACCCTGCTAGAAGATATAATTGATAATAATGTATTTGGAAAGAGGGTGCACGAGGTATACCTTGTCCCAGAGCAATTTAGGAAACATTCTTTCACACATTGACGTGAGTTTCTCTTTTCATGCACAAAGGGTCAATGTTTGACGTGCTCTGTACATAGGCACTTCGGTGTCTGCATCTCTTCTTCATCCACACAGATGGATTGGAACACCATGTCATGCTTCTCAAGCCGGAGGGAAAAAGTAGCCTTCTTTTTTATGACATGCTAGCCTCATGGTTGCCTCTTTCTCTTGGGGATGATGACAGATAGAGTTCACATATAAGATCATCTCTACTTGGTATAGCCTCTACGCCCCAATAAATAGGAGAGGAAAGGAAGTGGGGTTTTCCAAAACCCCTGGGAAAACAAAAGGGTTGCAGTTGTGTTTAAGATGATCCACTCGTAGACTACTGAAAGAATATTTTGGAATCAATTAAGTAACCAATTAATCATATTAATTGATTAACTAATATGCATTGTCTACGTATAGCCAATAGCTAGAGATTAGTCATCTGACTTAAAAATATAATCTAACTAATTGGTTTAAACATTTTAAGCAATTAACTCAGATTATATTCCAATATTAATCTAGTAGATTACCTAAACATTTTAGTAATCAATTTTATCTGGAACATTTCCAATCATGTCTACAATTATACTCCTATTCCAATACATCCTATGTGTATATCCCAGTAGACTCCAAATTACATTAGCAGTGATATTCATAATCATATTATAATTTCACAAGAAAAGATTGGAATGTAGAAAGACTTTATTGATGCCCAAGTAACTACAAAAGTTGGAGAACAACTTTGACCTACAATCTATGATTGGTGTTACAGTGATTGTATAGTTCCTTTGTCTCTGATATCCAGATTGAACTCAAGGCATGGAATCATCATCCTCATCAATGTTCAATCCATGTTCCTTGAACTAGAGTAGATTGTTTAAGATATGTGTATCTAAATATCACATATTGACTCACACATCATAGCCATGTATTTCTCAGTCTCACTTATCAATTGGCCAGGATATCAAACTCTTTTAGAAGGGAAAATCCTATCTACATCACTCACAGTCATCCCCATGTGTCACAATGCACTGAAGCACCACCTTTATGGCAACCATTATTCAGGACCACGGTGGATGATGCCAAAGTACAATGAATGACATGTGATGAGTTTAGTGATTTTAGGTCTAAAAACCACAATCATCACCATCACTATGAGAGATGACTCCTACTACCAATCACGATTTCCATGTGTCACTCTCAAGGTGGGTCTGTCCAATACATTATTCTCTAAAAAGTATCTATGTGCTTTGTTTGATATCACATTGAATGACTAATGAGATTCTGTCATCAACCAAGACACACTCAAGTAAGTGTTATTGTCGTCTATTAGCCATTCGCAAAAACATATGACTAGGGACATAACAAGAATTCATATACTTTTGACATAAATATAATCCCATCGTTCAGGTCCTCAACCTGATGATATATGTCATTGAGTAATATCATTCTTTAGACATTTACTATGTTTTATAAATATCTCATAACTGAATAAAATAGAATAAGTTGGAATATTGTCATTACAATCATCATATGATTGGCTCTATGGTTATACATACCAACACATAGTATGGAACTTATCCACCTGCTTAAATGTATTCAAAGTTGGGAATATAACATGGGTATGAGGAAATAACCTTTAAGGTGCAGGACTTAATAGGGTATTCACTATCTTACTCAAGAGAAAATTAGGATACATCTAATTCCAAATGTCACAATGATTTTTTTACAAAAGATGCTAGACTAAAATTCAAGTAAGCATTGTATCAATGACAAAAAATCTAGCAGCAAAAGATAAAAGTAGAACTATTACAATTCTCATTTTGTCATAGTTTCATCACAACACAGGGTGAATAGAAAAACTAAAGGGAACTAAATATAGCTAAAAGGTTGCCTCATGCAACCTAAGTACTCCAATCTATCTCCAAAAATAGAGCTGCCCCTATGGAGGTTGCATCTCATGGTCATCTATGGTAAAAAATTATCCACCTACAGGGTTGGTAACACTCCCACAAAAGAAGACAAGGTCGAATTTTATCAACGAAAGATGGTATGTACTTTGAAATTTGGAAACATGTATGAATACAGTATACCAAAAGTAAAGTAAACATGGTTCCCAATAAAGTGGAGGTAGATCATCCAAATGTATATAAAAAGAAATCTTCGTATAGTAAGATACATAGATTATATGTAGAAATAATAAAGTTCAATCATCAATTCTTTCCATAAAATTATAGAAGACAATGATGGACACTAGTCAAACCAATTCAAGTGAATTTGGTTTCATGCAAGTTATATGGAATACTACAATTATCTAAAGCAGGGTTCAAAAACTTTCACATTTCGTGCCTGGGAACGAGGTAAGAGAACCCTAATCCTATACTTAATGGTATATATATTAGGTGAGGGCACCTAGGGCAAGGTGAGAGCACCAACAACCCATATATGAGCAAAAATGTACAATGAGATCCAACCCCAAAGTGAACTTGTACTAATAGACAAAAATAGTCTAACAAAATAAACATGCATTAAAAAGAGAGGCAAGATAAGTTTAGTCCAAGTAAATCTTCAATTTAGGGTTCTCATAGTTAAATAAAATAATGGGATGAACTAATGCAAATAGGGTTGCAAATTGAGTAAGTATAAGAAAGATCAAAGAAAATAGATTCAATTTTCACTTTCAGTAGTCTTAAGAAAAACTTTAGTGAATGGACCCAATTGGTCAAATATATTTAATGACTAACATATAAAGAAATATGCCACGATCAAGTCAAGTGAGAGAGAAAGTATAGATCATTGCCCAATATGACTCATCAAGAGAAGTTAAATACCTGAACTTGTGTCACAATAGGTCACAGTCAAACCCTAATTTCGATCAGGGTATCCTTTACCCATTAACATATTGAATATCAATTATTAATTAACATATATACTTCAAACCCTAAATTATCAACTCATAACATCAATGGGTTTATGTTATGTTTCTCTACATTCCAAAAAGTACTTTTTGTATTATTTGATAAGCAATATTTACTTATGAAATATCTAAGATAGCATTATTTACTAAAATTTTCAAAAATCCATAATAAAAAAAACCGGAATATCCTCATGTCACACACCACAATACATGGTAAATAAGTACATTTATAACAATACAAATCTATGTGTCATTAAACAAATTAGTAGGGAAAAAACACAATGCTTCCCATTGTAGCATGACAAAGATAAAACAAAACTTGTTTGTATTTGTCAAAATAGAGCAAGTTGTAATCACTTGCACCAAAATGAGATCAAATGTAACACCCCTGACCTAGGTTTTGGGATAACTCTAGAAGATTTGTCTAAGTAAGTTGATTAAGATCCTTGTCTTAGTCTTTTGAAAAGTAATTAGGACCTGAGAAGAGTTATTTCTCAATTTTGAACTTATCTACAAATTGTTTGTGCTTTATATGATAACTTTGGTAAAGATTGCAATTTACCAAAATGAAGGGGTTTATGTGCAAATTATCACCTCTAGAATGTCTCTTCTCTCTCTTAGCATCATCTAGAGGAGAGAGAAAGAAGGGGCACTTTGTTTGAGTCTTGGTTGAATGATAACACTCTTTGGGGTGAAAGAACCAAAGAAGTGTTGAGTGTTTTGAACCCTAGATGAGGTTATGTCGAGTTATGAAGTGTATATGGGAGTGCCTATTAGCTTGGAAGCCATAGAGGAGGCCCCATATTGGTTTGATAACCTTTTAAAGTGTTCATGATGGGCTAAAAACCTCAAGTAGGTGAAGCCTATTGGTTTGCATTTTCCTTGCAAAAGTTGAATCAGTTTGCTCATAAAGTAAGATTGGGTTGTGATATCTTGTCAAGCAAGATACCCAAATGGACAATGTCTTATCTATGGATTATTATCATGATTTTTGCATGGAATGATAATTATGAATGCATGAAGTCACCATGCATGGACACATGTCACTCAAGTGCACGTAGTGATGACATCTTATACACACTCTCTTTCATAAACCTCAACTATATATACCTATCTTTTCACCTCCTAGTAAAACTTTCGAGTCCTTTATCGTATATTTCTTGGAGGATGACACTAGGAGCTCAAGAAGAAAAGAAAAGGCCAGGCATCTTGCCTAAGTTGAAGCCATGATCATCTTCAACCTTGGAAAGACTATGCTTCTTGGATCATGATTCTTTCCTTCTTTTCTTTCTTCACAAAGTTCCTAACTATGGTATATTCTTTCATATAGAAGTGTTGTGATCGAGTCTTGGACTTTTGATAAGTCATATTCAACCTTGGGAACGTGGATATTTGGATCTTGAAGCTCTTGAGTTGATCTTGAGGTGGGTTATATAACTTGAACACAACTTTATTATTATTCATCTTTTATCATGCAATACTTGGTGATTGCTTTTCTACTTTGACTTTTCTTGTTTGAATGATGGTTCTATGAGTTCGAATGGATATATGGGGCAGTTATCCATGAACTAGAGTACTTATGGATGAAGAGTTTGAGCTTGAAGTTGATGTAACTGATATGCACAAACTGATATTAATTTGTGAAAATCCTAACCCAATACAAGGGCATAGGCATTAGGCATGGAAACTGATACATATGAACTCCTATCCTTTTGTTTGTAAGATGAGTAGGAATACTTTCCTTTCAGTTGTTTAATATATCACCTAAATGATAAGAATAAGGTAGGCCGATATCTAGAAAATAGCCAAGTCAATACACATACTTCCACCATCACATGGATGGCCGATATGATTTATGATACTCTAAAAATGATATGTTGTTGTTAGGTAAATATGCTAGATGCTCTAAAAATGATATGACTCAAAGGTACTACCTTGTCATAACTAGAGATGACTAGTGAAGACAAAATATTTAACTATGATGCCTTAGTTGAGTGTGGAGGCCGACATGGCCCATCCTAACCCTAATCCAATACACTCATAATCCCACACTCTTTAGCCCGATACATCATGTGAAGACAGCGGAAATATACTCTTTGAAGCCTTGGTAGATACACCAAGTAATGGTGAGACCAATAGGTGAGAGAACTAAGGTGGTGAATAAGAGTTCAGCCGATACATTACAAACCCTAGAGGCTGATATCCCATATTGAGTAATAGTCAATACATAAAGGGATAGCTAGACCGATACCCTAGATGATGTTGAGTGGCCAATACCCTAGTTAATGGTGAGGCCAATACACTAATAGATTGAGTGTTTAATATACAATATGATAGTATGGCCAACACATAAGAAAACTCTTTGGCCGATGTACCTCAAGCACCATACAAGCGATACTACTCTAAGCATCTCTAAACATATATCATTTGAGATGACTTGGCCAAAACAAGTAGATTTGTCTAGTCCGATAAAGTGGATGTGTTTAGGCCGACACAAGGATTAAAGTGGAGGCTGATACACCTTTTTGAATAAAGGTTGATACACCTTGATGAGTGTAGGCCGATACACTTTGAATATACTCAATGAATACATCTTGAATGTAAAGAGATGGATACACTTCAATAAGTGTAGGTTGATAACCCTAAATAAGGTTCAATCAATATAATACGTATGTTTGAGTCAACATCCCAGTAAGGATGAGAGAGAAACTTGTACTACCCACATAAGAAAAGTAATACTTCATGTTGACAATTAGTTGATGATATTAGATGAAGTGTGCTGGAACACTCATGGCAATAATATAGTTCTTATGATGTGAATTAGAGTTTGTTTGATAAATATGCAATTGAAAACCCTAAATGAGTTACAAGGGGAAACCCTAACCCTAATTATGAGAGGGTTTCAATTTGAATGATTATCTTTATGACATGGACATGATATTTACTTGATATTGCATTTGCTAAGAAATCCTAACCATGCAGGTGTTATGAAATGATGAGCATATCCAGATATAAGCTATGATAATTTAGCATTATACAGATTATATAAGGCCTTGTGAGCCATGTGATATACTTGTATATCGATCTAATGCTCTAGAGTTGGTTGTTGTGTAATAAGATGTGACACTGTTCAATAATGAACTGAGGGTTTAATGCCCAAACATATGATCAAAATAATGATAATGTTCAAGGGATGAGATTTCCCAATAAAGTGTTCAGGGGACGGTGATCCCAGGATGAGTGTAACAATATATGTTCCAATTGATACAAGATTTCTTAAAAGATATGTTACACCTTTCTTTGTATCATTTATCCACAATTCATGCTTGTAACTTGATTGATGCTAAAAGATGTTGTAATGCACTTAATCTATCAAGTGAACTAAAAAAGTAGTTTCCCTGGACATAGATCCATTTAGTATCAGGATTTGTTGAATGGTGAAACGAGTTCTACTCGGAATGCATATTGTTGAATATGCAAGGTGCAAGTTTAAATATATCCTTGTATCCTTAAGTAATAGGATTGGCTACAGGCCACACCCTGAATATTAGGATTGACTTCGGGTCATACCCTAACAAGAGTGTGGTTGTACAGTGACTCAATAAATAATCAGGATTGGTTACGGGCCACTCCCTGATATAATCAAGATTGATTATGGGTCATACCCTGATAAGAGAACATGCTACGCGTTGTATATCTATAGCAAAGAGCCTCTATACACCATGCTATCTATAATTTAGTTTGACTCATAATGTCATTGCCAATAATCTCGTACTAACCGAGAAAGGAGAGGTTGTGGATTCCAGCTCTTCCATGGACCTATATGGCACTGATGCTTTACTTCACAGTGGTTAGTTGGAGATGGAAGGTATATTCCCATCTCATCAGGGCATAAGATGGATTATTTAAAGATGTAATCATCCGTGTAGCGTATTTGTTTAAGGATCAAATATGGAACATTAGTTGAAGCCTTGTTTTGTTTTTATACTTTTTGGTTTATAACAATTATACATGTGCTTCATATTCCTTTTAAAAAGTGGTTAAATGATCTATTACTTAGTTGTAGATTCTTAAACTAATGAGATGTTGAGACTGCTCTACTCTACATATAATCAACAATTATACTTGAATAATTCAATAAAGGATTCTTCTGCTCTTATTCATAAAAGTTTAACTGTGATAATAATATTGTTGGCGGAGAGTTATATCTCTTGGTGGGACTTGTTGTCTCACCCTGTGGGTTCCACAAATTTTTAGGTGGACTTGCATGAAGAGGTAGAGATCATGCAGTAGAGAGTGGGTAATAGCAGCAAGAACAACAGTAACAACCCAGGTTGAATGTGGTGTTGCGTGTCTTGTAGATATAGAGTCATATGTGTTATGCATGTACTCTCATGCACTTTGGGAGATAGTGCGTAAATAGTTTTATGATTGATTTAATATTTTTGGCAAGTATGCCTCGATGCATTATGTTTCTCTTGCATATGTTTTGGTAAAGCAATTGTTATCTCATATCCTTGCAAGGTGATGGAACAATGTATGTACAAAGTGAACTATGATGTATATATGGGTTGGTTCTTTCTGAAAAGAGTTTCATGGCAAAGGATCTCCTCGAAAAAAGGTTTTAGTTTTTAGTGATTTTTGGCAATCCACTGTTAATGATTATTTTGCATATTTTTGTGCGATTATGATTTCAGTTTGATAGCGGTCGCAATAATTTTTGGTATCAGATCTTTAAATTTGTTGAATCTATACGGACATAGGATTAAGGTCGTTGAGTCTATTCTAGTGTCCTCCATATTATCTTATATTGACTTCTACTTATATAGAAGAAGAAGTAAAGCTTCAAGATGTCTAGAGAACACCAAGAATGTGATGCCCCTAGATTTTCTAAAACTTAATCTAATGTGTGACATTCAAATTGAAACCTCACCTCAGTGAGAATCCCAATTTAAACACCCCACACTAGGCTAAGAAGAAAAAAAATCAAGGGAGTCAAAAGGAAACAATCAATAGCACATGCACATGAACAATAATAAACCATACAATACATGTTCACCGTTTAACATATAATTACTACATGAATTGTTACAACATTTTATATTACATATTGAATAGAAAACTTCTACATATACATGTACTACCACTAAACTATAGGATCTAAAGACAACAGGTCCACCTATACATCAACTTGCCACACAACTCTAAACTATCATGGATCTTCAAGAGCATATGTCCACAACCTAAATAAAAGATTACATGTGGTACACATCAGCACAATATTCAAGAATATTGTACTGAGTACACCTATGTGTCTTTCATATACCTCTCATCATATCTTGGCAATAAGATAAAACTAAAACTTGGCAGTTATAAAGAAATATAATAAAAAGCATATACTTGCACAAAGATGTTTATTAACAAAAGAGAACACATATTTCAAGCACATTTCCATTATATGTAAAGTTGATCAACCACATGCACTATTCTAACAAAGAGAATTAGTGCTCACATGTGCTATACTGCCAAAGAGATTTAGTACATTCATAAATGCACTATTCTGCCAAAGAGATTTAGTACGTTCATAAATGCACTATTCTGCCAAAGAGATTTAGTGCTCACATGTACTATTCTACCAAAGAGATTTAGTACTTCCATTAATGCACTATTCTACCAAAGAGATTTAGTGCTATCATATAATGGATAAGATATCTTATGTTTCATGTGTTCATAGCCATTAGTATGAAAAGCTCAAGCAACATAGCATACAAGAACAATCATTTCATCCAATATCATATGCCAAGTGTTTATTACACATATAATGCAAGCATGTTGTATAATAATCCAAGTAAGATGTAATGGCGTACCTTGATCATAGATATACTAATCACATATTCCTCATGTCATCTATTTATTTGTTAAACCTGATTAAGACAAGATCATGTATTATCATCAGATTCTCATCATCTTACATCTCATATTAACCCTAATCGTGTTCATCTTTGGTTTTCACTTAGTGCATTAGGACATGTGCATCATTACTTGCATTCTTGTCTTAGAATTATCTTACTAATATTGTTTTCCAATTTATGGATCATTATCTAAACATTAGCTTCCATAGCATTTTGCGCACATATTAACCCTAGTTCATTTACATTAACCTAAATTAGGGTTTCATAAGATGTATTAAGGGTCATCTTCATATAAGATGGATTATGTGCATCATCGTGGTCTAATAATTAAAACTGAGGTTCCATATACTGATATGAGCTTACTCTGTAATTTCTAGGATTTTTTGAGCATATTTCTAATTATTATTCATCAATTAGTGTTAGTATCCCTAATTAGCCATATAAAGAAAATTACATGAATTCATGCATCAACATTATAATATCTGACATCATATGGATTCTAACAAGATTATAGATTTAGTGACATATTCTCATAATTTTAGACCATCATATGCTATTTATTATTCATGAAACAAGCATTTCACAACTTACATGATATCACTGATATTAGTGCATCAAAAGCCTAATATTATCATTCCACTGTGTTCTACTCATTTTTTTAGAATTTTGATATATTACTTGTAATTTTCTGATAACTATTCTAATTATTGTGAAATATTGAAGATCTATATATTTATGAAAGAAAAATACCTCTGTGGCCAATCACGCACTGCCATGTGTCCACTTTGGGGCGCGCTAGTTCTGCTTGAGGCACAGTCAACTGATCAGTTTAGGGTTTTGAACCTGGTTCATGGTTGGTTTGGCTAGTTTAGGTATTTTGTACCAGACGCTCTCCTTTCTTTCTAGTATTCTCCTATGCACGCAAAACTAGGTGTTCTCCCCTGTGCGAGTGCCGCCGCTCGCTTGAGATGCATCCAATAAAAGCTCTAGATCTAGTACAAGAATTGATACATCCACGAGCATAGACACCACCCAGGATCTCCTATGATTTTTGATCTAAGGCTTCAACAAGCAGCACACGACCTCCAGGCTCACCGTAGGTGGTTTGGGACTCTGGTGAGGAAGATCTACGGCTATAGTCCTCCTCGCTGTGGGATTCCAAGATCCCATGTGTTGTGCCTGGGATTCTTAGCATCGTTGTCGCCCTCTTCATTCCTCTCATGTCTTCCATCTATAAGAGCATGTTCAAGATGCCACCACCGCTAGCAGAGCAGTTGTTCCTATGCCGGAGCTCCTCGTCACCACTGTGAGTATCTCTCTTCCGTCCATGCTTCTGGCCTTGAAGATACTGCTGTTGTGTCTACTCCTTGTGGACGGAGGATCTTGATATCATCTCAACTCCTCCTCACATTCTGGCGTATGTGAGAGTTTGTTCTTCTGGGCGTGAGCCGCCCCCGTTTCCATATATCTCCTCCACAAGGACTCAGTCGCCGGTCCCATTTTCCTCTCTACTACTTTTCTAGGTTTGTAGTTAGGATGGAGCTCGTCATGAGAGAGGGCTCTCGTTCTCACTATTCTCAGCATTGACTGGCACAGTCAAGGACTAAGTAAATAGTCCATGATTACAACTACTCACGTGAGGTCATTGGATAACTCAAAATCATGGACGTTGTGGTCTTTTCTTATGCAAGTGGAACCGCCACTCTCGCGTTTCAGTTGGACATATATTGAGGACGATATCCAGGTCATCGTAGGGCCAGAAAACATCCACATTACAAATATCTGGCCTAAACAGTCTGGAGGCGTGTGTGACACTTGAACACCTTGACTTACAAGTATGTACATATTTAAAACCTTGGTTCCACTAATACCATTAACTTTGTTCTAAAGTCACCAAAATACTAATTATCTCAACATATTCAAACCTAGATATCTCCTTCTGGGAACATTGAAATAATCTGAAACATTGATCATAGTTTTATCATAACTCAAGCTATATTCCAACCAACTTTGGTGTCGAGACCCACTCATTTAACCATTCAATATGTACTTCAAAAGGGCATAAACTTTAAGATCTTAGTCATGATATCAACACCCAATAGCATCCATATTTTGTCAAAGCACTGGGAACTCTTCAAATTACTTAAAGATGTGAGTTCACTTATGTCATTGGGAATTTAAGGATTCCAAAAGTCCACTCCATTACAAAGAACATGTTGCTGAGAGCAACATTACAACACTAGGGAGAGGTGCAAGGGAATAGGAGAGATAAGAACAAGTTCTTGAGAATCCCCAAATGGATCAGACTATGTTGGAGAACCCTACTTTCCATGCTCTGTTTGGGAAGTTCATAATGACAGTAACACATATGGCAGACAGGATAGCAGCACCACCCCCTAGGGAAACAATTCACAATGTAGAATCTTCGAGTTCTAGTAAGACTTTTGAACGGCTACATTGTGTGGGAGCTATAGAATATGCTGGAACATCTGACCCAACAGATGAATATTTGTGGCTCATTGACCTAGAAATAGCTTTTAAGATCCTTAGCATCCCAAAAACTGACAAAGTAAGGCATGTCATGTACCTGTTGAAGGGAAGTCTTGGCCATTGGTGGGCCATCGAAGAGGAGAAAAGGCCTAATGTTGAGGTTAGATGGGAGGAATTCTGACTTGATTTCACAAATAGAAACTTTCCTCGCATGTACCGAGACAAGGAAATCTCACAGTTTGAATGGATTAGGTAAGGGCCTATGATGATCAATGAGTATGAAGCTAAATTTATGGAGCTTTTGCAAATTTGTCTGCACATGTCTACTACATATCAGGAGAGGATTCAACATTTTAAAAAGGACCTGAACGCTGAGTTGACTACACCTACATCTTCTCTAGAGAATAGGGAGATATTTTCTACATTTTTGGAATCGGTTAGGAGGATATAAAGGTCAATAACCTAAAAACAAGAGGCTAATTTTAGAGAAGGACCTTCCCAGTTCAAAAGAGAGAGGTCCAGAAGCTACAAGAAACCAAGGTTTTCTGTGCCATCAATACCAACAAGGTTTAGTGCAAAGACGCAGTGGACGTCAAGTAAGGGTAGAGGCCATAATTTTTTGCCTACTGGAGCCCAAAGTGTGGTATCAATGTCATTGCAGAGCCATCTATGCCATAGTAAGAGACCATAACTTGCCACAAGTGTAGGCAGACATGACATGTGATGAGGGATTATCCAGTAAGAGATATTAAGGTAACCCAACCACCAAGGCAGAGTCAACAAGGCTCTCAGAGGCAACAATTTAGTAGTGGTGCAGGAGGAAGAGGACGTGGATAGGCATATCAAGTAGGTTCATCTGCACAAGGTAGCAGAGGACATGGTTGGAAGTAGGCAACAATGAGATTCTATGCTATGAGTCAGCATGAAGTAGTAGTCAACCCACGAGTTGTGATAGGTCAGATGGAATTATTTCATTCTTATACGTCTTCATCTTGCTTCATATCTATTTTGATTGACCCGGGAGCTAAACACTCCTTTATCACTTATGAAGTGATTCATAACTGTCTTTTTCCTGTTAGTCATATAACAGATAACTTGTTGTTAGAAACTTTATTAGTTGGTTCCGTAGTGTTATAAGAGGTATGCTCCCCATGTGTTTCTTTCTTGGAACACAACATTCAAGTGGATCATATACCACTTGAGATGGATGGATTTGATGTAATCCTTAGGATGGACACTTTGGAAAAATATAAGGTAGTCTTGGATTGTGGTTCCAATCAAGCTATGTTCACGTATGGTGGTGAGACATGGATCTTTCAGGGAGACAAGTTGATTCTTCCAACATGTCTAGTATCAGCAATGGTAGCTGAGAAACTGTTGTGACATAGGTGTGAGGCATTCTTAGCACATGTGGTGGATACCAAGATAGAAAGTAGTAGTATTCTAGAAGTGCCAATTGTCTGGGAGTTTAAGGATGTGTTCTTGAGGAATTTCCTTATGTTTCTCCATCTCGAGAGATTGATTTGAGATCAATATAGTTCCTGATATGCAATTGATAGCTCAAACACCTTATAGAATGGCACCAAATGAGATTGCATAATTAAAGAAATAGTTACAAGAATTACTTGACAAAGGATTTATCCGACCAAGTACATCATTGTGGGGTGCTCTGGTACTTTTTGTAAAGAAAAAGGATGGATCTATAAGGTTATGTATAGACTATATATAGTTGAATAAGGTGACAATAAAGAACAAGTATCTTCTACCAAGGATAGATGATTTATTTGACCAGTTGCATGGTGCAACATTGTTCTCTAAGATAGACCTGAGGTCAAGATATCATTAGTTACAGATTAAGGAGGACAACATACCCAAGTCAGCTTTTAGGACAAGGTATGGTCATTATTAGTTTATAGTTATGTCGTTTGGACTAATTAATGCACCAACACCATTCATGGATCTAATGAGTAGAGTGTTCTTACCATTCCTTGATAAGTTTATAGTGGTCTTTATAGATGACATTCTAATATACAGTTGAGATAGCCAACAATATGACAACATCTTCATCAAGCATTGACTTTGTTAAGACAACATAAGCTATATGCTAAGTTTAGCAAGTGTGAGTTTTGGTTGTCAGAAGTATCTTTTCTAGGACATATCATATCTACTAAAGGTATTTGTGTTGATCCTAAAAAGGTAGAGTCTATTCTAGAATGGGAACAACCCAAAACACCAATAGAGATTTCTTTCCTAGCTTTGGCAGGTTGCTACAGGAGGTTCATCAAAGACTTTAGTTCTGTAGCATTACCCCTAACTAGGTTAACCAAAAAGGATGTTCCTTTTGACTAGAATGACAAGTGTCAACACTCTTTCTAGATGTTGAAGGAAACTTTGACCAATGCACAAGTATTAGTTTTACCTGAGCAAGGGAAAGGGTACATTGTCTTTTGTGATGCTTCAAAGAATGGTTTAGGATGTGTGTTGATGCAAGATAAACAAGTGATTTCTTTTGCATCTCAACATCTTAATAAACATGAGGAGAATTATCCTACACAATTTGGAATTGGCTAGAGTGATTCATGCCTTGAAAATCTAGAGACATTACCTGTATGGGGAGAAGTATCAGATTTCACAAACCATAAGAATTTGAAATACATCTTTCTACAACAAGAATTAAACATGAGACAACGTCATTGGATGAAACTAATTAGAGATTTTGATTGCACAATTGTTTATCATCCAGGAAAGACTATTGTGGTGGTAGACATGCTAAGCAGAAAGTTGTCATCTTCAATTATAGATAAAGAACAGTTGAACTCTTTGGTATGTCATAAGAGGGACATGCTAGTTTCCTCAAGACAGATGAATGTACAGCTAGAAGTATCTTTGCTAGATGGATTGTTGGCACAGATGCAAATAAAACCTACACTGAGACAATAGATTAAAGAAGCACAACAAGATTATATTGTGATATAGCAAATCAGATCAGAATATGGTAGTGAGAAGCGGGATGGCTTTCATGAGTCAGAAGATGGAATAAATGTTACCATGGTAGAATTGTGGAGAATGAAATAAAGGAGTAGCATCTCATGGACAACAATTAATGGAAGAGACTACCAGTCCTAGTAGTGCTTGGGATTAGGGGGATCAATGTTACATGATGAATGTGAGGGATAGAAGAGCATTGGGAGAGGATGCGATTAGAGAGAGTGAGATTGAAGAAGGAAGAGATATAGGATTCGTGGACTATTAACTCCAAGAGAATTTAGGACATGAGGCATGAGAAACAATCTGAGGTAGAGGATCCCCATCCACCAATAGTCAAAGAAGTAGGGAAACAAAAGGTCGTTTGGCAATGAGAACACAGAAAAACTAGGTAATAACTCACATAAAACCAGAATACAAGAAATTGTAACTAAACCCAAGTATGATTCTTATAGGGATTTCATTATTTGTGGATTATATTCTTAACTAAAGTGGGATAGATAGGCCAATTAGGTTGTAGATCTGTTGGTAAAGTGACATTCTCCCTAATGAAGGGATCAAGGTCTAAAACCCAAGTTGGTGCCTTGGAAATGAATTATCCTGTCATGTAGGTTGCTCCACTTTGTGATTTAGATGCCCTTCGTTGTGTGCGTATTTGGGGGGGTTGGGGATTTACACTACCATGGTGGGGTCACTAAAGTGGTTCTTCCTAAGGGGTGGTCCCCATGTCGTAAAAAGTGGGATAGATGGGATTATCTGGTTGGGTAGAAACATGACATCATAGCTTACTAAGACCCAGGGAATCCAATTTTAATGGTATATTTATTTTTTAATAATTTCTTCTCTGAGTACTAGAATGAATAGGGTTCAACTCCATTATATCATTTAGTATTATATATCAAAATTTATTAGTTAAAGTCCTATTATCCTTATATCGTTATTAAGATAGTTAGGGTGTATTATATCGCAAGAATTTCTATATTTTACATGTATAACCTATTAAGTCTATTAATTCAGTATTGACTTGTATAAAACACATTAGTTATCTCCATTTACATCAAATGTCCAATTCATTATTTCATATATGTATTCCACATGAATCATTCATTGATATTCTTTCATGTCAGAAATTATTATGCAAATTTAAGTCATGATGTGTGTAATAGTGAAAAAGGTGAGATATACTACATATTTAATAAACTCATGTACAAATTAGGCCATGATTAGGTTATTAGATCCATTTAGTCTGTATTGAAATGTGTTATGTGATTAAACACTTAAAATTACTAATTTATCATATGTGGTATCAAACATATATACATTAGGGCTAGCTGATTACAACTTAGAGTTTAAGATAAAAATGATTACTATACATTACATACACATGATCTGCATGTATGAAGTCCATGGTTAGGCTCCATATATTCCAGTCATCATCTTATTAGTGCTCAATTATCCAAAGCATTGTCAGGCACACATGTATTCCTGATTAAAGCAACATTTGAATAATTCATACTACATGATTTAACTTTTCACGAATGTACAAGTAAGATGTATTAGTGAATTGTGTTAACCTTGTTTGGACAAATCTAAAGATGCATACATACTAACTTACCATTCATAGGATTAGGGTTTATACAGGATAGACAAAACTCAATATGTTACTTAACCTCCTTCTCAAAAATATAGCAAGTTGGGCACATAGCCCCCCTCTGTATGGGGACATAGCATCACTCTAAAAATATCACATGGGAACATAACACCCAAAAAAAATAACATAACTCTATTACTATTGAATCAACAAACACACATGAAATAGAGTCAAGTACAAGATTAGCCACAACATGAACTAAATTAGAGGTTCCGTAACAAAATTAAAACAAATAAGCTTTCCTCCACAATAGTGGATTGACACAATTAGGACGTAATATGAAGAAATTTAAATAAATAACAAATAACGTTCAACATTAATGTCAAATTTGAGTAAATATATTCAAGACTATTGTTAAGAGGGAATGCCTAATCATTTTTTTGTAAAAAATCATGATCATTTTTATGAATTTCAAAAGAATGTATAAGAAATAGAGGAAAATAACAAGATGGAAATAAAATCCATACATAGAAACCACTCCTATCTATTATATAACAAAACATCCTTCTTTTCATATAGTAGCTGAAATCATAGAAACCATTCTTATGTATTATGAAATAAAACATTCTTCTTTTCATATAGTATCTAAAATCATTGGAGCATCTTCATATTTCCATTTAGATAATTTGTTATTTATTTCTCTACATAGAGAAAAGAGAATCTCTAGAAAGAAGTAATGTTGTTTCTAGAATAAAAATATTTGCAAATTTCTCCAAGAACTTTTACGAAACAACCAACTTATAAATAAATTTTAAGCCTTAAATAAGAAAGGGTAGTGAAAAACAAGATTTTTAGTAGTTTCCAGGTAACATTCACATACGATGCACCTTGAAATAATAGCAATCCCCCTAGTTTGTAAGATGTCATGAGATAGTAACATGCAACAATGAATCTCTCATGCATTAGCAACATACTTCTTAGGAGAAGCCAACTCCTCAATCACTCTTCCATAATGGAGTACATAGGAAAGTCTAATAAGAGGGAGGATATCTCTTTTTTGCTAATGCACTTTTCTCTAAACAAGACACAACAAGCATGTCCAATTGGTTTAGGATAGGTACTGATGGTTTTAGCCAAATGGGAATTACCTCTTGACTCCTTCACATTCCAAAAAACATTATGAATGTTTGCACTAACTTTATCCAAAGGAGCATAACTAAATTTAACATGAGAATATGAATTAATAATTTCATTGAGATATCTATTACCAGAGAACCAAGGGACGTCTAGCAGTAAACTAGATTGACCATTCTTTGTGTTAATGGATATACTTTCTCTATCTTTTAAGAATCAGTTCCATATCCAAGCCTACTCAAATAAATTAGACATGAAAGAGGTCAAATCAAAGAGATATGCCTGAAATTGACTAAGGTATTGGATATATATTTATTTCGCAATGTGATTCTTTATTAAATGCAGCATACATATCCCAGAGTCAACTTAGCCTGATAAATCAAAGTCATGGAGTATGAAATCTAGGGTAATTTCTAATAAAATTTTAGATTAACTCAATTGCATCTCATAAGTCTAAAATCAACCATTACTATTGTTGCTAACTTGGGTTACAAAATCTTGGACATAGCATATTTTTCTAACCCAAGATCATATTTTATTTTGATTTCTAGCTGATTAAAAATGTGTTACAAATTCTACAATTTAACTACGTTATTGTTAAAAAATCCAAGATTAAGTGAAAAAGCACATCAGTTCCATGTGTCATGCATAAATTTCTTTATACATGACAAGGTACATTGATGATTTCTAGATAATTCAAAACATGTGCTACCACACTGAAATGAATGACAAAAAGATTACCATAAAAATTATGACAAGATGAAATTCAAAAAAGGTAAAACTATAAATATGGTGACTTGAAGCCTCGCACAATAAAGAGAGTTAAAATACTATTATGTCCCCAGTTTGTGTTTAAAAAATATAGAGAGGGTTAACGAAGGTAATCCATGGGGATTATGTCAAAATATCCACAACATAGGTACTAGGTATGAGGATGAGAGTTGATACCATGGATCTTTTCATAACTAGGAGAAGTGTGAGAAATATGTTCCACTGAGCTCTTGTAAGGAGGGAGACATGAGAGGAGATCTAATCCTTAATCAAATAAATAGGAAGTATCCCCAATGCCAACCACCAAAAAAATATTTTTGCAAGGGGATGTGATACAATATAATCAATGAGAAAATGTTTAGCCCTAGAGGAGAATATATTATTACTATTATATTTTTATGTGGTAACATGATTGAACACCCACATAGGTAAATATATGAAGCATGGTCTAAAATAACTAATCTTTGATGTAGATGGTAATCAACCGCTTCAATCAATTTCCCAAGTAACATCACATGTATATGTGAATGTCATGTTCAACTTAGTATTCCTTCCCATGTACTCTTTACCTAAGGGGTTGAAAGAGAACCCTAGATAATAATTAATAGTCAAAGAAGTCATATGATGAGGGTATGTGCATATAATAGGAAATTGGTAAATAACAAGAATAAGGACAATAATAAACTTATCAAGACTCTCAATCAGAGAGATTTTTGAAATCATCCAAATGGATGTCAAAAGTATAAGGATTCTAAAAATGTAATTAAATTAAAAAAGATAAATCATAATGGGGATTCTTGTCTTTTAAACATTTACAAAACAATTATATAACAGAATAATTGCATTTTTATTACTAAAGAAACTACCATAATACAAAAAGAAGGGAGGAACTCATATATTCTATACCAAGGGCAAGAAGACTAATATATCATTGCCAAATACATGTAGAAATGTAGGAGTATTGAAACCTCAATGCATGATAGGAAGATTAAAACCTCAACATATAAATATATCACATGAGGAAGGGGAATAAAGCCTAGTGCCCAGAAATAGATAAATTCCAACGCCTACAGATATGGTGTAACTACTTCTAGGTATGACTAGTCAAAACACACATGCACAACTGAGTAGGCAAGATCATAATTTCTAACATCTGCAAATCTCTATCAATTAGAAAAGGGATTAGGATATCCATTTTGTATCATGTAGGACCAAAGGTCCCATATATAAAGGTCGAATTATTTCAGCATTTGATGAGAGAGAAATAATAATAAAAAGTATCTTTCAATAATTTTCACAAGATATACAAATGGGAACCAATTTAGGGTTCCATTTCATAAAATAGATCATGAGAGAGAAAATTAGGTGATTGTTCAATTATGAATAAAAATAATGCAACACACATGTAGTCAACTAAATATTTATTCATAACTCCTAGATCTTAATAAGATCATAAAACCACCTAATGCATACACAATGAATTTGGTTTAAAATATCATTAATTTCATAAATCCTAAACACATCATTTTCATTATTACTTATTTAGGTTACAAAATCTATACCATCTTGTAACAAAACTTACACAATTCCAAGACATCTTTTGTTTTATTTATCTGACTTACCAATATTAGTGGTCAATTTCAAAAAGTCCTAAAATTCACTTATTAAATGAATTAAAATCAGACTATGAAATGAATATCTTTCTATGGAAAATAATATATGATCTATAATCATTTTAATTATTAATTTATGAGTTATATAGATTAAATATGGATTTTCCAAGTTAAGTAGATTTACTGAAATACTGATCGAAAATGGGAAGAAAATACTAAAATTCCTGGCCTCGTCGCCATACAAGCATCAGTTTGGCAGTGGAACAAATGGATATTTTACCATGGCAAAAGACCCATGCTCTAGAGGAAGAAAATGAGACAAATAGACCGTTATACCCAAAACATGAGTGACCTAGAGAAAAAATCCCAAGGGTAAAATTGTATATTCATGAGAACTATTTTTCCTCGTCCTTCAAATGGAGAATAGGACCATCGACTTGATGGATTTGAAATATCGATTGAGATCTACAGTGAAAAGTGATGAAATGCCCCACAGTCACCTTCCTATTGTTCTTGCAGCTCCAAGACCCCTTGATTCGGAGTTATATGAAGGATGGAGTAGTTGGCACCCGCTTCTACCATTATAGCATATCGACCAACACATAGGAACCCGTTCAAGGAGAAGAACACAAAGATAGGAGAGGATCCATAAAGCTTCACAATTCCACGATGAACTCAAACATGAAGAGGGAAAAGGATAACATCAATAAATCACTTATTTGTCCTCGAGATCATATCATAAACAACAATAAATTTGAAAAAAGGAAACTTAAGGTATCACCTTCTAGATCAAGTTGATGGTATATGGAGAACCAGGGAACTACCAGGATCAGACTAGCACACCCTATATTCCTTAAGAAGGTTGATGTCCGTCTATCAGCTACTTACTAGGAGCAGTGGATATATGGGATTTGGAGATGTTCTAGATCGGAGCCAAATCCCATTGAGATATGGTAAAAGAGTACTAGAAAGTACCTTAAAGGTACATGAGGAGTTATTTGGGAACACGCTGACCTAATGTGAATAGGAGATTGACTAAAGAAAGGAACATGGAGAAGATGAGCATGAGGTTGATATTGAAGTGTAGACTACCCTATACTAAAAGCAAGGGGTCTAAATGTTTGGGTAGATGTCACAAAGGTGAGGGATAAAGAATTGGTAAAAGTAGAGGAGATGATAGAAGAAAACTTAGAGAGGGAGAATGATGACACTGCTATGTAAAAATGGGAAAGAGGCAGAGAAGAAACTGGGTGGAAGGGAAAATTGGGTGGAAAAGATGATCTGGAGCCGTCTAAGCAACCTCATCCCTCTAAGTAAAATTCCAACTCAATAAATAAAAAAAATAGTGCATGATAATAATAAAAGCATGAACATTTAGTAAATTGAGTCACATTGACTAAATATTAATTATGTTAGATAAATATATAATTTTCTTTGCTAGTTTTTTTAGAGGATTAAATGAGGTTGAAATTACTTCAAATGTGGCATCATAACTATATTAATTACACCGATTCCTATTATTATATTTATTTATTCTTTTGAGATCATCCACCTAGTCATTTAATATTTTAGGGTGTAAATATATTATTTTCATATATATATATATATATATATATAGTCAAGCTAGAATACACTTGTGCATAAAGACCGCACCACACACTCTAGTGTTGTTTACTTATCAATACCAAGTTTTTTTTCAAAATCCAAACCATGAATATTAATTTTTTGATTAAATATAGCCTAAATAGAAAATTTTGAGTTCACTTGGATGCTTCTATGTCACTCATCCTAGCATAACAAGATCAAAGCTCAAAACTAATTTACAATGCACCAATTTTATGCATGAACTATAAGTTTCTGAACAAGGTAAACATTTAAATATAGCCTATTCATAACATAGTTTAGAAGAGCAACGATATGTATTTTTAAAAGAATTGTTTCCTGATAGAAAACAACTAGGTTATATAGCATATCTAGCACACTCAAGTGTATTCTAGTTTTGCTCTCTCTCTCTCTTCCTCTATCTTATATCTATGTATATATATATATGTGTATACATATATACTATACTAATGGATTCTTTTTTTTAATAATGTTGGATTTGATTTTCTTTGTGGTTTTCTAGCCATCAAACACTTTTCTATTTCTAATTACAATCAATATTTTAATCAAGTCCCCTTCTATGTCATTCAATGTTATTTTAATTCTATTCAGATCAAAATGAAAAACACATATATACATTATTCCTTCTCATGAAAATTAATGTATTTTGATCATTGTTACTAATATGGACGCATTCAATACTTTTTTAACCATTATTATATTGAATATTTGAATTAGATATATTATTTTGATAGTGGTAGATAAATGTATTTATGCACTATTCCAATCAAGGTTTTTCTATAATATTTTGGATAGTGATTTGTTTTAACATTATCTTCTCATGACATACTTTTCTCTATTTCTATTTACAAAATGTTATCAATATTAACTCAACTTCATGTTTTAGCTATTTTTAAGGGAAATGTCATTCAATTAATTACAAAGTTATTTGATACTAATATATATATATATATTCCTTTTAATGCCTAATAGGGTGTTTCCTATCATTATTATTGATAGGGAGATGTTCCGTATTATTTTAGTGATCATTAAACCCATTAGTTAGATTATCTTCTACAAAAAATTGAGAAATGTGGAGGGGCAAAATCTTCTTTTTAAATAAAAACAATAATAAAAGCAATGCTTGTCTCATATGGGCTGGAATGGAGGGTTACTACAAATACCAGGAGAGGAACTAAGTGGCTCCACCTTTAGAGAGAGGTACAGAGTTGAGGAAAGTGAGAGGAATGAACAATGGATAGAAAATAAATCCCTGGGAGACTGAGTTGGATAGACTTCCCACTAGTTCCTTCTATTTGCAATAAATAGCTTATTTGCATCATGCCCATTCAAAACAAGAAAGAAAAATATACTCAAATCTTTTTTGAATGAATAACTAGACTAATTATTCACCTAGAGTCAGCTTGCCCACTAGTGCAGGGCTTGTAGTGGAAATATGCGTTGAACCTTGTGTAGAATTCACTTATATAACTGACCTTCTAGAATAGGACATGAAGAGTCGCATAAGCATAGGTCAAGGGATGTGGGAATATAGCGAAGGGGATGAGACATACTACCCCCCCCAGAAGTCGAATGGTACCCATACTATAGGGACGTCCATCAAGCATCAAGATAAGAAAGGTCCTAGTCAATCAATGGAAATAATAGAATTCCAACTCCTCAACCACAACCAGTTGACTCCTCTCTCTCCTTCTCTCTCTCTCTCTAAAATGAAAGCATCAACTACTCCTCTCCTGGAGAAAGAGTGGTAATAGAAGTGGAGGGCCAGATCTTACACACACTGGGCTATTTACTACTCCTACTTCTATTAAACTAACAATATAAGGATGAGATTTGAAATCAATCAGGGTAAGAGGGATCAATAGGCAAGAAATATATAGGAGTCCATCCCCTCAAATGTCCATGACCTACCATTAAAAGAGACTCCAATTAGCTCTAGCTTAAGGGGTGATGACTTAGATGGAAGGAGACGACCCTTCCACTCGATCGAATAGAGAAGAAAATGATGGCTGGAATAGCAGATCAATCTTTTTACAAGGAGATTGTTGGATCTCAAACAAATACCCTAGAACTACAATTGTGAGAGAAGATCTCCTGACTAGATTGCTTAGAATGCAAATTGCAATAGGAGGGGATGACGCTTGAAATATAATACAATGAAATCAGCATCACAGAAAACCTCATGAATAGCCTTGAAGATCGTTAGAGTGTGTGAGAGAGAGTAAGCAGAGGAAAAATCCCATACGAGGAGAAGAATTTCAAAGACAAATATTTCTTTTCTTTCTCACTGAAAGATGGGCCCACCTTTTCCAACTTCTTCCTTTACTATTGGATTTCATATACCTGATTGCTTACCCACTTGCCTAAAGGAAAGGACTACATACAGCTATGAGTACTATTGATGCGAGGAAGTAAAGTTTGATTACATGGGCCCAAGCAAAAGAAAGTAGTTCTTACTGGAAGATAAGTTGGTCTGATGAATTTTGCAGTCCATCTGAGGAGATGAAAAAAAAATCAAATCTCCATATATAGTGGATGGAGAGGTAGAAGAAAGATAGAGGCTTAGATTGTTTGTGAAGGGAGATCTCAGGTCTTCAGGTGCTAACTTTTTTCCTGTCAGGGAGCTCGGGAGACTCTGGAATCGATATTTTGATCGTCAAATTGCAACTACTATGTTGTGCCCCACCTGACAAGAACGTGTACATACAAGGTCTACTATACGGGACTAGAACTGGAAAAGTAGGGATTTCCTAAAAAATAAGAAAGTGCAAGAATCAACCAACTTCCTATTTCTCAAAATCTAATAAAGTAGATAGGTGGAGCAGATGGTGTTAGGAACTGACTATGGTCTACATAGCTTACCCTACGTCTCAGTTAAGGAAGGCTCCCAGGAAGAACTTATGGTTTTGAGAAGCTAGTGCCAAGGACCTTTTATGATGAATATTTCTTCGCCATTTGAACAATACAATTAGAAGAAGAGAAGAAAGAAAGAGGGAGGGGTTATAATTCCATCTTGATTCGAGCCACCTTTCTGATCTTAGGTATTAGGTAGAACCTTCCCATTATATAGCCAAGAAGAAGATGAATATATCTTGTGACCTTTACTTTGATTGCCACTTCAATTTGCTCTACATCTGACCTTCTAGAAACAAATCTATGATTGTAACACCCGAGCCCACTACCCAAGCCTCTAGTAGAGTTTCAAGAATGACAACGGGTCCCTCAACCCACTACTAGTCTTAACTGCACACTTTGTCCTCACTCACACCAAGTTGGGGTCAAGTTTCCCACTGGTCACCCATCCTAGTACTACTCCAAGCTTAGCACGCTTAACTATGGATTTCTTTAGTGATGGGCTCCCAGAAAAGGAGGTGCACCTTGGTGATATGGGTAATCCAATCATTCCTTTTAAGATCATTATATTTGAGGCCTCAAATCCTGGAACGTTACAATGTCCCCCACTTAGACTTTTGACATCCTCATCAATGCTCAACTACGTGGCCTCATAACATTTCCCCATTTCAGTGTAGACCCAACATGGCCATGTACACCAAGCTCCCGACCATGGCTACCAGCACAAGGTGGCTCCATCACCATGGATAGCCCTTTCCAACATGCCTAGACTACATGACTCAAAGACTAGCATGCCACAGGCCTATGTGGGCCCCACCTACTGGAGGGGAATTGTCTCTGTTACCATTTGAAACGACTGGTCCCACTACCCAAGGCTCTAGTAGAGTTTCAGGAATGATGACTAGCCCCACAGACCACCACTAGCCTTAACTATATGTTTTGTCCTTACTCACCCGTAATCCAGGATCAACTTCCCAACTGGTCACCCATCCTAATACTACTCCAAGCTAAATATGCTTAACTATGAAGTTTTTTAGTGATGGGCTCCCTAAAAAGGAGGTGAACTTTGGTGATATGGGTAGTACAATCATTCCTTATAAGATCATTTTATTTGAGACCTCAAATATTGGGACGTTACAATCTCCCTCACTTATACTCTTGATGTCCTTGTTAAGGCTCAACTATTTGGCCTCATAATATTTCCCCATTTCAGTACAGACCCAGAATGGCCCATGGACACTCAGCTCCTAATCACAGAATATCAGTGCAAGGGTGGCTACGTCACCATGGACAACCCTTTCCATCATGACTAGACTGCACAACTTAAAACTAGCATGGCACATGCCCATGTGGGCCCCGCCTAATGGAGGGGTTATGGCTCTGATACTATTTTTAACACTCGTGCCCACCGCCCTAGGCTCTAGTAGAGTTTTAGGAATGACGATTGGCCTCACAGACCACCACTAGCCTTAACTGTGTGCTTTGTCCTCACTTACATGTATGCCAGGATCAACTTCCCAACTAGTCAGCCATCCTAATACTACTCCAAGTTGAACACACTTAACTATGAAGTTTTTTAGTATTGGGCTCCCTAAAAAGGAGGTGCACCTTGGTGATATGGATATTCCAATCATTCCTTATAAGATCATTTTATCTGAAGCATCAAAGCTTGGGACGTTACAATGACATTTAGACTAATATAGAGATTTGGACTTTGACAGAGAAAGAATGTGGTTTTGTAAAACTTGAATAAGACTAGGCCTTATATGAATAGATTTACCTTTTTGTGTATTTTCTCTTATGTAAACTTATTTCCATCATGCCATGCATTATTATACTGGTCACCAAAAATTTTCTTTATCAAATTGGATGTAATAGATGTTCACATACACTAATTTAGGGTTATTAATAAAAAATCAATTATTATTTTGTCATTACTATTAGTCTTCATCTCTTTGTAGACATCCTACAAAATTGGAATGATGTAGAGAAGATTAGGATGGCCTTGCAAAAGCCTGGCATGCATAAATAGAGAAAAGAAATACTATTAGTATTCTAAATACTAGCTATCAAATCCTCAATGTATAACTTAAACCATGTTTAGGGTTTTTTGGTGAACTAAGCTCACATGTGTATAACCTTCGAATGAGGGTTTACAGATCTAGGGAATTAAGTTTTAGTATGTTACATATATCATGGTCGGTTGGGTGAAACTCGAAGACAACTACAATCTCTCCTACCAGTGCTGACTAGATGGGAAGAAGAGGAGGGAGGTACAAAGTGAGAAGAAACAAAATCAATTTATGGTTTGCACCCCTAGGATTAAGATGAAGACGTACATACAAAAAGATCATTAGAAATGGTAGTTAGAAAATAAATCTTGAAAGACAAACCATGAAATAGTGGGAGAATCTACAAAAGAATGGTGACATACATTACTGAATATTTGGTCAAATGATCGTCTGAGCAACATAATAACATCATTAGTTATTTATTAGATAGTGTATGAGCACTACTACAGAAATGCCTTTTAGCGTCGGTTGTTTAACCCCCTTTGGTGTCGGTTTCCGAGCGACGCCTATCTGGGCGCTGCTAAAGGTCGAACACTTCGGCGTCAGTTTTTTAACCGACGCCTATTTAACGTACAGGCGTCGGTTGTTTATAGAAAACCGACGCCAAAAGGGTTCACGCCATAGAAAACGGTGTCATCTAGGACACATTCTGCGTCGGTGTTTATTTGGTAACCGACGCAGAAAGTGTCCTAGATGACGCCGTTTTCTGTGGCGCGAACCCTTTTGGCGTCGGTGATCAACTAAAAAACTGACGCTATATGTATTATAGGCGTGGCCATTTCCAGCACGGTCGTGGCCACATGAGGCGTCAGTTTTTTTTCAAAAAACTGACGTTGTAGGTCTTTGCTGACGGTTTTCTGTAAATAACCGACGCCTATATCTTTTTTATTTTTTTTTCATATGAGTTTGCAGGCCTGCTGTGGCTGGTCAGCAGGATGAGAACCTGCAGTTCAGTTTTCTGAACTGCAGGTTTATGACATCCATTGATATCAGCCTACAAACAGGCCACAAACCAGCAAAATTAACAAAAAACAATTCACACAAGTAGATACATTCAGACATCAATTCAATTCTCACATTCACACATATAGAAACATTCAAATACATGTATTAACATTTAGAAATATTTATTTACAAAGTATCATTCATTATCACTATCAACATCCCAATTATATCTTACAATTGCCACTGCTTATATGGCTTTTGCCCATTCTTCTCTTATTTCAATTAATGCTTCCATCGTATATGGAGCATGTATATTTTTTAAGCGTTTACCTATAGTGTGGTCAGTTTTAAACACCTGCAAAGAGAATGATGTATATATAAGTAATAATATAAAAATAAGATTGATATATTTCATACTAACTAATGAGACTTTATATAATACCTCATGTATGGTATCTATGTCCAATGCGGCATGTCAGATAATCATCTGCATAAATCGCATCACATAGTATGTGCATGCCCAGCCGTTGTCTTGTGTAGCGCACTATAAATTGAAACATACAAAATAATACAACTAAGCACAATTCACATCAATAATATATACATTGGAGTCGGGAACTTACTTGTACGTTCTGCCAATTTATTGGCTGGTTCTTTTTCCTTGGGACCGTTCCTCCAGCCTTTTTGAATGCATCTAAACCCCTACATGTTAATATAACACAGTAAATTGCATAAGTAAATAGTAATATAATAACAGATGTTAACAGATACAAAAATGAAATATTTCTCATTAGAATAATGGCATTCTCATTACGTGTCCAATTTTAGTGTTTAATGTACTTCCCGTGGGATCTAGATAATAAACAGTGAACGTCCCGGGGAAAATAACTAGTAACTCCCAATGTCTACCGCTAGAGGTAAAAAGTTAACAATTAATAACTCAAAATGCAAAATAAAAATGGAATTTTCTTAAGTCCAAATTAAAAATAAAGTAAACTTACTTGACATTGAATGGAGCTATTATTATCGTCTTCTTTTGCTGACCAAAAATTGTAAAAGCATCTATATAGTATTGTTGAACACTATCAGGGTCTTTAGCTACCATACTAATCAATGATGGAATCAAAAATCCCACATGATCAAATGCAAATTGTTTGCATTGATCTTTGACTAAGTAGCTGCAAAACATGTATTACGTATGCATTAATATATAAGAAACCAGATCACCGGATCTTACACAAGGTATATGGATGTATAAACAAGATCTCACCTTATCCATGTCTCTATCATTGATGTATTCTACCAAGCATACATAAACAACTCAATAATATCTTGTATAAATAAAGAGCTATCGTATGATTGACTTGCATAATCTGCATCTAAAGAAACAATTATAGGGCAATGTATATTATGTGCCCATAGCCAACATGCCATTCCCCTACAAGCAGGACCTAACGGGTATGTTAGGTCAGTTGGAACCCAACTTGGTAATGCGGGAAGTGGAGGTGGAGGCCTAGGTGCTCCTGGTGTCTTCTTTTTAACCTGTATATATAATTTCAGATCAGTTGACCTCATATATACACATTAGTAGTCTAAATCAATGTAAATTTATCTTACAATTTCAGTAGTGTAGACGACATCTGCTATGGGCCACAATATGACCCCGCCTTATGCCTCAGCAAGTGTATCAATATCCAGGTGGGGATATGGCAATGTAGCTTCCCTCCAATCGGGTAACACACGTAATGGGCCCACACGAACGTAGCCCTGTGGAATTGGAGTCTCGTGAAACTTTTCCCCAGGAAGGGACGGGTAAGCCTGCGCCTCTGCAACAACATAGTCTTGCATTCTTAAGCGGCATGGCTTCAATGCCTACAAATTTACGTAAAGAATATTATACATATATACATATCATCTTGAAAACATATCATCTTGAAAATACTAGCTACAATGTCATAAACAATACTTACAGCAGACGTGTTAGGCGATGGGTCTCCAGGATTACTCGCAGTCTGTGCATCAGGAGAAGAGTGGGTCGCCATAGGCTGATTGGAAGTCTGAGATGCCTGCCACCGCAACAATTCTTCCTTGACCTTCTCAGCAACTACATTGTTGACCTTCTTAGCAACTATATCCTTAACTCTCTTATTCTCCTATACATGGATAAAAGAAACATTAGCTTCTTATTATTGAATTTCCTTTTACAGTAACATTCTAAAAAAAGAATAGGTTACCTCTTCTTGAGAAAGTCCCGCTCTGGGTTTGCGCTGGGATGGCCCAAAGAATGCTTTGATGCCCACACCAGCGCCTGCACCCCTAACACGTCCAGGATGCTCTGGGTTACCTAGAGCAACTTTCAATTCATCCCTTGTGCCCTGAGGGATGAACGTGCCTTGTTTCCTCTGCTCGTGCAGCTCCCGCTAATCACCATCAACAAAAATTGGTAAGTTAACACCACAAATAATCAATATTCAAACGATTGCTCTAAGAGTTGTGTTTTACCATTTTCACAGCCGCCTCAGCAGTTACGGGCTTCTTTATTTCACCCTTCTTGTTTTGCCTCCCAACTATCCAGATATCATGGCGAGGCATGGGTGTGGTAGACTCCTGAGTAGTAGCAAACTCCTGAGTAGGAGCAGACTCCTGAGTAGCCGCAGACTCCGCCTGTAGTCTTTGGCGAACGCTTGCATAGCCTTTTGGACCCATAGTGTGGTCATGCACATTCAGTGCACGCCTTGCTTTTTGTGCGTCACTGAGGGCCTAGTTAGTATGCACATTAATGATTTGGTTAGTAGCACTAAATGTTAATCTTGAATAGGTGAATACAATGTATATTAATTAAATTGGGAGTGACACCTAATACCTTGAATTCTTCAGATTTTCTTGAAGCAACAAAATTGTCCCAATCTTCTTTGTCCAAGAAGTTCCATTGTTCAAGGGCTGACTTCTTCTTCTTATCACCCTCTTTTATGTATTCTCTGTTCAGATTTGTCCTATAATTCCTAAGAATCTTTCCAGCGCGTTGCATCACACTTTTACGATGCAACTTCTCATCCAATGCAAACAGATTCTGTAAAATAGAAATGTTATTAACTAGTATCCAAAATAGAATTGCAAATAATAGAATTTGTAATCTACAAAATAGAATTGCAAATAATAATAACTCACACATAAATCCTTCCATATCAAGTCTTTTTTCCCCTGAGGAACTTTATGACAATTATCATACTTAACACCATAATGGCTCCGAGTGGTACACCCAAGATAGTTTACAAAATTATTGCGGTTCACTCTGTTGACCTAGGTGTCGCACATTGCCCATATTTTGATAATGACTTAACCATTCCATTCATATGTATCTAACAAATCTATTTGAGATTGTTTCAGACATTAGGTACAAGAAAAGAATCACATTCAACTCAAAAGCTACTCATCCAGCACATGCAAAACATGTGACTTTTAACCGTTTTGTGAAATAGCCCTTATTGGCTTAGAACAATTGATGTAATCACTTATACTCATGTTTTGCATTGTAACTAAGATGGATAAAATTATTGGGACTCAAAAATCCATCATTTGTACAGTTTTACAAAAATTCCAAAATACCCATAACAGGGATTTTGTCGGCCGAATTCCAAACTTGGCCGATCCAGTTATTCTGGAATTTTTGATGCAATCGGCCGAGTTTCCAACTCAGCCGATTCCCGTTCGGTCGAGTTTCTAGACCACGAAACTCGGCCGATCCACTGATCGGTACAAGATGAAAGTCGACCGATCGGCCGAGTTTCTCCAAGGGAACTCGGCCGACAGTCTAGCTTTCAGCCTTGTCTTTTAGTGGTTCGACCGAGTTGCCTTTATTGAAACTCGGCCGATCAGACTGTACTGGAATGCAGAAAAAGCAATTCCAACCGTTGGAGGAGTAGGTGGGACTCAAAATAGATCTGTTGCAAGTTGTAAAATGGCTAGTTTGTGCCCCTTATCTCTCCCAACCTCAAAGGGACACCCTCAACTATAAATAGGACCTCTTGGACTTCATTCCAAGGTTGCTCATTCACATATGCTTGGTCCTAGCCTTAGTTGAGTGGTTTCTAATCCTTTGAGCCCCTTTCTCTCTCTAGCATACAAAGCAAGGATAAGAGACAAGGAATAGCATGCATTTGGACAGGTGGTTTAGAGTGGTTCCATGTCCTAAACTTAGGAGCAATGTCAGCCCACTACCTAGAGTTGGTTAGGCTCTAGGATTTGTAACTTGGTTCTCTTATATATATCACACAATAAGATTACAAGCTACAACAACCAACCATCCAAGGACTTATATATCAAGCCAAGATCTTCTACCTCACCAAGGACTTACCCACCAAGCAAGTAGTCTTCAGCCTTCTTCAAAGGACTTACCCACTCTTGCTCTAGTCTTCGGCCTTGCAGGAATTACCCATCTTGCTTGAGCTTTGCCTTGCACCTCTCCTTCTCTTGGAGAGCTTTAGCAACTTCCTCCTTCACTCGGAGGCCTGGAGCAGCTAGCCTTCTTCTCCTTCACTCGGGGAAGAACAACAACCTTCTTCTCTTTCACTCGGAGAAGAAACTTCAAGCAATCTTCATAGGGAATGGAGATGGGAGAAGTAGAAAGGAGAGCTTTACAACATTACAAATGATAGCTCTCATACATGGGATCCTAACTCACTCATACTCACGATTTTGCTTTGAAGGTAGAGAGAGAAAGGGGCTCAAAGGATTAGAAACCACCCAACTAAGGCTAGGACCAAGCATATGTGAATGAGCAACCTTGGAATGAAGTCCAAGAGGTCCTATTTATAGTTGAGGGTGTCCCTTTGAGGTTGGGAGAGATAAGGGGCACAAACTAGCCATTTTACAACTTGCAACGGATCTATTTTGAGTCCCACCTACTCCTCCAATAGTTGGAATTGCTTTTTCTGCATTCCAGTACAGTCTGATCGGCCGAGTTTCAATAAAGGCAACTCGACCGAACCACTAAAAGACAAGGCTGAAAGCTAGACTGTCGGTCGAGTTCCCTTGGAGAAACTCGGCCGATCGGTCGACTTTCATCTTGGACCGATCAGTGGATCGGCCGAGTTTCGTGGTCTAGAAACTCGACCGAACGGGAATCGGCTGAGTTGGAAACTCGGCCGATTGCATCAAAAATTCCAGAATAACTGGATCGGCCGAGTTTGGAATTCGGCCGACAAAATCCCTGTTATGGGTATTTTGGAATTTTCGTAAAATTGTACAAATGATGGATTTTTGAGTCCCAATAATTTTATCCATCTTAGTTACAATGCAAAACATGAGTATAAGTGATTACATCAATTGTTCTAAGGCAATAAGGGCTATTTCACAAAACGGTTAAAAGTCACATGTTTTGCATGTGCTGGATGAGTAGCTTTTGAGTTGAATGTGATTCTTTTCTTGTACCTAATGTCTGAAACAATCTCAAATAGATTTGTTAGATACATATGAATGGAATGGTTAAGTCATTATCAAAATATGGGCAATGTGCGACACCTAGGTCAACATTCTCCCCCTTTTTGACAATGACAAACCATTCCTCAACATATTGAAAAGAATGTGAAAATTATACCTTTTCTTAGGGAATTGCAAGGGGATGCAAATATGATCAATTTGTAGTGCTCCCCCTCAATTCATGCTTACTCATGCCTGCATGGTTAGTTAAACAACAAGCAACCAAAGAACATATGTATTCAGCCCAAAACTTCTTAGGAGTATCATACTCAAGAAGCATGGTCCTAGCCATCTCTTGTAGCGATCTATTCTTCCTCTCAACAACTCCATTTTGTTGGGGTGTGCGAGGAGAAGAGAAGTTGTGCGAATAACCCGATTTTTCACCAAACTGTTCAAAAAGATCATTTTCAAACTCTCCCCTATGATCACTACGGATAGAAACAACATGGCAAAATGCTTCGCGGCTCCAAGTATTGTCTTGTTATTGTCGATGATTTTTCTAGATATACTTGGACTTTCTTTCTCGTTTCTTAAAGCGATACACTTGATGTTTTCTCGAGCTTTTGTAAACGAGTTGAAAACGAAGCGTCTTGCCATGTTGTTTCTATCCGTAGTGATCATGGGGGAGAGTTTGAAAATGATCTTTTTGAACGTTTTTGTGAAAAATCGGGTTATTCGCACAACTTCTCTTCTCCTCGCACACCCCAACAAAATGGAGTTGTTGAGAGGAAGAATAGATCGCTACAAGAGATGGCTAGGACCATGCTTCTTGAGTATGATACTCCTAAGAAGTTTTGGGCTGAAGCCGTTAGCACCTCATGTTTTGTGCAAAATCGAGTTTTCACACATCCGACTTTTAAGAAAACCCCCTATGAACTATGGCGTGGTAGGAAGCCGTCTATTGATTTCTTTCATGTTTTTGTATGTCCTTGTTTTGTTTTAAACACCAAGGATTCTCTCGACAAGTTTGATCCAAAATCTTACAAGGCTTTCTTCCTAGGCTATAGCACTACTAGCAGGGCTTTTAGAGTGTTTAACATTGAACTATCTAATATTGAAGAATCTATAAATGTTAAATTTATTGAAACTAACCCTGTTATTGGCAAGCATATTGGTGATGATGAAGTTGCAGATGAAATCATTCCTATCTTAAAAGAGCTCAACATCAAAGACAAAGGCAAGCAGGTTGAAGAAGAAGAAAAAGAAGAAGAAAAGAAGGATCCCACTCCCCGCTTTGCAAAGAATCACCCCAAGGAGTTGATCATTGGCAATCCGTTTGAGAGAGTGAGGACACGAGCTTCTCACAACAAAGAACAAGCAGATAGTGCCTTCATCTCCCAACTGGAGCCAAAGAACATCAAAGAGGCCCTTGGTGATGATGAGTGGATCCTTGCCATGCAAGAAGAGCTTGAGCAATTTGAGAAGAACCGTGTGTGGACCTTAGTGCCAAGACCAAATGATAGAAAGATCATTGGCACCAAATGGGTCTATCGCAACAAGCTTGATGAGCAAGGAAAAGTGGTAAGGAACAAAGCAAGGTTAGTAGCTCAAGGTTACAATCAACAAGAAGGTATTGATTTTGATGAAACCTATGCTCCTGTTGCTAGATTAGAATCTATCTGTATGCTACTTGCTTTTGCTAGTTATAAAAATTTCTTGCTTTATCAAATGGATGTTAAAAGTGCATTTTTAAATGGTACAATCGAGGAGGAAGTATATGTTGCTCAACCTCCAGGCTTTGAAAATGATAAGTTACCCAATCATGTATATTTCTTGCAAAAAGCTCTCTACGGACTCAAACAAGCACCTCGAGCTTGGTATGAGAAACTAAAGAACTTTTTGTTAGATAACGGGTATATCATGGGCAAAGTTGATTGTACTTTATTTCTAAAACAAACTTCTACCCATTTTCTCATAATTCAAATATATGTTGATGATATTATATTTGGCGGAACTGACCTTGATCTTTGCAAGGAGTTTATCTCTCTTATGCAGAGTGAATTTGAAATGAGCATGATGGGTGAGCTGACCTTCTTCCTCGGCTTTCAAATCAAACAAACAAAGGAAGGAAACTTCTTCAACCAAGGAAAATACACAACCGAACTACTCAAACGCTTTGGGATGGAGAACATGAAGCCGATGGATACACCCATGTCAAACACCGCAAAACTCGACAAGGATGAAGAAGGTGAAAAGGTAGATGAGAAGCTCTATAGAGGTATGATCGGAAGTTTACTTTATTTAACAGCCTCTAGACCTGATATAATGTTTAGTGTTGGCTTGTGTGCTCATTTTCAATCAAGCCCTAGGAAATCACATCGTATTGCTGTCAAGAGGATTTTGAGGTACTTAGCCAAAACTCCAAATTTTGGACTATGGTACCCTAAGTCAAGGGACTTTACTCTTGTAGCATATAGTGATGCTGACTACGCAAGTTGCTTGATTGATAGAAAGTGCACAAGTGGCACTTGCTTCCTCTTGGGACCATGCTTGGTGTCTTGGTTCTCCAAGAAACAGAGCACAGTGGCATTATCAACTACCGAAGCTGAGTACATTGCAGCCGGAAGTTGTTGTGCCCAGGTCCCATGGATGAAGCAAATGCTCCAAGACTTTAACATTCATTTTGATGCTTCTCCTATTTTCTGTGATAATACTAGTGCAATCAATCTTTCTTATAATCCAATATTGCATAGTAGAGCTAAACACATAGAAGTTCGCCATCATTTTCTCCGTGACCACATTGTCAAAAAGGATATTTATATCACACATGTGGATACGGAAAATCAGTTGGCCGATATTTTCACTAAACCACTTGCTAGAGAACAATTTAATTTTATTAGATCAAAATTGCTCATAATTTCTCTTGATGATATTGAATTGCTCTCTAATTAGTTGGTTACATCTTATATGTGTTGCTCTTGCTTTAAATGCTTTGATTGCTCAAGATGCTTGTTTTTGCTAAAATTTCTCTAGTTTCTGTCTCTTTTTCGGGCTTTTCTCGCAAATCGGGTTTTAATCGACAAATAGTACCCTATGATGATGGGAATGTGCCTAAATATCCTTAATATACAAACTAGAACAAAAAGAAAAATTGCATTCGGTCATTTGAGGCTAGGGCTAGAACTTCAGTTTTTCCTCTTCAGGGTTTTGGTCGGCCGAGTTTCCAACTCGACCGATCAGTCGGGTTTCAGGGTACCTGTGCGCTCGATCGGTCGAGTTTCCATTTCCCAAACTCGACCGATCGGCGGCAGACCAGTTTTATATATATAGGAATCGGCCGACTTTCTCCCTCTCAACTAGAGAAAAGTCGACCGAACCCTAGCCGAAACACCCGCCCCTCTCTAACCCTGGTCCTCTCTCCCTTCGTTCCAGTTGTTTTCACCTCCGATCGACCTTGCTCCTTGGTTCCTGCTGTTCTCGGGGCTGCGTCTGCCTAATCTCTCCACGAAGCTCGGCTCTCTTTCCTCTTTCTCCTCTCCATGAGGTCCCAATGACAGAAAAGAGCCGTTCCTTCCCCTGCTATGGCGACCCCCCTTGCTCCAAGGTATATTGTGTTCGAAAATCTCTCTTTTATTGACCAAGCTGCTATTTCTAGATACCAAGAGCTCCTTCCTCGCACACCCTTCCCTTTTCGAGCTCTACATCAACCCAACAGCTTTCACGCTGACCTCTTTGAAGCTTGTCAAATCCTTCGAACCCATCACCTTGATCCGTTTTGCATAGAAGATGCCCGCTTCCACAATTTGAAATATAGTTCCAAAGCTGTCCGTGAGTTCTACACCAATTTGCGTTGGAACTATGACTCTTTGGTCCCATCCGTGGACACTTCTATTGTGTTTACGTCCATGATTGCCGGTAAACCTTTCCATATCACTGAGCGCTCTTTCAATCTCTATCTTCATGGAAATGTTGGTACGGCATCTTGGATCGCCGACTATCCTCAATATCTTGATCTTCTTTACCCCGATGACGTGTATAAGGCAATTGAGGTTGACTTGACTGACATTCATAAATTTCTCAAGCGACCCAACTTTCCCTATACAAAAAGGGGTACTCTGCCTTCCTCATCCCTTTCTGCTCCTCGCCGCGTCTTGGCGTTTATCTTGAGCTGCAATGTCCATCCTAAGAAGAATCAAACGGACATTGCTGAGAATACGGCTGTTATGATGTATCTTTTGCTGAAGAATCAAGGAGTCAAATGGGCCCGTTACATCCTCCATCATATGACCTGTTTTGACTCCGGGAAGAACACAAAGGGCACTCATCTTCCTTATCCTACCCTCATCTGTGGTCTTTTCCAGCATGCCACTGGTAAATCCCTCTTTGCCGATTTCTTCTACCGACCTGATCGCAAAGGCGTTTATAGCAGTGAGACCACTCTTCTGAAGAGTGTTCCTACCCCTGGTGCATCATCTTCCTCTGCTGCACCTCCACCCTCCTCAGCTGCACCTCCACCCTCCTCAGCTGCACCTCCACCATCCTCAGTTGCACCTCCTCCACCTGAGCCTTCCTTCCATCCTCCTCCCCAGCCTGCCTTTGCTGATTTCCATGTTTCAAATGAGGCCCTCATGGGGTATCTCATGCACCAGCAAGCGTACAACATGCAGGTCCAGCAACACCATCATCAGGATCTTTGCCACATCATGTCCTCCATGCATATATCCTGCCCTCAGCCTTATCCCACCTACCAGCCTTATCCCGGTGGTGACTACGCTTCCTACGCGTATAGTCAGTTTTACCCTGCTCCACCCTTCTTTGCTTCCACTGAGCCCTCTGCAGGTGGATACCCTTCCCCGGTTCTGGCGCTTCCAGGTGGTCGTCTGTCTGAGATCTTGGCCCAGTACACCTCTTCTGCTCCTCCCCTTGAGGTTGCCTATGAGTTACATGCTCTAGGCATGTCTTGGTCCGAGCAGAGTGCTAGGTGGCCCGGGCGAGCTTCTGGTCCTCCAGATGAGGATATGCCTGACCACCAGGATGCTGATGCTGATGAAGACGATGAGGCTACTGTGACTGATGCTGATGACGAGGATGATGACAACGATGTTGATCATGCTGACGGGGCTACACAGGCTGCTGCTCCTCCTTCTGACGATGGAGATGAGGACTACCGGCCAGATGAGGATATCGATGTTGTTGTTGATGATATAGACATAGAGTAGTTTCGCTTAGGGGCTGATGTATCTAGTTTTAGTCTCAGATGACCATGCTATATCTCTTTGGACTATGTTTGTACTATATACATTAGGCACATCATCTGAGTTGTACTATTTCTACTCTATGCTATCCGTGTAGTTTTGTTTTATGGTTTATGGGAACGCTTTGTATGGTCTATCTTGTAGTGTTTTCCATATTTTGATAATGCATGATTTCGTTGTTTATCTTGGTGTTCCTCTGTCTTTCTATAGAGTGTTTGATTGAGTGTTTTTGGTTTTTCTATGGAGAAGACCTTGCTTTTATGCTCTTCTACCCCCCTGCCTTTTTGAGATGACAAAGGGGGAGAAAAAGCTCAATCATATTGAATTTATTGCTTGTATGGTTCTTTTCTTGTCTATTAACTGAAATGCATCTAGACTTGCTTAGAATCATATAGTATACATATGTGCTTTGGTTGCTTGTTGTTTAACTAACCATGCAGGCATGAGTAAGCATGAATTGAGGGGGAGCACTACAAATTGATCATATTTGCATCCCCTTGCAATTCCCTAAGAAAAGGTATAATTTTCACATTCTTTTCAATATGTTGAGGAATGGTTTGTCATTGTCAAAAAGGGGGAGAATGTTGATCTAGGTGTCGCACATTGCCCATATTTTGATAATGACTTAACCATTCCATTCATATGTATCTAACAAATCTATTTGAGATTGTTTCAGACATTAGGTACAAGAAAAGAATCACATTCAACTCAAAAGCTACTCATCCAGCACATGCAAAACATGTGACTTTTAACCGTTTTGTGAAATAGCCCTTATTGGCTTAGAACAATTGATGTAATCACTTATACTCATGTTTTGCATTGTAACTAAGATGGATAAAATTATTGGGATTCCAAAATCCATCATTTGTACAGTTTTACAAAAATTCCAAAATACCCATAATAGGGATTTTGTCAGCCGAATTCAAAACTCGGCCGATCCAGTTATTCTGGAATTTTTGATGCAATCGGCCGAGTTTCCAACTCAGCCGATTCCTGTTCGGTCGAGTTTCTAGACCACGAAACTCGGCTGATCCACTGATCGGTCCAAGATGAAAGTTGACCGATCGGCCGAGTTTCTCCAAGGGAACTCGGCCGACAGTCTAGCTTTCAGCCTTGTCTTTTAGTGGTTCGGCCGAGTTGCCTTTATTGAAACTCGGCCGATCAGACTGTACTGGAATGCAGAAAAAGCAATTCCAACCGTTGGAGGAGTAGGTGGGACTCAAAATAGATCCGTTGCAAGTTGTAAAACGGCTAGTTTGTGCCCCTTATCTCTCCCAACCTCAAAGGGACACCCTCAACTATAAATAGGACCTCTTGGACTTCATTCCGAGGTTGCTCATTCACATATGCTTGGTCCTAGCCTTAGTTGAGTGGTTTCTAATCCTTTGAGCCCCTTTCTCTCTCTACCTTCAAAGCAAAATCGTGAGTATGAGTGAGTTAGGATCCCATGTATGAGAGCTATCATTTGTAATGTTGTAAAGCTCTCCTTTCTACTTCTCCCATCTCCATTCCCTATGAAGATTGCTTGAAGTTTCTTCTCCGAGTGAAAGAGAAGAAGGTTGTTGTTCTTCCCCGAGTGAAGGAGAAGAAGGCTAGCTGCTCCAGGCCTCCGAGTGAAGGAGGAAGGTGCTAAAGCTCTCCAAGAGAAGGAGAGGTGCAAGGAAAAGCTCAAGCAAGATGGGTAATTCCTGCAAGGCCGAAGACTAGAGCAAGAGTGGGTAAGTCCTTTGAAGAAGGCTGAAGACTACTTTCTTGGTGGGTAAGTCCTTGGTGAGGTAGAAGATCTTGGCTTGATATATAAGTCCTTGGATGGTTGGTTGTTGTAGCTTGTAATCTTATTGTGTGATATATATAAGAGAACCAAGTTACAAATCCTAGAGCCTAACCAACTCTAGGTAGTGGACTGACATTGCTCCTAAGTTTAGGACATGGAACCACTCTAAACCACCAGTCCAAATGCATGCTATTCCTTGTCTCTTATCCTTCCTTTGTATGCTAGTTTAGGACATCAAATTGCTGTTTTGGTTTGAGTTCTGCACTTAATATAATTTGGTGGTCTAATCACTTTTGTGAAGTTTGTGAAGCTCTATTCAACCCCCCCTCCTAGAGCCCATTGATCCAACACACTCCAATTGCATTTCCTCCATTATTAAACTCCACAACCAATTTGGATCCACTGCCACTTAGTGCTATTAACTTCTTCAATAGAGTGATGCCCCTTTTCTTGTTAAGTGTTTTGTGCTGCGCATCAAGTTGCTCCAGTGCTTCAGTGGGTACATGTGCATCATCAACCTAAAATTTGACAAAAATAAACACATTGAATTAGCCCAATATAGAAATATAGGATATATGACATAACTAGAAGATAATGAATTTTATAGAAATACAGGATATGTTTTTAGAACTTACATTGGTATCCTCGCCATGCTCGTCATGGATAGCATGCTCATCATGGACTTCATGCTCATCATGGACATCATGCTCATCATGGTCAGCCATCTGAAAATTTCATTAAAAAGGCAAACATTTAGCATTTGTATTAACTAGAAAAAGGCAAACATTTAGCATTTGTATTAACTATAAAAAGGAAAACATTTAGCATTTGTATAAACATACATGTCTCTAAAATTGTGATATTTTATCAATTAACAATCCTTCATTGTGATCTCCGCGCACATATAAGTCATCATTAGCTTCAATATTTTGTGGAGTTGGCAACCCAACTGAGAATGGAATGGAGTCATCATACTCATCATAGTACTCTTCTTCATCTATAGGATCTTCAATGAACTATCTTTTACCATGAAGAACAACCGACCATTTATCATTTGCAGGATCATCGATATAGAATATTTGTTTCGCCTATGATGCCAATATGAATGGTTCACCCTTCTCGCCAATCTTTTCAAATTTCACCAAAGTGAAACCCAATTCATCCACTATAACTCCTTTGGTGTTATCAACCCAATTACATTTAAAGAGCGGAATTTTGAAATCTATGTAGTCAAACTCCCAAATGTCTTCAATGACACCGTAATATGACATTTTAGCTTCACGTGGACTCTTATCCTTTGCACTTGAAAAGTACATAGTCGACGCTTGAAGAGTGACTCCACTATTTTGGACGACACTCTTATCATCTTGGTGCTTTGTGTAATATGTGAATCCATTAATGTCAAACCCTTCATAAGACATAACATTCAGTTTTGGTTTAAAGGTGAGGCATTTGATAGTTTCTGTAATATCATTTGGTGTTTGAGATAGTTGATGCAAGACTTTATCTTCAAACCACTTAGTAAAAGTCTTATTATGCTCTCTAGCAAGCCACATTGAACTTGCTCGAGGATGTTGTCTCTTTATGAAATTGGTATGTTCCTCGATATAAACACGCACTTCGTCCATATTGTGTAAAATATACAAGTGAGCTTGTTCCAACTACTCACGGCTGATTACTTTCACCCGTGATCCCAAAATTCCTTTGCCCTCCTCAATATTCTTGTCATTATCAGGAGTGTCATTACCACTGAGAAAGTCATTGCAAAAATCCATAACCTCTCTCACCACATAACCTTCAATAATACTCCGTTCAGGCCGATAACGGTTTCGAACATCACCTTTAAAAATGCTCATGTATCTTTCAAAGGGATACATCCAATGCAAGAAAACTGGTCCCAACATATTCACTTCCCTAGTCAAGTGGACTACAAGATGTACCATGATATCAAAGAATGAAGGAGGGAAATACATCTCAAGCTGACATAGGGTAACAACCACTTCTCTTTGCAAATTATCGAGAGTATCAGGGTCAATAACTTTGTTGCATAGAGTGTTGAAAAAGAAACAAAGTCTGGTAATTGCAAACCTTACATGCTTCGGCAATATAGATCGAATTTCCATGGGCAATATTTGTTGCATTAGAGTGTGACAATGATGAGATTTAAGACCTATCAACTTCATATCTTTCATTGATACCAATCTACGGATGTTGGATGAGTAACCATGTGGCACCTTAACATTTACCAAGCATTCACAAAAAGTTTTCTTCTCCTTTCTAGACAACGTGTAACAAGAGGGAGGTAAGTATGTTCTTTTATTACCCATTTCACATAATTCTGTTAATTCTGACCTTATTCCCATTTCACGTAGGTCCAGTCTGGATTTTATCCCATCTGTAGTCTTACCTGGTATATTTAACAGAGTACCAATGATGCTATCACAGACATTTTTCTCAATGTGCATTACATCGATACAATGCCTGACTGTCAAAGAACTCCAATAAGGAAGATCCCAAAATATTGACTTCTTCTTGAATGAAGAATTGTCACTCTGTGTGGCCATACGAAATTGTGATTTCTTACCAAATTCATTGACAATGTCTTTTACTCTTTCATAAACAACATCCCCTGGTATAGGTTTAGGTGCACTCTGTTCATCATTCCATCCATTGAATGCTTTGCGCTTCCTACGATACGGATGGAATTTTGAAAGAAACCTTCGATGACCAAGATATACAGTCTTGCCGCCATGTTTTAGTCTTATTGAATCAGTGTTTTCTTCACATATAGGACACGCTTTAGCTCCTTTGACACTATATCCAGACAAATTCCCATATGATGGAAAGTCATTAATAGTGCAAAATAACATAGCGTGCAAACGAAATGTCTCTCTTGCTGAAGCATCATAGGTCATCACACCTTCAGCCCAAAGTTTCTTTAAGTCATCAATCAAAGGTTCAAGATAAACATCAATATCATTTTCGGGTTGTTTAGGGCCCGATATCAACAACGAAAACATAACGTACTTATTTTTCATACACATCCAGGGAGGAAGATTGTATATAACAAGCATGACTGGCCAAGTGCTATGTTGGCTGCTCAATGTCCCGTTCGGTTTCATCCCATCTGTACAAAGCCCAAGTCTTAGATTCCTATATTCTTCACCAAATTTGGGGTACAATAGATCAATCTTCTTCCACTGTGGGGAATCAGACGCATGTCGTAGGATCCCATCATTATTTTTCTTAACATCTGCATGTCACCTCAAATTCTTCGCATCTTTTGGATTAGCAAACAAGTGTTGAAACTGTGATATTATAGGTAGATACCACAACACCTTGGCAGGAGAACCAGTTTTGGACTCCCCCGAAGTCGTCAATTTATACCGTGACGCACCACATTTTGGACAATCTTTCAAATCTACATAGTCCTTTTGAAATAATACACAATCATTCGGGCATGCATGTATCTTCTTGGCCTCCATTCCCATTGGGCACAACATTTTCTTTACTTGGTATGTTGAGATTGGCAGCTCGTTTCCTTCAGGAAGCATTTCTTTCAACAAAGTCAACAATGAAGTGAAGCTTTTGTCGCTCCATCTATTGTTATCTTTTAACTTATACAATCTCAACACAGCGCTAAGCTTCGTAAACTTAACACAGCCTGTGTATAATGGTATCTCAGCATCATGCACAATGTTTCTAAAGATAGGAGGTGGATGGGTGTGCTCTACCCTACAACTATCCAGCATCACATCAACGATGTCTGCTGGAACTGGTTCGTTCACATTTACGTCATCGGAGGCAATTTCTTCTTCCACCCAAGCACTGCTATCGACATCTACTGGTTTCAATTTTGAAATCTCTCCATGCCAGTGCCATTCTGTATAGCCTTGTACAATCCTGTTGCACATGACATGACTTTTGATTTCCTCACCAGTGTTGACTTTCAAGTTGTTACCGCAATGCCTACATGGACAGTAGAACCTATCTGTAGGCTTTTTCCTATGTTCCTCGGCAAATCTAATAAACTGATCAAGACCAGATATAAACTCTGGGGTGCAACGATTACGAATGGACATCCATGATCTATCCATTCTATGATCAAAGAGAAAACAAGTATATATTAGGAAAAGATTAGGGTATACACTTACATCCTAAGTGTATAATGTGATGTCATTCTTATATATAATAAATGTGTACCACCTATCCCATCCTTGAACACCTAATCTCACTAGTAAGTGTATAATGTGTATTGGGTTTTCAAGAAAATTTCGGCAGCATTTCCCCGTTGTTCTCTACGTACATATGTACTTAGAGAACAAATGGGGAAATGCTACCGAAATTTTCTCGAAAACCCAATACACATTATACACTTACATCCTAAGTGAGATTAGGTGTTCAAGAACAGTCCCAAACCAGGGACTATCCAAGATTTACTCCTAATGAGTCAATCTTGGACGGGTTTCTATGCCAACAAACACAATAATAGATATCTACAATGAAGCCAGACTCCATACAAACCGTATATAATTTAGTGATTGTTCATTCTAATTTATACCAATGTACAAGTAATATACAGAACAATGATTGTTCACTTTCTAGGCCAACAAACACATGTGATATCATTCTTATATATAATAAATGTGTACCACCTATCCCATCCTTGAACACCTAATCTCACTAGTAAGTGTATAATGTGTATTGGGTTTTCAACAAAATTTCGGCAGCATTTCCCCGCTGTTCTCTAAGTACATATGTACTTAGAGAACAAATGGGGAAATGCTGCCAAAATTTTCTTGAAAACCCAATACACGTTATACACTTACATTCTAATTGAGATTAGGTGTTCAAGAATAGTCCCAAACCGGGGACTATCCAAGATTTACTCCTAATGAGTCAATCTTGGACGGGTTTCTAGGCCAACAAACACAATAATAGATATCTACAATGAAGTCGGACTCCATACAAACAGTATATAATTTAGTGATTATTCATTCTAATTTATACCAATGTACAAGTAATATAAAGAATAATGATTGCTCACTTTCTAGGCCAACAAACACATGTGATGTCATTCTTATATATAATAAATGTGTACCACCTATCCCATCCTTGAACACCTAATCTCACTAGTAAGTGTATAATGTGTATTGGGTTTTCAAGAAAATTTCGGCAGCATTTCCCCATTATTCTCTAAGTACATATGTACGTAGAGAACAAACGGGGAAATTCTACCGAAATTTTCTCAAAAACCCAATACACATTATACACTTACATCCTAAGTGAGATTAGGTGTTCAAGAACAGTCCCAAACCGGGGACTATCCAAGATTTACTTCTAATGAGTCAATCTTGGACGGGTTTCTAGGCCAACAAACACAATAATAGATATGTACATGTTAGGGTTTCATCACAATTGATGTTAGGGTTTCATCAATGTTAGGGTTTAATCAAATCAAATTAGGATGCTAAAATGGACAAGTTTAAATCAAATTAGGGTTTAAATCAAATCAAACATGGTCGTGGCTATGTTGGCCTACCACGGTCGTGCTGGGCAGCACGGCCGTGGTAGGCCATTCTTCTCAGTTCTCAGTGAAAGAAGTAGAACACTAAGTAGTCTTAGGTTTTGAAGTCAGAGCAGCAAGCAGAGCAGAGCAGCGGGCGGCAAGGAAGAAGAAAAGGAAGAAGGTGCTACGGCTAATACCTTGTGAGCAGCGGAGGCAAGCAAGAAGACAACGCCGCAGTAGGGCGTGAGCAGGGAGGAAGGAGCGGGCGGCGGCGGTGCAAGGAGGAAAGCGGCGGGCGGCGGCGGCGACGCAGAGCAACAACAGGGATCGTCGGCGGCGAGCGAGAAGCAGCAGGCACCAGGCACCAGGTGGCGATTTTGGGAGAGCGACGACGAGCAGCGCACAGGAGAATCGATGAAATAGGAAGAAAGGGGGAAGAGTCGGGTGATCGGGCCTCTATTAAGTTGGTCAACGGCGTCGGTTATCTACGACAACTGATGCCTATTCTCTTCAGCCTCGGTTGATCGTAATAACCGACGTCCAATTAGACAATCTTTACCCCAAATTAATTGGCAGGAACTATTATCAGTGTCGGTTATCCAAGGATAACCGACACTAAAAGTGGAACTTTTCGCACAAAATTTCATTTCACATAGGCGTCGGTGAATCGTTAAACAACCGACGTTGTACGTGACCCAAATTTTTTTCGCTCAAAAATTGGATTTCATGGGCTCCTTTAGGCGTCGGTTGGTTATACTCAGCCGACGCTTAATACAAAGCGGTACCCGTGTCTGGCTGGTCTTCGAATATAGACGTCGGTTTGCATAAATAACCGATGCCTAATATTATAGGCGTCGGTTGTCCAAAATAACCGACGCCCAAAAAAGCGACACTGAACGCTATTTTTGTAGTAGTGGAGGCTCCAAAAGGTGCAAAGTTTTTATACCAAACTCAAGATTCTTGATGAAATTAAATGAGGTTGGGGAACAAAGCTCAAGGTGAATGAGGGAAATTTTTAGTTGGAAAATATTCTTAATGTTGTGAAATGGTTGTGGCATTGATCACTATATATGGAGAACCCAAATAGGACTAGAGATATCAGTGGATAAAGAAATAAAAGAGAAAGGACAACTATGCTAGGATAGGGATTTGTAGGCTACCACACATATCAAAAGTAGGGATCAAACTCCTCGAATGGGTGAGACATAGAGAAAAGAATAATGGAGAAAAGAGCAAAGCATAGAGTAATAGGGATGGGGGACTATTTGTGAAGTTGCAATTAGGGAAAAGAAATCAAGTGGGAGAGAGATTGCCCCAATTGTTCGATATAATCAGACTCAACAACAAAAGTAAAGGGAAGGACCTGACCACCACCTCAATAGGGAAATCCAATAAAAACTACAAAAAATTGTATGATAAGGAAAAATAAGCATAAATTAGGAAAATCAACAATATAAATTATTTAAAACCTAATTTAATTAGTTTAACCAATGTTTCTCTCTTTAGTAGGTTGACCTAGTACATAGGGTCCAATTAAGTTGAAAATAACATCTAGACTAAATTGATCATTTCTAATCTAGTTTTAACATTAGATTCTATTTTTATATTAATTATTAGGTCTAATACTTTATGGTTAGTGCTATTATATCCATAGTCATTATTCTAATCAATATTATCACCAATATTTTGGAATTTTTTTAATGATTATCAATTCATTTCTCACTTCCCTTAGACCCTATTTCCATCTATCTTCATCACCCACTCAAGCTCTCATTCAAAGTCATTCACTATTATTATGACTTTAATGGGCATAAAAATGTTCCCAGTTATTGTCTATCAGACTATATATGTATATTAAGAAAATTCCAACCAGTAGAACTCATTACTATACACTATATATCATTTTAAACAATGTTAGAATTATTAGTTTAATAAAGAGTATTTTGAAGGTAGTGACATGGTAATGTATTATCTACATTAATTTACCATAATATGGGACTCACAATCATATGATATGTCATCTATTAGTATATTGTGTCCAGAGTATATAGTCCCATTAATTATTTTATTTATCTATGTATTGCGTTGAGTATTTTACATTATGAGGTTTGGTTTGAACTATGCAAAAGTCTTATTATTATTATCAATTATTATTAACCATCTTATGATATATTTTCCCCTAAGGTCAAAGGTGATCATTAGCTAAGCATACAACCTTTTTTCCTCACTACATAAATTCTAACATATCAATTAAGTCAAATGAGATTAATAAGATCATCAAGGTAGTTAAAATATTATATCTCATAACCGAAGTTCATAATGATCATAGGTGTTACCATGTATATGTGTAGGTTAGGTTGGGGGAAAAATAGTGAGGTGTTGCATCTCATTATGCAATATATGGTTTCACATGTTTATCAGTGCATAACTTTCACCATGTGTGGGTTTATCCTATGAGTTATGTCCAATACTATCGAATTCGTGAAATTAGGGTATTTGGGTTAGGAAGTCAAGTTTTATGTTACAAATGGCCTTGGGTTGTCTCCCACACCCTAGTCTTGGTCCGGGAAGGATTCTTCTATGGCATGTTTTTCTTTGCATCCTCTATGTTTTGTATTTCATTCTCATTCTTTGATTTATCCTAACCAAACTTCCTCAAGTGATCTTGAAGACAATGTCATTGAACTTGATAGCGTCTTGTGCCATATATGATTTTACCATTAAATAAATTGATCATCCTCTTTCCCATGGTCCCCACATAGACTCTCAACCTTTTCTATTATTGTTATCTATAAGTACATACACCCTCATCTCTATACACCACATCCCACAACTGATCCCAAATTATGATTGGTCTCCAATTATCCTAAAATCCATATCCCTAATATTTTCTACCAGTAGACACCTCGAAGACTTTGGTAAGGAGGTTTAGACCTCTATATACTTGGAAGAGACCCTAGAACATATAGTTATAGTACAGGTACTTGTCTAAGCCACTCATTTATATACTAGTTATGTTTCACAATTGACTCTATTTCCTTGCTTCTATTATTGTCTTCTGATTTTCTGATGCAAAAACTATCTCTAGTTATCAATTTCCCTCCCATTTTGATATTTATCTCCAGCACAAACTCATGACCCCCTCAAAGCATTTATCGTACATGTTCTTTGATATAATGTGGTCCTTGAGATCCTTGTAGGTCTTTTCATGGTAGAGTGGGTTCTCACAGCGTCCAACACCCTACAACCTTCCTTTGTTGTTGGTGAGCAAGGTACATATTAGAATAGTCAACAACCTACTTTTACAGTTGTACCCTTTAGTTCATTTTATTTTTTTCATGCAATACAACAGTACCTTAGTCATTTTTTCTTAATTTTATCAAATAATGCATATAACTTTATGTTTGTGTATTTTATATACATGCCATGTCCCAGATTAAGGTTTTGATGTGCAATGCACGGGAAGTACTGTGTTTTGCCATATTGTTCTTAGTGTCTTTTAAAATTATAGAAAATACTAGATCGGTTAAAAAAATACAAAAATAAATAAAAATTTAAATTTAACATATTAATTTATGAAGCTATATAGACCTAATCTCATTGGATAACAAGGGATGATTATCTAGACATTAAATAAATGGATGTCATAAAATCCAATAAATGTCAAAATTGATTCTCAGTCTAGACCAGCACTGATTGGGTAAGCGGAAGCTAAGTTTACATTGTTTGAGGTATTTTACATTATTGTAATTTAACATAGGCAAGTAATCACACTTCCCCTCTTCACATAGTTTGATGAGGTTCATAGGTTTGGTAAGCTTTTTCCCCACTTATTGATTCTCCTTATATATATTTTCCCTTATATTCTTCTAAAGCCTATAATTTTATTTTAACATAACTTGTTGATACTAACAACATTTCTTTTATATGCTATGATATCGAATTATATCACCAACATTCCATATCATAATGCCTATGATCTATAATTTTATTTTAATAGAACTTGTTGATACTAACAACATTTCTTTTATATACTATGATATCAAATTATATCACCAACATTCCATATCATTATGCCTATGTTCTCCTATCACAGCAATTTTCATGATTGAGACAGAATATATAGTAAATAATTCTTTTTTCTATATCATTCCAGCATATTGAAGTTGATTTCAAGGTTAACATAAACAATTGGTGTGATTTGCTCGGTGCTTCCTATCTCACTTTGGCACATATATATTTGGGTTATGTGGTGTTGTATCATAGTAAGACCCTATACCTAGCTTAACCCCAATGTTTCTTGTTTGTAAAAATAAAAATTCTTACTTAGAACTCATTCCAATTTATTACAAGTTATGCCTAATCTATATCTAATAACATCTTGTTTTTCTTAACTAAATTTACTAATAAATTAAATTAATATGGATCAATTTGAAAGTTTGAGGACCATGCTTTTTTACATGTCTGTGTGCTTTATATTATGAGATGATATATGTTCATATCCTTGGTTCCTTGGTGTTTTAACCTTGTGTATTTCCTTCAATCTAGGAGAGGGCTTGGTAGTTTAGTGAGTGTGTTAATTGGATCATCATCCGAATTGGGGTTGATGGTATCAACTTCACCAAGGTCGATCTCCTTCTAAAATGAGGTGGGTGTCTTGCGTCTGACCAAGGTTGAAGGACATCTTACCTTGAGGGTCGACGGATATCTCACCAAGGCTGATGGAATTTCTTGAGTGGGGTTGTGTATAGTAAAACCAAGTGGTGGCTGGCCTTTCCTAACCATGGTCCATGGTTACCAGACTAGGGTAGTCGATGGAATTTCCTAATTTGAGGTATGATGGAATACCTAAGTGAGGTGGTGAATTTCCTTGGCTGGGTAGGTGGTAAATGGACACACATAATAGGAGGGTTGCTAGTTTTCTAGAAAATCTTTGGCCTCCTTATTGTCTATATGTTAATCAAATGTGGTATTTCTAGGTTTTAGTAGTTTTTATACTATTGTAATTTTATGTAATATGTGATTTCTTTCTTAAAGGTGAAATTTTTATGCATATTATGGATCTCCCTATATCTTCCTCATGTTAATGAGTTTGTAATGTTGTTTATTGTTGAATTGTGCTTAGGAATATAGATTTTGAGGTAAAGATTAAATATATATGAGTAATTGGCCTTGTAATGGTCAAAGGTGATGTTTTGGGATTAGTATGAAACTTTGATGTATGGAATGAGGCTTCCTAAAGCTTCTAAGTTTTACTTGGTTACTATTGTGGTATGTATATATGTAATGTTTTGCACCTTAATTGATCTTAGATATACAGGAAAATGCAAAATCAATCAAGTGAAACCCTAATGATCTAGTGCCTTGTTACCATATAACTATCCTAGTGTTAATACCCTATTAGAGTGAAATGAGTAACCTTGCAATAATCTTGAATTATGATAATGTACTTAGATTCATATAATTTTAAGTACACAAGGGTAATTATCAAGTGGTTATTTGTACAATTGAAGTTGAGGTCATATCTCTAGTTTTATGTGATAATGTGAATGAGACATGTGACATCTCTTCATATAGGTCATGAGACAAGCGTTGTGGCATGAGTCCTAGGATTGAGCAAATGTTTTAATTTGGCTTTTAAACCCTACTAGTAGGCTTCCGTAAACATGCCCCTACTTATTATATTCACACCAACCAAGGTATGGCATGATCTTATGGATAAAACTTATCCTAGATCCTTTAAAATAAGATTAGAAACTTCATAGTCACTTGATATGGTTTTAATTTAACAACTTAAACTACCCAATGCTTTAATAATAAAATAAGTAACAAATACATGTTTTTATATTTTCTTAACTTTCTTATTATTCACATTGTGATGTTTTAGTTCACTTCTATTCTTTTCACACTATTGTTTGTTTTATTTGAAAACTACATCTACTACTGATCTATGCCATGTGAATATTACTACTTATTTGATATATTTTCCTTTATTATGCTAATAATATTAGGCTTTTTTATGCATGGAATTATTTACAGTTGCTATATCATATCACTGGAACATGGGTCACACTCTCATGGAACTCCATATCTCTTAAGTTTTTAACTTGTGCCTAGGGTTTTAGCATAGAAGATCCTCCCTTGTATGGGTTGTAGTCGTTGGAGGTCGGTGTTTGGATTTTTGGAGATGTATAAAGTTGTCCCTAGACACTCTATTTAGAAAGGGAACGACTTTTGGAATGTATCTATGACTTTCTATTTGTCTTCCATGTCATGTATATTAGTGCCCATGATATATACTTTTTTTATTTCTAGGTAGTGGCAGTGATTGTCCATGATAGAAATGTATAGTTACCTATTAATGAATGATTATGATGGTCCTTTATGTGAATTTAAGGATATAAGGTTGGAGTTTTATCTTATGCATTTCCTTATATTTTATTCAATGTTGAGGGTAAGATCATTGCCAACATTTTATTATAAGTAGTATGTTTTTCAAATGTCCATTGGATGGTATCAGAGCCTAGGTTCCTAGAGTTACATGGGCATAGGACGTTATGTCTATTCTTGCATTTTGACCATGTCTAATCATCACTTTTGTTTATGTATATATGGTTGAACATCATCAATATCATGAAAAGAGTATCTTCATGTCTCCAAGGGCTGGAGAACAACATAGAGTCATTGAGGTGGGGCCAACAGAACCTATATCGCCTCCCTTACTCCCTACAAAAATAGTTGACCAATATATTTAGGCTATGGTTGTGCAATTGATGTCTACCATAGTGTACTTGGTCGATAAGTTAGTGATTCCTCCACCTAAGGTACCATCACCACATTTCAAATCTTCTTAGCTAATGAGGAAAAAAATGTGATTTTAAAGAGAGTGGGTGACACAAAGTATGCTAGAGTGGTTTATCTTATAGATAAGAATATCTATTTGACAAAGCTTGATAAAATTTCTCAGACCCTAAATATAGAAAAGGAGGACAAGATCACGCATGTTGTCTATCTTCTAAAGGGTAGTGTTGGCCATTGGAGGGACATGTAAGAGGATAAGATGCCTGGAGAGATGATCAGGATCATAGTTTCACAAGTAATTTACTTAGTCTCACCAGGAGGAAAAGATGAATGAGTTTAAGAATCTATTTTAGAGGATGTTGTTAGTTAATGACTATGTCAAATAGTTCACAATGTTGTTCAGGTTATGTCCTCACCTAGATACAATAGGGAAGGAAAGGATCAAACATTTCAAGAAGGGTCTAAATGTGAAGTGAACATAGTTCGTATCTATTCTAGAGACATGTGAGAATTTCGCATCCTCTATGGATGAAGTTAAGAGGACTAAAAGGATGACTTTGGTTTACCATTATTATGATTTAAGAAAGTGGACAAATCCATACCATGGACAATAGTCTAGACTTACAAGAAGTTAAGGTATTATGCATCATAACAACACAACAATATTAGAAGAGATAGATAGGGTCTAAGGAGAGAGTACCTACAAAGTCATAATGGTTTCCAAGTAAGTACATATGCTAAACTTTCCTACTCTCAAGGGTGAATAGTATTGGTCCCATGTTAGTGATAGGTTGTCTAGGCCACAATATCAGAGATAGTGTAGGATCTTCAACAACAATCATTCTTGTCCATATCGAGTTGAGACAAGGCATTGTTATCAATGTGGTCAATATGTCAACATGAAGACGTCTTTCCCATAGTTTTGCAATAAGGTGACACAACAATATAGATATATAGAGTGTAGGAGCTACATCACTAAGAGGACAAGCTATACCTCACAAGTATGGTCGTCAAGCTAGAAGGAAGAAGTTAGCATTGTGGTTTTCCACATGCAATAAATGCAGTTTATGTCATGAATTTTCCTTAAGGAGTCATTAATCTATGGGTCATGACATCATTGTCACTTCTGCATCATCTTACGTGTCCATTTTAGTTGACCCGTCTGCTACATATAAATTTTATCACTAGAGAGGTAATACTCCTTATGAAATTGTCGATTAATAGATGATATGGTCATTTTTTCGAACCTCCTTTAGTGGTATACACTATTTTATATGAGGTGAGTCCATCATGCATCCTTTATATTTTGGGACACAACATTTGAGTGGAACTCATGCCACTTGACAAACATTATTTCAATGTGATCCTTGGGTTTGGTAAATTATAGAAGGATAAAGTTGTTTCATATAGTGGTTCCAAGGTGGAAGAGCTAATGGATGGTGATATCTCTTGGTTTTTCCGAGGAGATAGGAAGATCCTCCCTATGTGTTTGGTGTTGGAAGCAATATAAAAAATGATGATGAAACAAGGATGTGCATATTTCTTAACAAATGTTGTTGATATGAAGGTTACTAGTCCTAGGATAGAGGATGTTATAATGGTTAAAGAGCTTAAGGGCATATTTTGTGATGACTTTCCAAGTGTTACACATCATAGGGAGATTGAATTTGATATCCACATTATACCTAGCAACATATAGCACAAGCATCATATAGGATGGAACCTGCCATGATGAAGGATTTCAATGCACAACTTCAAGATTTTTTGGACATGAAGTTCATAAAGTTGATCACATCCTCCCTAGGGTGTTCTGGTATTGTTCATGAACAAGAAATATGGATCTATGTAGTTGTGCATATATTATAGGTAATTGACTCTGAAGAATGTGTATTTGTTGTCGAAAATATATGCCATGTTTCATCAGTTGAAGTGGGTTAAGATCTTCTCAAATATAGAGTTGAGATATGGGAACCAACAATTGAGGATCAAGGTAGATGACAAACCTAAGACAACTTTTAGGACTTGGTATGGTCATCATGAGTTTTTGGTTCTGTCATGTAGGCTAACTGATGAACCTATTTTTTTATGGATCTAATGAATAGATTATTTAGGCAGTATTTGGATCATTTCATGGTTGTGCTCATAGGTGACACATGGATCTACTCTGAATATATATATCATCATGAGCATTAATGTACAACTTTTGAGGTTTTGAAGAAGCAATTAATGTATGTGAAGTTTAACAAGTGTGAGTATTTGTTGATTGATGTGTCTTACCTTGGTTGTATCATCTTAGAGAAGAGGATTTGTGTAGATCCCAAGAAGGTGTAGTATGTTGAAATGGGGGAGCTGAATACACCAACAAAGGTTTGGAGTTTTCTTGGATTAGCTGGTCATTATAGATAGTTCCTTAGGAACTTCCATGTCCTATCCTTTTTGTAAACTAGGCTAACCAAGAAGGATGTACCATTTATTTGGGACAAGGAGTGACAACATTGTTTCTAGGTATTCAAAGAGAAGTTGACATCAACACTAGTGTTTTTTTCCAAGACAAGGAAGGGATACATCACTTTCTATGATCATGCAAATAATTGTTTAGGTTGTGTTCTGACAAACAAGAAGAACATGATCTCTTATTCTTCTAGATATCTCATGAAGCATGAGGAGAACTACTGAACACATGATATAGTGTTGATAGTAGTGGTTTTGATTTTTAAGGTGTGGAGGTACTACCTTTTTGGGAAGAATTGCTCCATCTTCATAGATCATAAGAACCTCATGTACATTTTTTTTCTCAACATGAGTTGAATATTAGGCATGGATATGGTTGGAGTTGATGAAGAACTATGGCTATACAATAAAATACTTACCCAAAAAGTTGAATGTTTTATTTTATGCTTTGAGTAGAAATTCATGTTTACTTTCTTCCATAGATACAGTAAAAGTGTATTCCATAGTTCACAGCAAGAGGGACATGCTAGTGTCTCTTTTTCATATGAATCTATAGAAGGAGGTATGATGGGAGGATTGTTGGAAACAATTGCAAATAAATCAGATGTTAGTGCAAAAGATAAAAATGCACAAAGGGATGATATTGGTGTTACATACTATCCATTATAGTTTGGGAATAAGAAGCATGGAAATTTCCAGATTTAGTGGATGGGATAGTATGCTTTTTAGTTGTAAATGTAGGAGGTTTGAGAAATATGATGCTTTAATAAGTGCGTCCTCAATACATTCTATGCATCCTAGAATTACCAAGTTTACCATGATCTGAAAGATTTACGTTGGTGCCTAGGGATGAAGCATGATTTGGTAGAGTTTGTGGAGAAGTGTCCAATTTGTCAGCATGTCAAGGCCAAGAATCAAAAACATGTAGGGTTGTTGCAAACATTACAAATCTATAAGAAGAAGTATGATCATGTCATCGTGGAATTTGTATTTATTCTTTCTACTAAATTGTTAATCAATCAAAAAAGCCAGATCAATTAATACAAGTTAAAACTACCTTCACCGTTTAGATGTTGGCATACATATATGTGGATGAAATAGTCCATCTCCATGGTGTACCAGCAACTATAAATTTAGATAGAAGGTCATAGTTATGAGTAGGTTTTTGGATCATCTAGACAGAGCTTTGGTTATAAAGTTGAAGTTTAGTATGAGTTTTCTCCCCATAAAAATGGTCCCTAAGAGGGGATGATACAAATTTTGGAAGATCTCTTGAGAGCTTGTGTGCTTCAATTTCTTGGTAGTTCAAATATTCACCAGAGTTTAATAGAGTTATCTTATAATAGCATGCAATTTTTAGAGGAGTATAGAAATGGAACCATATGAGGCTTTATAGATAAGGTGTTATAAATTGTTTCTTTGTTGGTTAGAGGTAGGTGAATATTAGCTTTTAGGCCCTAATTTGGTATTACAGATGACATAAAAGATAAAGGTTGTCAAGCAACAACTGAAGGTTGCATAGGACAAACATATATAGATGGATACCTTGTGTATCTGAAAGCCTCACATTGCATGGGTGTTATAAGGATCAAGAAGAAGTGTAATATAGCTCCTAGGTTTGTGGGACCCTATCATATCACCAAAGGTGTTGGAAATGTGGCCTATAGGTCAGATCTTCTTCCAAATGGGATACACAATATTTTTCTCATTTTGATGTTCAGGAAGTGTCACCCTATTACTAAGTAGATGATATAGACAAATGGACTTTTAGCATAATGAAGATATCTCATATGTTAAGGAACAAGTTGTCATCATTGAAAAGCTTGTGCAGAAGTTTAAGAAGAAGGATATCATTTTAGTGAAGGTTTTTTGGTATCATCATGTCATTGAGGAAGCCACGTGGGAGCTAGAGGATGAGATGCATAGGAAGTACCCATATTCGTTCTAGGATTTTGAGGGAAAATCATTATTGGTGGTTTAGGTTTTTAAAACCCCATCCCTATCTTAAACCTAATCTTTCTTGTTTGTCTAACATAATCCTTAATTAGAACTTAATCCAACTAATTATGAGAAAACCTTGATCTAGATCCATTCACATATTGTTTTCCTTAATTTGATTATTTACAAAGTTACTTAAATTAACTTATATCTAGTTGGAAGTTTTAAGATCGTTATTTGTCACATGTGTGTGTTCTTTGTATAATTAGGTCATGATGTGTCCATGTCCTTCGCTCCTTGATGTTTCACCCTTATTGATTTGCTTCAACTTATGGTAGGGCTTGGTATTTAAGGGAGTGAGATTGATGGATCATCATTCTAATGGAAGTCTATGGCATCACCTTGACCAAGTTTGATGGGATTTTGATCTTAAGGGTTGATGGCTATCTGACCAACTTTCATGACCTACATCTAACCAACCTTGATGATAAAGAGACATTGAGTTGATGGCTATCTAGCCTAGGTCGATGGCATTTCCTCACTATAATTGATGGCTAGACATACCAAGTGGTCATTGTCATTTCCTAACTAGGGTTGATGGTTACCTGGAAAAGGTGTTTGATGGAAATTTCCTAACCTTCAGGGTTGATGGCCTACCTAAGTGAGGTGGTCGATAGCCTAGTTGGTAGGTAGTTGATAGGTAGGTAGACCAGGAGGATCGATGGGTTTTCTAGAAAAAAGTAGGAAATGGGTCCACCAGATATGGACTGTTTTGACATTTCAACTACCCTAGTCTATAATACCCCCACACTACTTAACCTATGGTTCATTTGCAATCCCAAGAGCTCATAGAACTTAATTGGAAGGATAATAATTTGATGGCAAGGACTGTGGATGTGAATGTGCTTCTTATGCAGATAACAAAAAGTGTTTTGTAGGATTGCATGCTTAGGAGCAAAATTTTGACCATATATCATGTAAGATCTTCCCTAATTTATCTCTTTTCTAGCTCTTTTCCCTCACTTCTACCTTCTTCAACTAAAGCCTAGGAAAAAAAGGTAGATCTAGCTTATTTAGGCTAGAAATATCTCCTTTCTTCTCTCTTTGACCTAATTAAGGCTGTATCTTTCTTGGAGGAACTTTTGGTGGACTGTTTGGGTGACACCCCCTTCACACAGTATAAATGAGACATCTCAAAACAAAGTGTGGAACAAACACTAATCATTCAGATTTCTAGAATACATGGTAAATTAAAATTGATTCCATATAATCATAAAAGCAGAAACATATTACATCTGAGTCCACATGAAACCACCTATGTCACATAATATGTCACAAGATGATACATATCATTATTCACTTGGCTAAGTTGCCACAACCTATTACATATGATAACATGTTTACATATAGATACAAGCCATATCAGTACAACCATGACCTACTACCAAAACTCGTGTTGATATACAACATCTACAAAGGACCTGAGAGTATAGGTATGACAAATAGGACTCTATTACAAAACACTAGTAACATATACAACCTTCAATTTCTACTTCTCCTCTTGCTGCCCATCCTTAACCGCACGATCTCTACCTCATCGTGCACAACCACCTAAAAGATGTGGACATCCACGGGGTGAGACCAATGTCCCAGTGAGAGATAAAACTCTCCGCCAACAAATATTATAAGAAGAAATAGATCAAAGTAGCAAGATAGCGTTATTATTAGGATGATCAAATTCAAGTAAATGATATTTTTAAAGCAATTTAGGCATCTATAACTGAACATTAGAACATATTATACTTTTAGAAGGAATACGAAGAACATGTATAATAGTTGATTTCTATTACCGTATTATAAATCAACTAAATAGTAAAAATCACAATGCAAAGGTTCATCCAATGTGAGTTGTGTTTAACCCTAAGAAAATATACTACATAGTTGTGTTATATCTTTTATTATACCCTAGGGAGATGAGATATACCACTCATGCTCCAATTGACCACAAATAAGTTGAAATAAGTTCCATACAAGATCTAGGAGGATCTGGACACCTGTGATATCCCACACCCTCAGTCAGTCTGAGTCTAAAGTCCAATTGCAAAACAGCCTAGTCCGCCTTGGTATATAGGCACAATACTAGTGAAAACTGAGTTACGACCGCAGCTGCACTCCTGTTGAGGTATGATTGCATCCATCTTCAAAACATATCATATCTATACTGAATCACATCGCTTGAGATACGACCTCGACCATTCTTCTTCTAGGGTATGACCATAGCCAATCTTGTGAAATGCATATAGTCAACAGTATATGACTCCGAGCTTCCACTAAGGGAGAACCCGTTTCGCCATCCAACAAGTATCAACATTATAAATGGATCTACGACACATGGAAACTACATGATTAGAGTTTCACTTGATTACTTAAGCCAATTGGTTGTCTTTTAGCATCAACCAAGTTCCAACGTACAAACCCTAAACAAACTCTACAAAGATAAGAGTAGGGTACAACTTCAGAAGATATAAAATGTATGAAATATAAATTTGTCACATCATCACTTGATACCAATTCCATACAAGGCAATCAACATTATAACATAACTAGGGGATAACAATCCCTCATCTCATTACTGGAGGATGTAACGTCACATTAGGCATTGAGCCTCTACCAAGTCATAAGACCCAAATCACATAATTCATGCACATCATCATTATTTCACCATGCCTCATAAAGGCTCATAATAATCACCATGTGTCATGTCAAACACACCATAGCATTCACTAGCTACATCATTCATTCCTCTTGCAAGGTTAGGATTACACAAAAAGGATAGAGAAAACATAATCACCAGCTATTCATTCAAGCAAGCTCAACAAGTACATCATACGCTTGAGAATTGGGGTTAGGGTTTCTCATATATCCGATTAGGGTTTCCATCACATCACTCCACATCAAACCCAAGGTACCTCATTACCCACATGTTTGGGGCATATTAGGGTTAAGCATCATACTTTTCATGATTAGTCAATCACTCCAAACAACACTCTGTATCATCCATCAATTACATATTCATGTGTAGTGACCAAAAAACCAAGTACATGTTGTTGCGACCATAAGAGACCAATGTAGCAGCCAAACCAAGCTCAAGTATTGTAGCAACCTCAACACTAGTTCACTACCTTGTTGCATCCACAAAACATTACCATAGCTAGTGACCAAACCAAGTAAAACATCCTAGGTGTAGCGCCCGCTACACATGTAGCGACCCCCCTCTGATTAGAGTTAGGGTTAACATTGCGACCGCAAAACCTCTATTCATGTAGTGACCACAATGGAACCCATATGTAGGGAACCATACAAGATCTCATATGTAGAAACTTAATGATAAAACCAAGTCCAGCATGTTGCGACAAAACCATAAGAGTTAGGGTTTGTTGCGCCAGCAACAACCCATCAACTATGTAGTGACCCCAAACATCAACGAAATGTGTACATACCCAAAAGTCAAGCCACACCAAAATTCTCATAACCAACTCCAAAACATATCTAAACCTTGATCAAATAGATGATAAACATCAAGAAAACTAAGTATCATAAAATGAAAAACTCCATGTAGATCCGATCATCAAAAACCCTAAAATAAACGTCACCAAGGTACACGTTGATAACCGTTATTATAGAGGTAAAACCAGAATTTAAACTCATGTAAACCAAATATCAAAATGTCCAAAAATCACATGATGATCTAAGCATAACATGGTGATAGAACCAAGGATCAAGATGCATGTAGAAACAACAAGTCCTCTATCTCTTTGAAATCAGGTGCATGAAATAAGGGTTTAGGAGAAAGAGTAATCCATATTGTAATATTTCAAAATCATAAACCCTAGATCATGATAACATCATCTAACATCTTAGGATCACATTTTATAGATTAAAATAGTACTATTCAATCAAGAATATGGTGCAATAATAGAAGAGGGGAAAGTTATATATCCCATCTTAAGAAGAAGACCAAGCTCCAAAGCCACAAGCTCCAAGAGAGAAGAGAAATTCCAACTTGGATCAACTCCATGGCCACAAGATCACCTCAAGAAGAAGAAAACATCCCAAGGTCAAAGGAAATCTCAAAGTGAAGAAAAATCAAACCCTAGGCCGAACAAGAGAGAAGAAAGAAGAAAGGAGAAAGGAGGACGGAGGAAGCTTCTTCTCACTTAGGTACTACCATGGTTAAACCAGAGTCCCCAGTATTTGTGAAGAGAAGATCCTCAAGATAGTCACCATGGTGATCCATAGTATCATGGCCAAGAGAAGAAAGGAAGAGGTAGGGTTCTAAAGGAAAAATGAGATCAAGGGTATACAACCACTTACCAAGAAGGAAAACCACCAAGAATCACCACAAAGAAGATGATCAAGCTCAAGATCCCCACATGTAAAGGAAGATTGTCCATCGAAGCACCAAGGTCACCACTTTATCTTGCTCCACAAGCTCTAGGACGAACACAAGGGAGAAGAGAGGAAAAGAGCAAAAAGTGATACTTGCAAGTGAAAGAGAGAGCTTATATACTCAAGGGGTAGGAGGGAGGTAAGATCATGAGGTGTCAAGACATAAGAGCACCAAGAGGACACTTGTCAACCAAAGGATCAACCATGCAACCAATCTAGACTTGCATGAAAGAAAGGGTGATAAGAACAAGGTAGTGTAGTGACCACTAGGGTCCACTACACACCAAGGTCACAACAAAACCAAGGAAACACCATGTAGCAACTACTACACTAGGTCACCAAGGCCAAATGGTCGCAACACCACCAAAACCAAACCCTAGAGACCCAAAACACAAAGAGCAAGGCACTAGGTCATCACAATCCTCTCCTAAGGAAGTGTTGCAATTGTAACAACTAAAAAACCATCACACAAGGTCGACCCACCATCAAACTCAAGTGTCTATGTAAATCCATGCAAAATCCTAATATTAACATATGATGTTGCATCATCAACCAAGATCCAACAAGGATCCCTAAAGCATCATTCTCTCTCTCATGATGCTAAGTAACAAAAGGCACAACCTATATGTGATAAATTGCAAGATTAACCCTCAACATGAGAAAATTGCAACTTGGTCCAAAACAAGCATAACTAGCTCAAACATCAATCAAATAGAACCAAACCGAAAACATAAGCATGTCACATGTTATTAAGGCATATCAAGAGATCAGATTAAGGTTTAAGAATCTTATTAAGAAAAAAAATATATGCAAGCACTAAGCTAGGTTAGGGGCCTTGCAACGATAAACCCCTAACAAGGATTTTGCCCCTGAAATCCTACACAAAAAGAGATGGGTACCCCCTATGCATCTCTTCCTCAAGATCCCATGTGGATTCCTCCACGCCATGGTGATGCCAAAAAACCTTAACCGAGATGATATGCTTCTTCTTCAACTTCTTGATCCTCCTATCCAAGATCGACACAGGACCTTCCACATACAACACATCCTCATCCAGCTCAACCTCTACTGGCTGCAAAACTAACTTGGTGTCAGGGAGACACTTCCTCAACATACTAACATGGAACATTGGGTACAACCTATGCAACTTGGGTGGCAACTTCAAATTATAAGACACCTTCCCAACACATCCCACCATAGGGGAAGGTCCCATATATCTGGGATCCAACTTACCCTTCTTCCCAAACTTCAACACACCTTTCCAAAGAGAAACCTTGAGATACACCTTGTATCCCACTTGTAATTCTAATGGCCTACCACTGTTATAAGCATAAGACTTCTGCATAACCTGGGCTACCTTCAACTACTATTGAATCATCTTAATTTTCTCTTTCATCTCTTGTACGAGCTGAAGACCCAAAAGTTGATATTCACTGGTCTCATACCAACACAACGAAGATCTGCAATGTCTCCCATACAAAGCCTCATAAGGTGCCATGTCAATAGTCCTCTGATAAATGTTGTGGTATGCAAATTTTATCAAATTGAGGTGCACATCCCAAATTCCCAAAAACTACAAGACACTGGCTCTCAATAGATCCTCTAAGGTCTATATAATCTTCTCAGACTGGCCATTTGTCTATGGGTGGAACGTTGTACTAAACTTCAACTATGTACCCATCGTTGTATGCAGACGTTCCCAAGAGCGACGAGTAAACTGAGGACCCCTATATGACACAATGGTAGTTGGGATACCATGCAAATGAGCAATCACTTCAACATAAACATGTGCCAACTTCTTAATGGTATACGTTGTCTTCATGCGAAGGAAATGTGGTGATGTAGTCAACCTATCAATGATCAGCCAAATGGAATTATGACCTTTGCATGTCATAGGAATCCCAACCACAAAGTCCATAGTGATATGATCCCATTTCCACTATGGTATAGGTAACAATTGGAAGGTTCATGTAGATTTCTAATGATCTTCCTTAACCTACTAACATACTACGCACTTAGCTACAAAATCAGCCACATTTCGCTCCAAACCAGGACACCAATAACGGTCTTTCAAGTTGTAATACATCTTGGTGCTACCTGGATGCATAGCATACATTTAAGAGTGAGTCTCTTCTAAAAATAGCTTCCTTAGATCATCAACATTAGGTACCATCACTCTACCATGATAAAATATTGTCCCATCCTCTGACTCATGGAATCCATCATGCTTCTTGCTACTAACTCTTCTTGGATCTGCTGAATCACAATATCGCCATGTTATGCATCTATGATCTATTGCTTAACATAGGCTTCACCTGTAACTAGGCCAATAGTCCTGCTAACAAGGGAACTTCCAACTTTACCTTCATCTGACACAAGGAAACCAACATGTCCCTCTTATGGCACACCAAAGAGAATAACTATGCCTTATCCACAGATGATGATGAAGAAGATTTCCTGCTCAAAGAATCTACCACCATGTTCACCTTTATCTGGATGGTAGTCTATGGTGCAATCATAGTCTTTAATCTACTCCATCCAGCATCTATGTCACGTGTTCAACTCCTTATGCAAAAAGATATACTTAAGGTTCCTGTGGTCAGTGAAGATCTTTCAGATCTCACCATAAAGGTAGCGCTTCCATATCTTCAAAGCATGTACCACTACTGCAAGCTCCAGATCAAGTGTCAAGTCATTTTCCTCATGTTTCATAAGTTTTCACAAAGTGAAAGAAATCATGTTCTGGTCTTGCATTAGCACACAACCCAAAACCATTCTTTGATGTGTCACTGAAGACGATGTAACATTTTCCTTTGTCAGGAAGAACCAACATTGGTGCACTGGTTTGCTTCTCCTTCAAAAGATGAAAAGAACACTGACACTTGCCATCCCATACAAATAACACACCTTTCCTCGTCAACTTTGTTAAGGGTAATGTCATTGTGCTAAAGTTCTTAATGGACCTCCTGTAATATCCTGCCAACCAAAGTAAACTACAAACCTCTATCGGTGTCTTCAATTTCTCCCACTCTAATACAGACTAAACCTTTTTGGGATCCACACGCACACCTTTAGTAGATATGGCGTGTCCCAGAAAAGACACCTCCTTCAGCCAAAACTCACATTTTTTGAACTTAGCATACAAATTGTGTTGTCTCAACAAGGTCAATGCCTCACGTAAATGTTGCTCATGTTTTTGGTTGTCTCTAGAGTATATCAAGATGTCTTCAATAAACAACACCACTAATTGGTCAAGATAAGGCCAAAACACTCTATTCATTGGGTCCATGAATGTTTTTGGTGCATTGGTTAACCCAAACGGCATAACCACGAACTCATAGTGACCATATCCTGACCTTGTATCTATCTTTGAAAATTCTTCAATACCCCTCAACTGATCAAACACATCTATCTACAGTAAAGGATACCTATTATTGATCGTCACCTTGTACAACTTTCGGTAGTAGATGCACAACCTCATGGATCCATCCTTCTTGACAAACAACACTAGAGCACCCCACGGGGACGTGCTCGATCTGATAAAGCCCTTCTCAAGAAACTCTTACAACTACTTCTTCAACTCTTGCATCTCATTTGGTGCCATCATGTACGGTGTTTGTGCTATCAGCTATGTATTGGGAACTAGATTGATTTCAAAATCAATCTCTCAGGGAGGGGGAACACCTGGAAACTCGTCGGGAAACATGTTCGCAAACTCACAGATAACTTACACTTCCTAAATACTAGGACTCCTCATTTTGATGTCTGCCACATGCGCTAAAAAGGCTTGACATCCCTACCTCCTTAGCCTTTCTATTGTCATAGTTGACACCAAAAACGTTAGGAGAATCTTCCTATCTACTTGTAAGATCCATGAAACATCATTGTCACAAAATGTCACAACCTTGGTACTACAATCCAAGACCACGTGATACTTCTCTAAAGTATCCATTCTAAGGATCACATCGAATCCATGCATGTAAAGTGGTAAAAGATCCACTCGAATGTTGCATCCTGAGAAGGAAAGAACGTAGGAAGGACACACTTCATGCAACTCGACGGAACCAACCAAAGGGGTTTCTAAGAGAAGGATATCACATCTACAACTAGTAGGCAAAGAATAAGTAGCAATCACTTCTCTAGTGACAAAAGAGTGTCTCACACCCGGGTCAAGCGAAACAAATATAAAATAGGAAGAAGACAAATAAAAAAGAAATGACTCCATCCAACATGTCACGACCCTCGGGTTGACTACTCCTTCCGGCTGACTCATAGCATAGAATTGAGTTGTTCCATATTGTCACCCTCATCCTCTACTAGCTTGTCCAGAAGAACCAGCATGTGATGTCTGACCACATCCTCAACCTCCACCTCTACTGAACTGTCACTGTTATGACCCTTGCTGACCCTATATCAGCTGTTGCATCACCTCTTCATCCTTCATCGAACATGCCCACCTCAGATGTCCTACTTGCTAACACTTATGGAAAGTCATGGTCTCATATTGTGGCCTGGATGGCCCCGTCACTAACACTAACCTTGCACTATGAGATCCTATCAATGTCTGAACCACTGACCTCTTTTGTGACTGAGGTGTTAAAAACCTAGGCTTCTTGAAGCCTGTAGAGGACCGTCCTTGGTACTATGTAGGTCTCTTCTTGGCATTCTCCTCTCACTTCTCCACGAATGTGGCAAACTTCTCTCTATTCTCTAGAGTTGGCGTCGTCAACTCAGAGATAAAACCCTTCTCAAAATGTTTGAACCTCACCTTATCCATTTCTTCCATATGTGAACAAAACCTCATAAGCCCCATGAACTTTACCTCATACTCGTTGATCATCATAGATTCCTACCAGATCTTCTCAAACTATATGATCTTCTCATCCAGATAGGTCTCGAGAAAGTATTGGCTCACAAAATCTCTCCAAAAATCTTCCCAACCGATCACAACACCAAGCCTTTTCTCCTCCTCAATGGCCCACCAATGGCCAACATTCCCTTTCAACAGGTACATTGCATGCTTCACCTTATCCTCTTTGGGGATATTGAGGATCTTGAAGGCCTTTTCCACCTCTGTCAGCCGCATGTCAACATATGTTGGATCCTCTGTACTGACATACTCCCACGCCACCACACACATTAACCTCTCAAAGGTCTTCCCAGGAACTTGAGTTTCCACATTGGAAATAGCTGCCCTGGGTTGATGTATAAGCATTCTATCCGGTAAATGTGTCATGGTGACAATGAATTGTCCAAACATGGGCTGAAAAGTGGGATCGTCCACAGTTACTCAGTCAAACTGAGGCACATTGGACACTCGATCATCTCTTTCCTATCTCCTGGTACCACCTCCTAGTGTAGTAACACTACTCTCAACATGTTCTTCATGTTCACCAAACATATATTTTCACTACAAAAAATAGGTTTTTAGTGAAGGTCATTTGTGAAGGACCAAAACCCTTCAAAAATATTGAGTTTTTGTGAAGGACCGTTCTACACAAACCAACTTGTTTCCTTTAGCCAAATTCTATATAGAAAAGACAATTAGCGAAGGTCTAAAATCCTACTAGAATGCAAAAATTTCATCATTATGGTTCCCACCAAACATTCGTGCCCCAATACTTAGTAATTACAACTTAACCTAGTTAGATTAGTGGAAACAGTTCCCTCCTCTTGTGCTTCCCCCCAGTGTTTCCCTGTTTGATCATCTGTTTCCAGACAACGAGTGCCTCTGCGCCCAAGCGACGGCGCCCCAGCCCAAGCGACGGTGCCTCTGCGCCCAAGCTTCTGCTCTTCCGCTGAAGCTAGCTGCTAGTAAGAGGACCCCCTCCCAGCGACCGCCGACGTGAGTGCCTCTGCGCCCAAGCGACGGCGCCCCAACCCAAGCGACGGTGCCTCTGCGCCCAAGCTTCCGCTCTTCCACTGAAGCTAGTTTCCGGTAAGAGGACCACCCTCCCAGCGACTGCCGACGTGAAGATTTTGCCCTGAAGCAGTGGCTGTCATGGTGAGCTTGCCATGTTTGACAGTGAGATAGTCATGTTGTGCTCTCTCATCAGGTTGGTCTCCGTTAGGCTTCTATCATTCCTACCAGAAATAAGTTCTGTTGCTTGGAACATGCACATCTCAGTCTATTTGTGATTCCTTTGTCGTATCGGTCTGTGGCAAGCACTTCGTTGTCCCTACCAATTCCTCCATCCTCTGAGTAAATCTTTTCTGTAACTACTCCGGCATTCTTCAGTTTTAGGAGTAAAGGGAACAACGGATGAAGAGATGGGACCTTCTGAAACCACCCCATATGATCTTCCGAACAAGATTGTTTTATTATTCCCTCTTATAATATTCTTCTTTGGGTAACAACGAAAAGCTTTGCCGTTTGCAATATACTATCCTATAGAAATAAATATTATTGGTGTGCATGGTTTCTATTTAGCAAGTCAAATTAGATACAGTGGACATTGACATTCACGCATATATTTTTTATGACCCATAACGAATACATTGTTGGTCTCTATTTAACAAATTAAATAAAATTGGGTATTGAACTAGCGGCATGTATAACTTTAAGAATGCATGGTATAGAAATATTAGCTTTTCATCTGTAAAGATACAATGAACCAATCAAGTGGAAGCAAAAATTAGACGAAAATGAAACATTAAACCTATCACATGAACTCATTTTTGGAAAGTTGAAGTGAAGTCCCTTAAACTGAGTTCCCTAAAAACTCGAGTTACAATGAACCAATCGAACCCTAATTGTAGTGAAGTTACTACACACCAGTGCCACCCACTGCCACATGAAAACACATACCAAAAATGACACATGATAAACATACAACCAAAACTGTAAGGCATATATTTAAGTCATGTATGAAACTTCAAGGTTGGATTAGAAACCTTTCAATATAAAATGAGAAGTTATGCCTCTAGACTGAGCCAGAATCAAATTATGATAGAATGGTTAATGAGGAACATGAAAGCCAACCATTATCAAAGGAAAGATCATTATTGGTAAATCTAATAGTCAATAGAATTTGTCTCCAAATTAAAGTGGGAAAATCTTAGAAGGTGTACAAGTGTAAAATGTAGGACATGGACATGACATTGAATGAGGGGGGGATTTTTTCAATATATACATATATGTGGGTGTATGATGTATGAACTGGAATTTATTTTCAAGTTTTTCCAGATTAATGTATTCATGAATGTGTATTCTTATATGCATATAGATGTGTCTTTATGTGTGTAGTGCAGTATAAACAATATGAAGTAGAAAACTAAACACATGCTTTGTAAATATAATATACCACAAAAATATATATGATTTAATATCACTCATTTAATCGACTTATTAGACTATGATTTGACTCATATGTCTGATTCATCTTAAGACTTAATTTTTTTCAACATATTAGTTTGTAATTGTCATCAAATTTCAGCTCTATGTTACATTTTCTTAGTAATAAGACATAAACAGTAGTCATATATTCAACATTTGCACAAAAAAATAGGTTTGCAGCAGCAGTTGTTGTAGTGATGTGTCCAGGAAGTGTCCAGCTCTTTCCAGGGGGTTCAAAAAGACAAAAAAAAACTAGACACGTCCCAACCGTGTCCAAAACATTTTGTGTCGTGTTCGAGAAGTGTTTGTGTCCAAAATGTGTCCCACGCGGACATGGGGCCTGTCTAGAAGTGTCTGTGCTTTCTAGATATCAAGTAATGGACGAACTGATGATGCTAATCTATGAATCAATGATATTGCAATCTAAACTTTTATCTTTTATTTTGCTCTTGTTCAGTTTTGTTTTTTAGTTGTAATGCGACTGTTATCCTCTTTTGTACTTGTATGTAGATGGATTTATTGCGGGATAGAAATTGGATGTATATTGGTAATAGGATGCAAAGTGAAGTATTCCATTCTAGTTTACAAAAATTCATTGAATTTGCACGCACCCATCAAATACCACCCAAACTGGGAAATTTAATTTGTCCTTGTAAAACATGCTCTAATAGATACATTAAATCAGAGGATGGTGTATTCTTGCATATTTTACAAAAAGGATTTTTCCTTAGCTATGATGTCTGGACATATCATGGGGAGAAGATCAGGAGGAATACAATAAGTGCAACGTCTATTGGACCTACATCTGGAAGTATGCATCAAATGTTGGGAGATATATTTGGAATGAGCGATACAAGACATGCCAGTGAGTTTGAACTCGAGGAGGAACCTGCAAATCTTAATGCCCAATGATTTTTCAAGCTTCTCGAAGAAGCCGATCAGCCACGGTATGAAGGTTGTAAAACTCACTCCAAGTTGTCCTTTCTAGTGCCTCTGTTATATCTGAAGGAGGAGTCTGGATGGTCAAATAATTCTTTTACAAAGTTGATGAAGTTGATAATCTCAACCTTCCCAAAATAAGTTAGTCTGTTTCCTGAGACTTATTATGAAGCAAATAAAGTTGTAAAAGACCTTGGCCTCAAAAAAGTTAAAATTGATGTCTGTCGAAATGATTACATGCTCTTTCATAAAGGTTCATCAACGAAAGACATGTGTGATACTTGTGGTGAGTCTAGATGGAATGAAAAGACATATAAAACAAAAGGCAAGAAGGTAGCTGAAAAGGTGATGTATCACTTTCCTATTATCCCTCGTCTGGAGAGACTTTACATGTGCCCTTCAGTTGCAAAAGATATGATGTGGCCATTTAAAGAAAAAGGAAATGATGGTCGTATTCATCATCCCTCTGACACAGAAGAATGGATCTCAATATATAGAGAATTTCCATACTTTATTATTGAACCACGAAATGTCAGACTTGCTCTATCTACAGACGGATTCAATCCATTTGGATTTATGAGTGCTTCAAACAGCACATGACCTGTACTATTAACCCCTCTCAGTCTCCCGCCTTGGCTTCTTCTAAAGGAGCCATACATAGTGATGTCTTTGTTGATCCCAGGTCCTCATATGGTTGGGAATGATATTGATATTTACTTAGAGCCATTAATTGATGAGCTTCAAAAACTTTGGGGTCAGGGAGTTAAAGTATATAAGCTTCAAAAACTTTAGTTGTTGCAAACCTTAGTGAATGATCGTGCTTGCAATATTTTTCTTTGTCGATTATTATGTTTTGGTTCAAGGATATTGCCTTGTCATTTGTCCCTTTTTTGATCTTATGTAGGATGACGAATATTTTGTGTTGATATAATATTTTGCTTTGTGGATTATTATGTATTGGTGCAAAGATATTGCATTATCATTTGTCCCTTTTCTTTGTGGATTATTATGTGCTTACAATGTTGTACATTTATTCCATAAATTGTTAGACTAACCTCTTATTCATTTCTACAATTGTTATGTTTTCATCTTATGCAGGATGAGGAACACAAGGTCAACTATGAGAGCTTCTACAACCCTGCCACAACCCACTACTACTTCACCTACAGTCTCCTCTCCTTCAACTGAAGCAGTACATGAGCATGAGGAACTTGAGGATGAACATGACCATCATAGATATGGAAGGGGCCCTACAAGTGAGGTTAATCTAATTCCAAAACCAGGAGAGCAGCGACACAAGGTGGAATGGAATGCAACAGGTAATGCAGTTGGAAAGAACAGTATAAAGTTGAATAGTTAATGTGGCATATTAGCTAGAAAACCACAAATATGGAGTTTAGATCTACAATGGAGAGATCAACCACAACTAGCATTTGAAGATAGAAAATCATGCATTGAGGTACTTAAGTAATTACAAAATTTCTTTTAGTCTAGACTTAGTGTATATTTTAAGAGTTTTTTATTGTTTTTTAACATCTCCAAATATTTTTGAGAAATTTTTTGATTTGGGAGATCATCCAAATGCATGGAACTATGTAGATGCTCACATTCACAAAGCTTTACAAAGTTGGAAGTCACGGGTTAAGAAAGATTACTATCTAAAGTATAAGGATAATCCAGATTTGATGAGGAAAAAGGTTGAGCAGAATGCATCATTAGATATTCATCAGTTTGACAATCTTGTTAAACAATGGTCTTCTGAGAAGTCTGAGGTAATATCAAATTAATATATAATCATTTATCTTTCATGTATAGTGTTTAGTAAGTAAATTTTTTTTGTATAGAAAATTGCTGCCACAAATAAGGTTAACAGGTCAGAAAAACAAATGCATCATACTACAGGATCCAAACCATGGAGTTGTTATAGGGAGGAAATGGTATCACCTTTCACTTTGTATTTATTTCCAATGAGTTCTAAATAAGAAATTGTTTAGCTAGTAGTAATAATCCTATTATTTGATTTATGAAAGAAAACTGCGGAAGGGGAGCCAACTCAAAAAGAATTTTTGAAGAAAGTATATGAGAACAACCTGTTGGTGGTAATTTATTCAATATTTTAAATCAATAATATATTAAAATAAAACTTGTCTAGTTTGTACATTGACTTTGTTCAAAATAATGACAGGATGAGATAACTGATATTGTTGAAAATGAAGTTACAAATGGTGAAGTAACTGATCCAACACAAATCGATGAGGTGACATGTCGTGCCTTCTTGCGTGTAGTCAACCCCGTAAAAAAGAATACGGTTCGTGGTATTGGACTCAGACATGCCGCAGAAGGAAATACTGGAAAGCTGCCAAAATTCGGTATGAAATGTTATTGCGAGAAAGTATTGCAAAAGATGTAAGTTATTTAACAAATTTGTAAGTATCATATGATATTGTCATTATTGTCTTCTAAAAGTATATTTCATTATAGGATAAATTAAAAGAGGCTACCCAAGAAATGAAAAATATGCAAAAATCTTGGTCCCAATTTATAACATGGGTGCAACAAAATCAGGTTATTTGATAGCAACAATCGAGTATCAGATTAAACTTATTGATATAATATTGCAACATAAATAGAATTTGTTTTATTCTCTTCTATATTTTCAATAGGCAGAATCAGCTAGAAGTACATAGTTTGGCCCGACGAGTGTGTTTCCAAATCTTCCCCCTTCTGGAGTATTTCAATCTTGTGTTGGTACAACATCGTCAAATTTTAGATCACAGGTACATATTCACAAAATTAAAGAATTTTAAATTTTTATAAATAACAGAAGTTGAAAATGAGAATCTTGCTTTAAAGGCTCAAATGTTTTCAAACGAGGCTTCTCCTGGTGTGTTTTCTACTCAAGATACCTCAAATGGTATCAATGGGTCAGGGCTTACATTTCAATCACATGTATGACATTACATACATTTTTTATAACAGATTATCTGAAATAAACTCCTTCTCATGCTATCAATTTTTTTAAGCCATATTTTTTTCAAAATGGGCCTCTGACTATTTTGTTTCCCGCTCAAGGTGGTGTGAGTGAATCCCAGGTATAAATATAAAACATATTATTGATATTTTCCTATTCATGTTCAACTTTATTGAAAAATTAAATTCTTTTCAAGCATAAATATTTCCCAAATGGTCATCCTATTGGTGCGTTTCCCGCTCACGGTGGTATAAGTGGATCATAGGTATTTATATAAATGTATTATCAAATGTGTGGTTAATTATGATCATCTTAAATTGAAAATTTAAATTCTTTGTCAACATCAATATTTTCCAACTTCAACTCGTACTGGTGCGTTTCCGGCTCATGGTGGCACAAGTGGAGAAAATCATGCAAGGGATACTGCAACGGAAGACGTTCATAATGCTTGAAGAATTTTCAACAATTTACAATAGAGTTTTTAATTGTTATGAAGCCTCACAATTCCATGGATATAGATAGTATTTAGAAAATGTGTTTGAGATCCATAGGGCATTAGATCATATGTTCCACCTTCTAGTTAACCATTGTCAATCTATCAGAATACTCATTCACCTCATTCTTTGTATTCTTCTTCTTTATCATATACTAAACTTTTCTTCTTACCATTCTTTTTTTTTACTTACTCACATAATTCGTTCTTAGTTTTTCATATTATTTGGTATTTTCTTGACATTTTAATTGATGTTTATCAACATGTGAAGCTTCCATGGATTCCATGAGATCCACATTTTAAATTTGTTTTCTAGTTGTTCTTTCCATGTAATTGCTACTGCTATCATGACATGATATAGAAGAGAAGACTTGTGTGTGTAGTAGCTGCCATATGGAATTGGTGGGTTCTCAATGGTTGTGTTTGGGAGAGTTGCGGTGGTATCTATACCAACTCTGTTGTTGTTGGTGTTGATCAAGTAGGCAAGGTTGGTGCTGATCTATACCAACTCACTTGCCTCCTATATATTTTACACACACCTCAAGTCAACCAATATTGTTATGCCTAGTTTCCTACTGACTGATGCTTCATATATTGCTTAAAGGTTAACATAATATCATATATATACATAAATAACATTACATATAACTGAATAAGTATAGAAATAATATACAAAAATAAAAATTAAAAATGTCTAGCCCCCCCAGACCCCTATGGGAGCACCTGGCTGCCTATACAACCTCCTAGACTTTGTATTGTACTTCATATGCACATTTTTTGATTTTTTTTAATGTCTCATAACTTGTAATTCTGACTTTGGTTGTTAGACTATGTGCAAATTCAAGAGAAGTTGTCAGTTCTCCTGTTGAGCATTTGACTCTCCATTACTAGGTATTGTATTTTTAGTCCCTTTTTATGAGTAAATTGCATCAAATCAGTATCTTCTGAAACTTTTCAACTTTCATGTAGGTTCGGCATTTGGATACTTCTGAAAAGAGTGAACTTCACAAACTTCAACAATTAAAGGACGAGTAAGGTAGGCATTGCGATTATGGATAAATGTATGTTTCTAAGTGGGTGAAAGAGGAAGAATTAAATAAATTCTATCAGTTTTCAAGATGGCGTTTGTAACTCTTAAGCATCGATTTTTGATACATTAATGCCTAGAGAGCCTCAAAATAGGACGGGCTGCCTCAAACTTGTATACTTTAAAGTTGCAATTTTTCTAAGAAAAGTGAATATAAGATAAATAGTCTCAAATAGTCAAATCCTAAGTTAATCAGTGATCACAGCCAATAATATCTTGGGGGCACTGCTTTCATGACAATTTGTGACCCTAGGCAAAACCATATCCCATCCAATCAAAAGGTTCTGACAATATAAATATTGTTGTAAATAGGGTAATGTATTATGAATGACTCTCACACATCAAAGGCTCTCTATGAAATAATGCACTGAAGGAAACCCACATCAAATCATCCCACTATAAAATTTCTTCCTTAAGTTCAGCCCATAACATCTTGTGTATTTCCTCAGCACTCCACATGTGGAAACCCAATCTATCAATGGGACCATGCATTCAATGAAAGTGAGACAGACTGTATTCAAATACACATGCTTCTCCATGCGGGAACGTACTGCCACCATTCACCTATAAATAAATGAGGTCAAGGAGAAAATTTATAGTAACAATGAGTCTTGAACCAATCTCCCATCATCTGTGCATCATTCTCGATACAATGTGGAACCAGCATCAGCCACCATCAAACCTTCTTGACATTTGTAAAGTAGTTCCTTGAACTCATCTTCAATAATGCAACTTAAATTCACATAGTAGGTTCTTCACTTGGTCCATGAGGTGTTTGTCAGTGCCCTGACCTCAAAACCTATTCTTTGTTTTTATTAGCTCATCAACAGCTCTATAAAATCAATAGAATAACAACCTGTTTGAAAGTTAAGCCATTTCTTGCTAGAAACAATCGTTGATACCTAACTTGAAATATGCAGAGCCTGTCTGAATACAATCTGTTGATCCCTCAAGCTTAAAATATGAAGATACTTTCCATTGTGTATCTGATCCATTCAAGGAACCCCCCCATTTGATAAAGTGGGGTAATTACTTGCAAGCCCTGATGTATATATCATTTTAATTGAGTTCCAAAGAACCTAGATTCCACCTCATAAGCCTCAGGCCTCCACTCAATGGAAATTTTAAAATCCAATCTTCTTTATAGTTCTTAGTGCTTTGTTAGAGATGACATGAGGTTCTAACATCACCAAAACATGTGGTTTGTTTGTAGTGCACACGTCCTTTGTGGTATTGAGGATGGCTTAGATAGTCTATTCAACATTAAGCATCAGTTTCATCATATAATGGTGTAATCAAATTTAATGATTCAGTGTAGCTTTGGATATTCATTCTTTTTCACTTATTGTTCAATAGTATGATGAAATAGCAATGTCTATATTGTTAGCTCTGATGCAATTGTTGTCATGGACTTATGGTATACCTTTCGTTAATATGCAATATTGATTTTTTTCTAGTAACTGGCCTTGACTTGAACTGGCAGGGCATTTATCCAATTGCATTTAACATTCTGATTATCATGGAGCATATGCAATAATGCTTCTTTTGAATTGCTGAATTTTGTAATCCTTGACTCAAGCCATTTTAAATCTTGAACATATGCAAGAAATATCAACAATATCACTTAAAATCCAACTATTTGTGATCATTTGACGAGACTGAAGAAATGGAGCTAGACAATCTACTTATATTAAATCTTCATGTCTTCTTCCATACTGTCCACTTGATACTATTACTTCTCTTCTGACATTTCAGATACAAATATAATGAAGAGAAACATCTTAAAGGGTTCATGTTCAACAACCTATAGGATTATGAAGACAAGGTTTTTTTGACTTCTGATCAGATAACCATACTACGAAGACAATTATTGCTGCATATAGTATGGTTGCTATAGCTTCCTTGTATGAGGTTTTTTGTCTTCTTGGTGAAGGAGATTGAGGTCTTTTAGCAACCTAATGATTATCGCACCCATATAGAAAATGGGTTAATGGCCATTCATGTACATCATTTGAGGTATATTATGAAACTTATTTTACCCTTTATGTTAAGTTATAGTATGCTCATAATTCACCTTGGTAAATATGGGAAATTCGTTGTTGTATTAATCATTTTTATGTTGATGATGTAACCCTTCAATGTGAATAAAATCTGCAACAAAATAGACATATTTTCTCAAAATTTAAGCATCTATTTGACTGGTGAGGAGCTCGAAAGAATTGAGAAGATTTACAAACAAGTCATGAAGCTAGTTCTTGAAATTGACAAGTCGTATATAACTTAGAAGCTTCACAAATTCACCCCTGGTTTAACGTTTATTAGGTAGAACGAGTTATACTATTTTTAATTGCAACTTCTTTCAGCCAGACATCTTAACAACTCAGATATAACATACACGAGGGGTTTAATTAAAATTTTCTTTGTTAAGTTTTTATTTTAACCAACAATTTTTGTACTTTCCAGCTCAAATACCATTTTGTCTGAACTGAACATGGCACCCATGTTACCTATAGAATTCATTTGATCCATTTTCTCTTAGTGTATTTACTTTTATTGATTCGGAATATAATACAATTTCTTCTCATTATTTCTTAAATAGTTATTTGCAGTTGGAAAATATGTTCTTGTCCATAAACATAAAGAAGCAGACGAAAGACATAGGCCTCACTCTTAATCAAGGAGCAGATCCCACATATCATGTTCTCAGTCATGCTCAACATCAAAGGCGTCAGATAGATTTTAGAAGGAGTACATATATGAGAACCTCAAGAACCCTATCTTGACATGCAAAGCTTTGGTTGGTCGACTCATTCAAAAGGGAGATGGTCATTGTTTCTGAAGATGGCACATAAGACTAATTTATGTGTCTATGGTCGTCAATGTTAGTATTAATTACCTCTATCAGAAATTATGCATTTGCTTTTTAAGAATGGAAGAGATGAACTGGTTACTTGAAAATGTAAATTTGTACAATCAAGTAAAAGAATGTTAAGTATCATGCCTAGAAGATTTTTCATATTAATATTATTACTTTGGACTACATTGGGAGGATTGGTGTTCAAATCCCCTCATTTTGTTTTCTATGTAAGAGGCAATGTGAAGATGCAAAGAACATAAAATTTTGTCTGCTTCTACATTAATGAGATCTGGGATAGAGCCTAAAAGGAAATTCTAATTAGCATCATTGTTGTGGATACCAGAGATTAGAACACTCTTGTGAATTGACTACATAGAGTCTTTGAATTTGTTTTAAAGGTTGTGATTTTATATGAAGTCAAACATTAGGACAGAAATAATTTGATGCCGTGCCCAAATGTTGCAATTTGCAACATTTAATGTTTTCTGCCTCCTTTTATATTTTCCCTTGACCTATGAGGTGCCCCCAAAATTTAACTAACAATTGAATCCATATATATCTATGGCTATTAATATAGTACTACCGTACTAGAGAATATGACATATGAGCATAGTTATAAAAAGGTTTATTCATGGCTATTAACAATCCTAGATAGCCACAATCTTGTAATCAACAAGAAGGCAACAGAGTAGGCACACACTTACCATTTAACTGTCTCATCTAATGCTATGTAAGTAGAGGCAATCGTGAATGAGCACATGTCAACCACTGATAATAAAAATACATAGCATGCTAAAATATGCTTCTAACCATTGAAAATCTCTTACATATGTTCCTTAAGTTTTCCTTAAAGAGTTAATTGGTCTCATAATCTGCAGTTCACCCTCAGTGCATACTTCATTGTAGAAAGATATATGTAAATTATTTCAAACATTTAGTTGGAAAAAGTGAGTGGGCATGGGCACTTACTACTTGCACAGGTAGTTGGCTGGAGAAACAGAAATAAGCATTAAGCAGGCACATAATTCAAATTCTGCTGCGATTGGGTGATACTATTAGAATACTCATTCACCTCATTCTTTGTATTCTTCTTCTTTATCATATACCAAAATTTTCTTCTTACCATTCTTTTTTTTAAAATAGATTGTTCAGCCTACTGAATTGCTATTGATAATCTTCCATTGGTTGACATGTTTCTAATAATATTTGTTACAGAACCGGAAAAGTTATTCTCAGCATAAACACAGAAGGAAGAGATCAAACCATCAAAAGAAAGTTAGAAATCATGGAAAGAATGATGTTGCCTCTGTTGCCACTGAGAATGTTAATAATAGTAAGATGGCTCTAGAAGAATCTGCTGCACTGACTGATCAAGTAGATAAAAAACGACAGGGAAAAGGGAAATATAGGAAAAAGCACAAGGCAACTAATTTAAACCATGTTGAGTTTGAGAAGGAATCTTCTCTAGGAATTCAAATTCCTCAACAGAATATTGAAACTGACTTTGATACTGTCATCTCTTCAAATGTTGAGTTTGAGAAGCCACACAATATGTTGATGTTGTTGGCATCTCTTCAAATCCTGAAGGATTGAATCTTGAAACTTGTCAGCGCAAAAATAAGACTTCACGTACCCAAAAGAGCTTAAGTGGTAGGCATGGTAAGTTTGATAATGTGGTTTTTATTTTATAGATTATTTATAGCTTCCGTATAACTTGGTGTCATTTCAGCTATGACAGTTTGATCCTAATTGTTGGAGGATCAGGCGTGACTCCAATGCTAAGCATTTTGGAGGAAATAGCATCTTTCAAAAATAGCACGACCACACACCTACAAAGAATCCAGTTGATCTACATAGTGAAGAAAGCACAAGACCTTTCAATGTTAATGCCCATTTCACACCTTCTTCAGCAATCCTCTTCACCCTTACACTTCAAGTTGCAAGCATTTGTCACACAGGAAAAACAGATGCATGCCACCACATTGACATCGTAGTGGAGCATAAACTCTATGCTGGACAGAGGCCTGATGTCCATGCTTCCTCTCATCATTATCAAAGTTTGTCATTGGCTAAATGAGTGACAAAGTCAAAATGTCGATATATACTTACATTGAAATTTGTATCGATTAAGGGGAAAAGGTCGATGTCCTCCCCTATGTAATGAACAATTTTTCTATGTGAAATAAAAAGGAATGTTTCAAAAGAGTGATTTGTTATGGTTGTTGTATCTTATTAACTAAATTAGTTTATTAAAATATTCTTTGTGCCTAATAGAAGCCACAAAATATTACTTAATGAAATATAAGAAAGTTAAAACCTCATTGACAAATAGGAAAATATAGATCAGAATTGTAATTCATGATAAAATAAGTATATTTATGAAGGCCCTAGAACCTCATTGAAAGTTATGAAATTAGCCTTCACAAATGTATTTGGGAGGCCTGGGAATTATTTTTGTGAAGGTCAAATAATACTTCAAAAAAAGTATTTGTGAAGGCCCTAGAACCTCATTGAAAGTTGTGAAATTAGCCATCAAAAATGTATTTGGGAGGCCTGGGCAATTTTTTTGTGAAGGTCAAATAGTCCTTCAAAATAGTATTTGTGAAGGCTAGAGTCTCTCATCAAAGTATTTGTGAAGAGGCTTTTAGAGTAGGACTTTTTGTGAAGGAATGGCCTTCAACCAAATTTTTTATTGAAGGAATTAATATACATTTGTGAAGGAATCATCCTTCACAAAAAGTTACATTTCCTATAGTGTTTCTTATCTTCTTCTTCTTCTTCTGCATAAGTAGAAGTTACCATTAAATATTTCGGATGATATGAGAACAGACACAAACCATAGTCCTATGTTCCTATAGACTTAGCAAACCTAAAGCTTTGATAGAAACCTAACTATGATGCCCCGTTGGGGTGTAAAATGAGATAACTTGTAACAAAGTGTGAAACTAACACTAATCATCCATATTATCAGAAAACATGGTAATTAGAACGGATTCCATATAATCACAAAAGTGGAAACATATTACATCTGAGTCCACATGAAGACACATGTATCACATAACATGGCACAAGATGATACATATCATTATTCACTTGGCTAAGTTGCCACAACCTTTTTCTTATGATAACATGTTTACATATATATATATATATATACATATATATATGGGTATATCTTCGCTACCCGCGTGGGTAACTAAAATTCGCTACCCATGCATTAGTTTTGTAATGGGAAGGTATGCATTTGTAATGAGACAATCCAAATTTGTAATGAGACGACCGAAATTGTAATACAAAGACTTATTTTGTATTACAGCGCTGTTACAGTAATAAATATATATTTATTACTGTAGCAGCGTTGTAATACAAAACTAGTTTTTGTATTACAATTTCGGTTGTCTCATTACAAATTTGGTTGTCTCATTACATATATGTGTCATCCCATTACAAAATTGATGCACGGGTAGGGAATCTTAGTTACCCGCACGGGTAGCGAAGATATACCCTATATATATATATATATATATATATATATATATATATATATATATATATATATATATATATATATATATATATATATAATGTATATATATAAGCCATATCAGTACAAACATGGCCTACTGCCAAAACTTGTGCCAATATACAACATCTGCAAAACACCCCCAAGGACCTGAGAGTACAAGGACAACATATAGGACTCTACTACAAAACACTAGCAGCATATCCAACCTTTAATTACTACTACTCCTCTTGCTTCTCAGCCTCAACCTCACGATCTCTACCTCGTAGTGCATGACCACCTAAAATATATGGAAACCCATGGGGTGAGACCAAAGTCCCACTGAGAGATATAACTCTCTGCCAAGAACTATTATAAGTACAGATAGATTAAAGCAGCAAGATACCATTATTATCAGGATGAGAAGATTAGATAAATGATATGAGTAAAGTAATTAACACTATTTGAGCAATTTAGGCATCTACAACTGAGTAGTAGAACATCTTATACTTTTAGAAGGAAGATGAAGAACATGTATAACAATTGATTTCTCTTACGGTATTATAAATCAACTAACGTTACAAGAAACAAGGTAAAGGGTCATCTAATGTGAGTCATATTTAACCCTAAGAAAATATACTACACGGCTATGTTACGTCTTTTATTATGCCCTGAAGAAATGAGGTATGTCCTAATGCTCCAACTGACCACTGCTAAGTCAAAATCAGTGCCATAAAATATCTAGGAGGAGCAAAAATCCTATTATATCCCACATACTTGGTCAGTCTGAGTCTGCCATAGTGGCATATGAAGTCCAACTACAAAACAACCTAGTTCGCCTTGGCATATAAGCACAACACTAGTGAAAATTGAGTTATGACCGCAGCCACACTCCTACCGAGGTATGACCGCAACCATCCTCTAAACATATCATATCTATACTAAATAATGTCACCTGAGATACAGCCTCAACAATTCTCCTATCGGGGTATGACTATAGCCAATCATGTGAAATGCATATACTCAATAGTATACGGCTCCAAGCTTCCACTAAGGGAGAACACATTTCACTATCCAGCAAGTACTAACATTGTAGATGGATCTATGGCATATGGAAACTACATGATTAGAGTTACCCTTGATTATTTAGGCCAACTGGGTGTCTTTTACCATCAATGAAGTTACAACGTAAAAACCCTAAAAAAACTCTACAATGATAAGAGTAGGGTACACCTCTAAAAGATATAAAACGTATGAAGTATAAACTTGTCACATCATCACTTGATACCACTGTCATACAAGTCCATCAGCATTATCACATCACTAGGGGATATAAATCCCTCATCTTATTATTGGAGGATGTCACCTCACATTGGGCATTGAATCTCTGCCAGGTCATAAGATCCAAATCACATAACACATCATCATTATTTCATCATGCCTCATAAAGGCTCATAATCATCACCATGTGTCATGTCAAACACACCATAGAAAATTTTAGCTACATCATTCATTCCTCTTGCAAGGTTAGGATTACACAAGTAGGAGAGAGAGAACATAATTACAAGTTATTCATTCAAGCAAGCTCAACAAGTACATCATACACTTGAGAATTTGGGTTAGGCTTTCACATATAGCCAATTAGGGTTTCCATCACATCACTCCACATCAAACCCTAGATACCTCATTACCCACATGTTTGGACCACATTAGGGTTAAGTATCATACTTGTCAAGATTAGTCCATCACCCCCAAACAACACTATGTATCGTCCATCACTTACATATTCATGTGTAGCAACCAAAAAATGAAGTACATGTTGTTGCAACTGCAAGAGACCAGCACTATGTATCGTCCATCACTTACATATTAATGTGTAGCGACCAAAAAATCAAGTACATGTTGTTGCAACTACAAGAGACCCATGTAGCGGACAAATCAAGTACTGTAGTGACCTCAACACTATGTTAGTACCTTGTTTCACCCACAACACATCACCATAGGTAGCGACCAAACCAAGTAAATCATCCTAGGTGTAGCATCCACTACACATGTAGCGACCCACACTTATTAGAGTTAGGATTAACATTATGACCACAACAACTCTATTCATGTAGTGACCACAATGGTACCCATATGTAGCGACCCATACAAGATCTCATATGTAGCAATATCATGCTAAAACCAAGTCCAACATGTTGCGACCAAACCACAAGACTTAGGGTTTGTTGCGCCCGCAACAACCTATCAACTATGTCGTGACCCCAAACACCAAGGTGTTGTGTAGAGACCAAAAAATCAATCCGCACCAAGCCGCACATAACTAACTCCAAAATAGATCTAAACCCAATCAAACAGATGATAAACATCAAGAAAACTAAGTAGTATTAAAGGAAAAATTCCATGTGGAGATGATCATAAAAAACCCTAAAACAAACGTTGCCAAGGTGCACATGGATAACCATGATGATAGAGGGAAAACCATTTGCTCAACTCATCTAAACCAAAGATGAAAACCTCTAAAAATCACATGATGGTTGAAACTTAACATGGTGATAGAACTAAGGATCAAGATTCATGTTGAAACAATAACTCATATATCTCTTAGAAATTGGGTGCATGAAGTTTGGGTTTATGAGAAAGAGTAATCAATATAATAATACTTCACAATCATAAACCCTAGATAATTATAATATCATCTAACATATTTGGATCACATCTTAGAGAATATAACAGTAGCATGCAAGCAATAATATGGTGCAATAATAAAAGAGGAGAAGTCATATAACCCGCCTTAAGAAGAAGACCAAGCTCCAAAGCCACAAGATCCAAGCAAGAAGAAAAACTCCAACTTGGATCAACTCCATGGCCACAAAATCACCTCAAGAAGAAGAAAACATATCAAGGTCAAAGGAAAGGTCAATGTGAAGAAAACTCAAACCCTAGACCAAACAAGAGAGAAGATAGAAGAAAGGAGAAAGGAGGAAGCTTCTTCTCACTTAGGTACTACCATGGTCAAACCATAGTCTCTGATCTTTATCAAGAGAAGATCCTAAAGATATCGACCAAGGTGATCCATAGTCTCACGGCCAATAGGAGAAAGTAAGAGGTAGGGTTCCAAAGAAAAAATGAGATCAAGGGTGTAGAACCACTTACCAAGAAGGAAAACCACCAAGGATCACCACAAAGAAGATGATCAAGCTCAAGATCTGCACATGCAAAGGAAGATCGTCCACCAAAGCACCAAGGTCACAACCTTATCTTTCTCCACAAGCTCTAGGCCAAACACAAGGGAAAAGAGAGGAAAATAGCTAAAAGAGATACTTGCGTGTGAAAGAGAGAGCTTATATACTCAAGGGGTAGGATGGAGGTAAGATCATGAGGTGTCAAGACATAAGAGAACCAATACTACACTTGTCCACCAAAGGATCATACATGCAACCACTCTAGACATGCATGCAAGAAAGGGTGATAAGAACAAGGTAGTGTAGCGACCACTAGGGTCCACTACACACCAAGGTCGCAACAAAAATAAGGAAACACCATGTAGCGACGGCTACACTAGGTCACCAAGGCCAAACAGTCACAACACTCAACCAAAACCAAACCCTAGCGACCCAAAACACAAAGAACAAGGCACTAGGTCACAAGAAACATCTCTCGTGCAAAATCTCAAAAACCATCACACAAGGTTGATACACCATCAAACTCAAGTGTCTATGTAAAGCCATGCAAAACCCTAATGTCAATATATGATGCCACATCATCAACCAAGGTCCAACAAGGTTCCCTAAAGCATCATTCTCTCTCTCATGATGCTAAGGCACAAAAGGCACAAACTACATGTGACAAATTGCAAGATTATCCCTCAATATGGGTAAATTGTTACTTAGTTCAAAACAAGCATAACTAGCTCAAACATCAACAAAATAGGACCAAACCAAAAATATAAGTGTGTCACATGTTATTAAGGCATCTCAAGAGATTAGATTAAGGTTTAAGAATCTTATAAAGCAAAGCAAATACAAGCAAGCACTAAGCTAGGTCAGGGGCCTTACAATTTGGTTGATCATTGATCTTGAATTGTGTTCTCAGTTTCTAGAGATCATAATATATAGAATAAGTAAGTCATAAAGCATTTGTTTTGTTTTATTAGATTGAATAACCTACATGCAAACCTTGATATTAGTTAAAGATTCAATTTTATGAGTTTTTTGGTAGTATGATAGCTTGTCTTGGATTTCATCACTTTGATATGACTTAAATGATCATTTTTTATGGTACCATTAAACTCTATGGATGCCATAAAGATGATTTTTCCCAATGATGAATGTTTTCTCAATAAAAATTGCAAGTTTATTGATTGTTTGATATCATGTTATGAGAAATCTGAAATCATTATCTCCTTGCACTTTTTATACTGATCTAAGATGGTAATATCAATTTTTTGGCGGTCATAAAGCTAAAATTCTTAGTGATGTGATTTCATGCCTAAAGGTGGTATTTTAATGCATATTATGAATCTTCTTCTATTTCCCTCACATTAAGGTGTTTAATGCATATTATGGATCAGCAGGAATAAAGCTACCAGAACAGTTAAAAGTCTTGGCTTCCAAAATTCATTCTGTGTTGAAGTGCGAGGATTCTCAGGCAGCATATGGATGTGCTAGAATGAAGCTGACTGCAAGGTGGACATTGTTAATTATCACAGACAGTTTATAACCTGTTGCATTAATAGAAACACGTTGGTCACGTTTACATATGCCAACCCCCATGTTAATGTTAGAGGTTTGATCTGGAAGCATCTAATTAGGATGGGCAGGTCCTGTAACAAGACACAGATTGCTATTGGGGACTTCAACACAACTCTAAGGCCTGATGAGAAATATGGTACCAATCTCCACAACTATGTTGAAGCTAACTTTTCCAAGATACGTTGATGGATGTTGGATTATCCGATCTAGGTTTTTCTGGACCGAAGTACACATTTAAGCGAGGGAAGCTACAACAGAGGTTGGACAGAGTAGTGGCCAATGACTTGTTTATACAATCACAGTCAAGCTTCATGGTCGTACACCTGCCCTGAACTCCTTCTGACCACTGCCCAATTTTGATTAAGTCTGCGGCACCTAAGAAAATATAGCACCGTTATACTGCTAAGGCTGCTTGGGCATATAACCCGGCGTTCAAGGATCTTTTGTATTATGTCTGGAACAAAAATGCTAGCTTTAACGAGGCTCTTAGGATCACAAAGACCCGATTACGAAGTGGTATAGAGGCAATAGCACTGATATCAAGAAAGAAAAACATGCTTACTACGCAATATCAACTCTCTTGAAAAGGAACTAGCTGAGAATTACAATTCCATATCAGATGAGATCTTTATTAACATGTAGGCTGAACTTAATGCCATTCTCAAGATGGAGAAGGAAGAATTACAACAAAAAAGCCACATGAGAGGAAAATGAAACTAGTCTACATGCAATACGGGAATGCAAACTTGTTAGAGATACCTGGCATAGATTGTTTTAGAATAGACTGCCATCAGATTTGTCCAGAAAAGATTTGTGGGACTGGCTGAGATGGGGCTTGAGAGCATACGTAAACTAGCAAAGCACATTTATGACCGTGTGTTGGTACATATGGCAGTATAGAAACTCTCATGTCTTTGAACATATCTGCAAACCAGTAGCACATCTCGTCGCCTACATCAGGAAGGAGGTTGAAAGTTCATTGGAAGCGTATCCAGCGATGAGTGGGGGAAGCACTCAGAACATACAACCAACCTAGGAGGAGCAATGGCATAAGCCAACCGAGGACACTCTAAAGATGAATGTAGATGTGGCCCTGGTAAGGCATAAAAGTGCAGCTGCAATGATTATTAGAAACAACCACAGTGATTGGGTTGAAGGCAATGGGTGGTGCTCTAAAGCCGATTCCGCACTTCACGCAGAATTGGGGGCCATTAACCTTGTGTTGCAAAGAGCACTTGAGTTGAATCTAAATCGTTTAGAAGTTGAAACAGATTGTAAACAAGCAATCTTGATGGTACAGGAGAATCTGCACCGCTCGCATACGGGATTGGTAGCTATATGTCTTATGACACGCCTTTGGTTGGTTAAGATGGCATCATGCAATAGAGTCCACATGAAGAATTTTATCTTGGCTGCAACTTGGGCCTTCCAGATCTTTCTCCACTCGCCTTCCACTTTTTGATCTCTCTGTCCTATGAAAAGGTGATAAGCAGATTTGGTTGAGAAACCCCCATTAGTCAAACTGGACCAGACCACCACATCACTACATGGATGCTCAATCGGAAAGTCTATGTTCTTTATCTGATTGACATGTACACTTGGAAGCCACTCTTTCAAGAACTTCGTGTCCCAGTTTCCTTCATCGGTGATGACGCCGGCAACATGTAGATCTCATAGTTCTGTAGGAATGTCCTGCATTGTAGTATTTGCAAGAATGGTCTCCTTGTTTCACCATTTATCAAACCAGAAACTTGTTGTGCTCCCATTTAACAACTATTTATATGAGTGTTCTTCGATGAAGCTCTTCCCTGAAAGTGCCTCCTTAGCCAACCTTGAGAGATTTGTGTTCTTCCCTGTAGTATAGTTAGCATATTTAGGTGCCATAAATGTACACCATATAGTATCCCTTTTAGCTATGATTTCCCAGGCATTCTTTGAGAGCTGAATTCCATTATTTCATTGTGCGGATCCCTAGTCCTCTGTCATCCGTCTTACTAGTGACCTTGTCCCATGCAACCCGTGACATGGGATGCGATTTGTGATTGCCTCCTCACAAAAATCTGCATACATTGTTGTCAATTCGGTCACATAATGTATGTGGAAGGGGGGTTGTTTGCATGGTGTAAGTTGGGATGACGGCAAGTGTAGAACGTACTAAGAAGCACCTTCCTACGAGAGACAAGATTTTGGCAGCCCAACTATTAATTTTAGACTCCACCTTCTCCAGAATTTCTGCATAAGTTCGTTTTGTTACTCTCGAATGAATGATGGGCACTCCTAGGTATTTTCCTAGGTCCTCCATCTCCTTGAAGCAACTTACTCTGCTTATTCTCCTTCGGATGTGTTTGGGCACGCTTGTAGTGAAGAAAAGTTGTGTCTTCTTAATGGATATGGATTGGCCAGACGCTGCACCGAATTTACTGAAGCAGTCTTTGATGATCTTCATTTGGGTTGTGGAAGCTTTACTGAAAAGGATTAGGTCGTCTGCGAAGCAAAGGTGGGACAATTTGGTTCCACTCCTGCCAAGGACAACTGGATGCCAGGAGCCATGTCGGACTAAGTCCTCAATCATTTGGCTCAACCTCTCTATACAGAGTACAAAGAGATAAGGGGACAACGGGTCACCCTGTCTAAGGCCCCTACTGGCCTTGAAAGGGCTCGCGATGTTGTCGTTCCATACTATTAAACATTCCCCAGACGTAATGGAGTTCATGATATAAGCAATGATATTGGATGGGATTTCCAGCCGTTCGATGGTATCTCATATAAAGCTACAAGACAATCTACCATACACCTTGGTTAAGTCAACCTTAATGGCCATGTACTTGGCCCCCTTTTCCTCTTCATCATGTGTATGACCTCTTGAGTGAGTGCAATATTGTCAGTAATCCTCCTACCTAGAACAAAACTGCTTTGAGATTGTGCAATCCATTCTGGCATGTGGGGTTTCAATCTCTCAACGACAATCTTAGATACAAGTTTTAGGCAGATGTTATTGAGGGATATGGGCCGCAATTGGTCACATGATTCAGGTGCAGGGACCTTAGGGATGAGAACAATAGTTGAGTTGCACAATTCATTGCTTAAAACGTGCCCAGAAAGAGCATTCCTCACTGTGATCATAATTGAGTCTTTTATCGTCTCCCAGTTCCTTAGAATAAAGAGTCCATTGATGCCATCTGGGCCAGCCGCCTTATATAGATTTGTGCCTTTTAAAATAGTTAGAACTTCTAGTTCGTTAGGTAAAGATGTGATATGGTGCTTCTGGTTTGGCCCTAGCTTCAGAAACTGCCCTGGTATATCCTCCCTTGTAGTCACAGATGCTTTTGTTGATCCAGTGAGTTGAGCCTTGAAAAAATTCCGCACCATGGACTGTAGATCAAATCAAACCCTAGAAATAGGTAACATTGTAGAATATGATATTGTGAGAATGTATCTGGATTTGTATACTTTTCAATATGCATGGGTGATACGCGGTCAGTTTCCTTGACACCTAAATGATAGTTATGTGTACAAGTGTGGTTGAGCATGTACCTCTGATATTATCTTACACTAAGAATGAGATATGTGATAGAATGATGTACAAGTTTTTGTACCCATGATATAGAAGTCGTGGCCTAAGTAACCTGGACAAAAATAATGTTGTTGGTTAGATTTTGGGGCCCTACTAGTAGGTTTTTATCCAATGTTTACCTAATTACTGTACTCACATGTGTAGTGGGATCATGTGGAGACAGGTAACCCTAAGTTCATGTACGGGGAGATAGGGGAATGCATAGTCACTAGCTAGTGGTGTGAGTGGTACACCTCAGTCTACCAATGTCTTTAATAATAAAATAATAACCAAGTCATGTAGTTATATTAGTTTAGGTACCTTCAATATTCACATTCTAATGTTTTAATGCCCTTATATGATTTGCAAAGTGCTTCTTATTTTAGTTTCAAATTGCATCCACTATTGATCTATACCATGAGAATATTACTGCTTATATATAAATTTTCCTTTCTAATGTTGATAACAATATGCTTTTAAGCAAAAAATATTGCAGTTGCTATATCATATGGTTGGACATAGATTTCACGCTCATGCTTCTTTGTGTATTTTATGTTTTAAACCTCATACCCAGGTTTTAGTGGACATGAACCCCTTGTATGGTTAGTAGTAGAAATAGGTTGGTATTTAGCTTTTTGGAGATGTTTAGAGTTGTCCATGTACATACATGCCATGTCATGGTATTCTATATTAGAAGGTGTCTATGCATCGGTTTTTGGATTGCATGCCACATATATATGGGCTCATGTTATAAATTAACATATATACTTTTTGTATACACATGTTGTGACAATGGTTACCAATGATAGAAATGTATAGTTACCTATTAATGAATGGTTGTAATGGTCCTTGTATGTGAATTTCTAGATATTTGATTGGAATTTTATCTTATGAATTTCCTTTTTTGTTTGGTTAGTGATGATGGTTTTCACCACTCAGTGTTTTTTTTATTCATCTCATTTTTCTTGTGGTGGGTTTCCACACTTTTTATTAGTTGGTGTGTGATGGCTCACATTACCCCTTTGTTGATATTTGATCAGTAAGTGGCGGTGCATATACTCCTTTTGGATTGGAATTTGGTACCTCAATCTGATTCCTTTATACCAAGTCCTCTTTTATTCTATATGTTATGTTTTTTTTCTTAGTTGTTACTAAATCTGATACGACAGTAATCTAATTTGCCTCATCATTTTCTTTTGAAACATCTTTGAAGTTCACACACTTTTTAATAGTAGGTGTGTGATAACTCATATTACCTCTTTTTAGATATGTCATCAGTAGTTAGTGGTGCATCTACTCCTTTTGGATTTGGATTTTGGTACCTCAGTCCTATTCCTTTATATTAAGTCTTTGCTTTGACTCTAGATGTTATGTTGTGTGTATCTAGTCATTACTAAATTTGAACAAAGAAAGAAATCTTATTATGCCTCTTCATTTTATTTTGAGTCATCTTTGATGTTCACACACTTTTTAGTAGTAGGTGTGTGATGGCTCATATTACCCCTTTGTTGATATTTGATGATTAGGTGGTGTTGCATCTACTCCCTTTAGCATGGGATTTTGGTACCTCAATCCTATTCTTTTATATTATTTTTTTGCTTTTATTATAGATGTTATGTTATGTGCACCTAGTTATTAATAAATTTGCATAAGGCAAGAAATCTTATTATGCCTCATCATTTTCTTTTGAGTAGTCTTTAAAGTTCCCTTTGTGACTAACACTTCCTCTCTCTGATTCTGAGAGAACAATATATACTTTGAACTTATATTGTTTATTGTTATCCATGTTTGTCTAAAATGTGTTGCTAAATGCACATACCAGTCTTCTACATGTTTCTCTCCCTATTGTTCATTTTTTGGGGTCTTGTTTTTTTTTTCAGAAAAAAATAATTACTTATAGTAAGATTTGAACTCATGACCTTTGGTACACCAAATAACATATCAACAACTACGCCATCCATTTTAGGATTCAACTCATGAGTATTAGACTTTTTTGAAGATATTGAGATGCCAAGGTTTCTCTTTGTGGCTTTTGGATTAGTTTAACTAACATAAATTCACCATTTTAAGTGATGAAATCATTAATTTGGAGAATTTTTAATAGTTGTATTTTGAATTCTGCTTCTACATTATGGATTTGATACACATTTTACTTACACTCATCCCATTTAGAAATCAAAAGTTTTGTTTTATGGTTGTTTGGGACATGCTTCATGTATTCTCCGTATAATAAATGAAATCTAGGTCTCGCCACTCATTGCTATCATAATCATCATAATTATATTTTGAGAGAGTAAGACAAGCAAACATGAGTATGATACTATATTTGCAATTCAAGGTCATGAACCGCGTTCCACGAAATAAAATAATAAATTCCCATCATCTCGATCTCTTATGCATTACTCTTGACACAACATATTAAACAATGTAGACGTTTAACGTACTAATCAATTAAGCAACATGTGTATCAATCAATATACTAGATATTGAGCATCTGATTTTCATATTTAAGAATTCCACATAATTATTATAAATTAGATAATAATAATCTCACATGAGCCAAAAATAAAATGCAAACTTTAAGGTTTAACTTCATTAAGTGCTAATTCCTATCATCTAACTTGTTTCTACATCTTTTGCTAGTTGTCACTACTCGTTCATTGATTTAATGGAATTCCGAATATCTTTATATAACTAAATCATAGTAAAAAATAATATGACTTCCAAAATTATGAATTTTGCTACATGTAGAAGGTTTACAATATTTTTGTATTATAAATATTGGTGATTCTATTCATGTCGTCGGTGAGGATTGAACCTAAGAATTCTTGAAACAAATCAAGGATCTAACCACTCGGGTGTCCCATCTTAGACTACTCAATTTAATACCAACTCCATGCTTAAGGTCAACAACTAAATTATTACAATGGTTAATTGCCTAATAAAGATTTAAACTTCAAATCTCATGTGAAGGGTGACCTAGACAAACAAGCTTGTTGGAAATAAAAGACCAACAAATCTTCACTAAATCTCCAACTTTCCACTCCTAGACCGGAACCCATGAAAAAGCAAGAAGAGAGGGTAAGTTTGGGGTCTTAGACTCTTAGGGGATGGTACGAGACTGTTAGGTGAAACGTTATATTATAGACACAAGTCCGTGATACTTACCAATTGGTCCATAATTTTCCACCTGAAACGGCTCACGGTAGAAAGGGAAGGAAAACCTCCCAAGATCCTAGATATTTCTCTCTTAAACCCTAATCTCCTCTTTGTTGGTTGAGGTCTAAGGCTCATAGGCTAGAATGAAGCGAATGAGTCTATTTTGTATTTACGGGTTTGCATAGGTTATTAAGTTGCTTTATATTTTGCAAATCTTTTCCTACAACAATTGAACTTGGATCTCTTTCCATGTCTCTAACGTGAGACGGTTAACAAATATCGTAGTACCGCTCAATATCTTGTCATGATGGCATATCGCATTTCTCACAAAGAAAGCAATTCCTTGATCTATTGAATACGTATAAAATTCTTTAGCATTTTCCAATCATATGTGGAGGCCCAATTAGTCCAGAAATTCCTGGACCCTTGTAATAATCTCGTTTAGTTTTCGGTAGGGTCCAGCAAGCACCACGGTTTTGATATGTGTATTGTTGCATGCGACTGTATGCAAGTTCGGCTCACATGTAAGTGGATGTTGGACGCTGTTGGCAGGAAGCGCAACATTTTCGGGTACTAGCACTGTTGCTTGTTAATTTATTCTCTCGTGCGCACATCTCCCCGTTTTGTTAGCATGCATCTCTATAGGTAGATCATTTTGATTACGGGTCTCAAAAAATCGGGTTCCGGTCATTCCGAGTCGGATAACAAACGGGTTGATATAGAATTGTTCAACCCGAAACTGATACAGAATTAAATTTTTTATAAAGTGGTATGTCCTGAACTGGATCCGGTTTCATCATCTGTAACCCGGACCAAATTTAGATCATATATTTTTATTAATTACACATGATATGTAGTAATTTGTAAATGATAATAATTTATTTTTTTTTAATTTCTCAACACATATTCAATCGGGGTTTAACAAATCACTACCCTGAACCGATTGAAATCAACTTAAATTCATAAAATTCAAAACCGAAGTCAAATATTTCCGTGTCGGACGTGATCGGATTCACAAGTTTGGACAAATTTTGACAACCCTAATTCTGATTGGAAGATTACCCCCTCAGCAAAGGACTTTTAGTCTCGTCTTATAGTGTCCCAACGGGATTCACTGAAATTCGATCCCACAACCTAGACTTCACAAGCAGCATGCTTGACTAGTTGAACTAACTGGCAAATGTGAAGTGGTCGAGGATGGTTGGTTTGTTTCTCTGAAAAGTTGTCCTCGATAATCGTTTTTGTCGACATCTAGCGTTGTTTTAGCTTCTTTGTTCCCGGAGCTGCATTTCTAATGGGAAGGAATTCTATGAAGTGGAAAAACAAATAGTGTATTAATTGCCACTCTCTACATGCTAGAAAACCAATGTGAGTTATCTTTCTAAGGATATAAAAATTCAATTAATAGGTATTCGTTATCACTCTTCGTCTTCATCTCATTCTCTTTATCCTCCCGATAATTTCCATCTTTTCGTAAACAAGTTGTATTTGTTAGTGATCGATAGTTTTTCCTCTTTCACCCTTGTTATCATTCTTTGTCTTCTTCTGATTCTCTTTATGCTCCCACTAATTTCCACCTTTTTGTAAACAAGTTGTACTTGTTAGTGATCTGATCTGTCAAGGACTCTTAGTGGAATCTGTCCTCTATGTCGGGTGGCACCTCTATTCTTTCTCCGGTTTTTCTACTGTTACATTCCGAAGGTATTCTAGTTGTTGTGCATGTGTTGCTCGTCCCGAGTTCCTTTGCTTTTTCCTTTTTGCCTGTAGTTTTAATTTTAGGTGATCTAATATCTGGTCACTGTGATAACCCATGAATCAGGACACCATGTGTTTAAGTATTGTGGCTTCCATGGATACAACATACTTGTACAATAGTACACATATTATTTATGGTTGAACATCTTTAATCAAAAGATACACATTCCTTTAAATTAATTCAGTCTTGATTCGAATTGTAGATAAATGTTGGTTGCTTGTTATATTTATTAGCACCTCCTTTCTGGTCATCCAGTGTCCTGTAAGGTTTAGACACTACTTCCATAGACAAATATCTAAGAAATATCCAAAAATTACATTTCAATATATGTCTTTATCATGATGATACTTCAAGTGATTATATCATATTACACAATAAGCACCTCCACCATACACTGTACACTTGTCATTTGTAAAAGTTTTCACCCCCTCTTATCTGAAGTACACCCTTATTCACACTTCTCAGTCAAGTACACAATGTAGTGAGTCCATGAATGCCTTTTCTGATGGGTATTTATATTCTCAAACTTCACTCAAGCAATTTGTTAGTCAATATGAACTTTCCTTGAAAGAAAAGTTTAAAAAAGAAGATTGGTTAATTATGAGTCACTCCACAAGAATGCTCCATTAGGCAGAGTTTCTTATGAAGGTACAACTTAGAGATATTCATACTTTGTCCAAGTTAGAAAGTTCTAAGTAGAATTACATAATGATGTGATGTGAGGTGATGATATTTGATGATTATTTATCCAAAATTATGTTTGATGATGATACATCACATATGGAGTTATTGAATAATGCAGGTACTGATTTTCTTCATCCAAAACCAAACTTATATAGAAACATTTCCATGTCAAATATAAATGCAACCAAAACAATATATTTTCATTTATTTGAATGTAATGGTATTCTTTGTCAACATATTTTATGCATTATTATTAGAAACCTAAAAGTGATCAGAGCACCTGGGCTCACTGCCCACGTCTTTAGTAGAGTTTTAGGGAATGACGACTAGCCTCGTCAAGTCTTAGCTATATAGCCTCCTCATTATCACTTCCCCACTTCAGTGTAGGCCCTGCATGGCTCATGTATACCCAACTCTCCTTCATGGCTATGGGAGCAAGAGTGGCTCCATCAACTCAAATATCCCTTTCTAGAATGCATGGATGCTACAAGTACAAGGGTGGCTCCATCAACTCGGATAGTCCTTACCAACATGCTTGGATCGCATGGATCAAGACTAGGGCATCACATACGCGTGTGGGCCCTATCTACTAGGGGGACTGGCTCTAAAACCATTTGTAGCAGCCATACCCACTTCCCAGGCTCTAGTACAGTTTTAAGAATGACAACCGACCCCACAAACCATCACTAAACTCGACTGTGTGCTTTGACCTCTCTCACGCACAGTCTAGGATCGACTTTTAGATAGTTCTTTGGTCCTGGTACTACTCTGGGTTGAGCACGCTTAACCACAAAGTTTTTAGTGATGGACTCCCTCAAAAGGAGGTTCACCTTGGTGATATGGGTAGTCCAATAACTCCTTTTAAGATCATTTTATCTGAGGTATCAAATCTTAGGAAGTTATGTGATAATTATCCATTGTAATACATCTTTGATTGGTGGAAAATGGACTTTTCTCATAAACACTATTCAAAAGAAAGTACATATGAGAGGGCGAAAAACTAGCAACTGTATTCTAGATCTTTATAATATATTTGACATAGATCATATTTAAAAAAAAGTAATGAAGAAATTAGGAATCCCTTGTTGAATATTTAGCTTTATGAATGATAAAATTCATTGTTCCATAAATCTAACTATTTGAGCTTTATTGGATAATTTTTATTAATCATTGTATCATTGCACAATTTTATTGTCAAAATGACTTTACATATTGTCTGAGATATTTTTGAATGTACAAAATGGTTTTAGACTATATTCAAACATCATATAACTATGAAACCCTCTTCATGGAAGCATCTCACTAGACCTTGTTTGTCTCACAGGAAGACTTAGAAAGAAATGCAATCATTTGAAAGGGGTTTTGTAATGAGTGGGACCCAAGAGGGGATCCACTCCCTACTAAAAATTTGAAGAATAGAAACTCCACTCCAAACACACCCAAAAGATATGTTGTAGTGGATGTAAAAATTTTAAATCTTATTAATGGTATTCAAAACAACTGAAGTATAACAATGTAATAAAAATATTGACTATATTCAATTTTTACAAGGTTGCAAAAGAACATAATAATCTCTCACAAAGGATTTACATGTAAGATACCACATATGCAACTAAGTATAGGGAAATCTAGACCATAATAAGTGTCTCCAAGTTTTAACTCCTTAAGCTAAGTCCAAGTCTTCATGCCATATCATCCAAGTACTTCACCTAGGGTTGCAAGCATACCCCAGTAAAAGGAGAAAAATAGATGACATCAGCAAAGGCTGGTATGTGCATACTAAAAGGAAACATGAGAAATATATGATTAAAGGCTTCCCATGAAAGAGAAAAGTACTACCCAAAAGGGCATAATAGAAAAGAATCACAATAGAAGAGATACTTTCCAGTACCAAACAAATAAAATTGTATCATACTAGCACATATAAAGATTTAGGGAACACACCCTTCAATAATAACATCAACCTGCATGCATGTGAGATACACATAACACCAGAACAATATAAAGACAAAGATGGCCAAGTCTCACAAACTTGACACCTGTACTACCAGACTCCCAAATATATAACATGGGCCAAGTCTCACAAACTTGAAACTTAATAGAGATTGACATTCTGCCAAACTCCCAATGTATATAAAAGTGGGCCAAGCCTCACAAACTTGAAACCCAGGTTTGGGGCACCACCACTTGCATCCCAATAATAACAGGGGATATTGTCCAAAAACCAATGCAATTACACTACTCTAGTGCTACTGAGTCACATAACATGCTTAATAGAGAGACAAGTAAAAAGTATAGTCAGATTATACAAAGTTGCCATCATACTAATGGGCAACATAAACATCCACCATACAAGTGGGAAAAAGATATCACCTATCACCATGTATAAGTTACAACATGAACCAAGTATAACATAGAGTCCTAAAGAAAGCCCATCATAATAAGTTGATCACAAGATCGGTAACAAATAAATTATTGCACAAGGAACATATTCTCCAAGAAAAAGGAATATTGTGTAGGTTGATTGTCCATAAGAGCATGAGGAAGATGAAAATAAATTATTGCTAAAAATGAATAATAGGGGATTGAAGCATACCTCTCTTTAGAGTCTAAATAGTACAAAGTCCAATCTAGGTCCAAACCTAGGTTTCTAAAGAGCATATTAAGCATATATGCAGATTTGGAGTCAATTACACATTGATTAATCAAATCCTAAAAAACACCTTTTTCCTTATATGAATTAGTTTATCAAAATCATGCCACGTTTTAGATTGTATTATTATGCGTTGAAAACATATTTTGTTATATTTTTCTAACTTTTACATATTTAGTTATGAATTTTAGAAGTTATTATATAATTAGGAAAGTCCACTAAAAATCACATATTTTTAACATTAGATTTTGGAAACAAAACTAGTACCATGAGAAAACTCATATTTTTTATTCATATCATATTTATTTTATTTTATTGAGGTATGAATAATTAGATATGAATTTTTGAAAATCATCAAATCAGGAAATTACACGTTAGCATGACCATAAAAAGAGGAAGAGAGAGAAAGAGGGCCACACGATCCAAGTTGGTCCAATCAGGGCTAGCCAACTCGGCCGGCCCTACGAACAACTTGGAAAACCACATAGCATGGAAAAGAAAAACAAGATAGGGTGAAAAGACCTATTTGCCCCTAGCGCGAGAAAAAAAATTAGGGTAGAGAAGTAAAACAACAAAGCATCATCTTCAAACTCATGTTTCTCACTCGTGAGGGACTTTAGGAGATAGCATAGCTCAAGATCATGTGACTCAAGGTTGCACTTTTAGTAGCGAAACTTACAACCAACACGCCCAACCAATTCGAGGGAATCAAGCGGGGTCATAGGCAACCACTACAACTCAAACCCACCGCCAGACGAGAATTACAAATCAAAGGTTAGGTTGTCCGATTGGTCAAAAAAAAATAGGAAAAATGAGAGGTACCACGAATCAAAAGAAGTTTGTGGTCGGTTTGCTTCCACTGGCTCAGCTAAAGCTTTTTCAACTCACATGGGGTCACCTGACAGCTTGAACTTCAGAGTCGACATGTCGGCGGGATGCTGAAATAGAATGGACCACTTGGATGTTGGTAGGAGGAACCAGAGGGAAGGAGTATGAACCAAAGAGGGGAAATGGTCTCTCATGTTCTCGTGGTGGTAGTTGTGTAGTTACATCGGCGTCCAATGCCCCTGAGATGGTGAGGAAAAGAGAAGAGGCAAAACTAGGGAGTGGTAGAGGAGGGAGATCGACATGTATCAATAGGAGATGAAGCCCCAAAACCCTAGTACTTATAGGTTCAACTGGCACGGAATAGTGAAGGGAATAGATTGGAGAAGAAATCGGGTAAAAACATAGTGAGGTAAGGGAGGAAGATGAGAAAGAATCGAGGAAGAGATCCAACTTGTGCATCGTGTGAACATGTGCACAGAGGTAGCAGAGAAAATCTGAGCCGCACAAAGGGAAATCTGGTCATTAGAAATGTGTCTAGAATCTACTAAGATCGGGAAACTAGGCGTGACAGGCATTAACCAAGAAACTCAATCATATAGAAAACTAAATAAATTATTATTGATTTATAATGTCCTCTTTCCTATACAAATTGAGGGTCCAAAAAACACCAAATTACATGAAATTTTGCACAGAGGCCAAATTAATCATATAGATTCCGATTATGAAATTAGATTTTCCTTTTGAAGATTTTGATGAATTAATTAATCAAATCTTAGTTTCTCTTTCCTCGTGCATTAATGACATTAGGATTATCCAAATTTAGTGAAACTTCATCCACAAGTATTATTTAGTGTGTTGAATATGAATTTTACTTTATTTCCATTTTTTGAATTTATTTATCATGTTATTTATCTTTTATGGCTTTTACACATTTTCTCTCTCCTAAACTTAACCTAAATATTCAAGGTTGTCCAAATTAGATGAAAATTGATATATAGGCTGATATTGATATGTGGATCACGATTTTAAAGTGTATTTCCACTTCTATGATTTCCTTTTATAAGATATGTCATTTGTACAATTGATGGTCAATTATTATATTATTTCACCATTATCTCAATTATTCATCCAATTATGTTCCTTACCTTCATATTTATACTAAAGGAGCTATGTAGGATTATTTTGCATGAATTATTATGTATTCTTTTATTTATCTCATGTGATACATTTTATGTATCCACTACTAGCTTAAGACTTAATGTGTGAACATTAGGAGACATTAAGGTGATTTATACATGTATTAGCTCATTAGGGTTATACAAAACATCTTCTAATCTCAACCTTGTTTGGCTAAGTCAAAAAGGTCAAGGTTCTAGGGTAGGGTCCAAGATCTAGTATGCTACAGGTTTGGTGGATGATAAAAAGGTGAGAAAGACCCATAATCATTAATAAAAGAAACAAGTTTGTTGTGATAGCTTCAAAATAGACTACATCAATTTTAGTTGATGATCTCACTGACATTCAACAAACAATAGATACAATCATAGATCTCCCTTCTCCAATTATTATGCCAAAACAAGCTTGACATGGCTCTCAACTTATTTATGTATTTTTCTTTCATTTTCTAGTTATATTTTATATTCTCATGATGAAAGAAAATACCAATATGAATGGAACAATATTCATGTTCTCAAATTGTATGCCGACTTCTATTGAACAATTATGTGGCGTGATGTAACATTGAGTTTGATGACCGTTAATGGATTTTTCATTATATATATTGAGTTTCACTTATAAACTTATAAAGTTATTAGAGAGGTTCAATTCTAGACCTTCTATGGATTCTATTATGTCTGGTTTATGTTAAAAGTTAATAGCTAGTGCTTTGTGATTCAATATGGTTTAATGGTTGATGGACACATCTTCTATAAGGCTTCACCTGAAATTTTTGTTCTTATGTGAATTTTGAAAATATAATTGTTTGTTCCTAAAGATATATCCTTTTATTGTTTATATTAATTTATAGTGTCATCAAAAACTAAAGCCACCTGACCTAAATATTCTCTTCCATGGAATTTTAGAGGATAAAATCTTGTTGGTATTTCTATTGTTGTATGGGATCAACATTTATGTTGTTGTTGGTTACTAATCTATAATGTATTTACATTGGTTCCATTAGAGATAATGGATGCAATGTGATTCTGACAATAGTTTCAATTCTATAAAAAATTATTTGATTTTTTTTTCTTGCATAGTAAGCTAGGTATTGTTCCTGGTCACCTTTTTAAAGAGAGTGATGAAAGTTTCCCCTTTTGGGCTTCCTCTAGTTGTTTATTGTTTAGATACTTTTTTTTCTTTTGAGACATTATTTTTGATATAGTTATAACATTGTTTTTGAAAGCTTGTCTCTTTTTCTATGGTGCAGAATAATAGTGAGATGGATCTTGTAGGATTTTTTTTAACAATGAAGATAAAAGATTCTCCTTTTGTTTTTCTTTAGACTTGTTTACTATTCAAATAGTCTCATTTAAATTAGATAGGTTATTCTTTATACAAATCCATCAATGTTTCTAAAAGCATGTGCTTGTTTTCTTGGATGACCTCTAATTGAGATCCCAGCTTTTGGTTGCTTCTTTTCTTTGAGGATAATTTATGGGGTTTCTATGTTGTCTCTTATTTATAAGAAGGAGACACTTCATTCCTCCTTTTGGTTATTTTCTAACTATGTTGATCTTGGTTTGAAGTTGTGTCTCATAGGTTGCTGATATAACCCTTTCTTGAAGGATATGAGTTTAATCATTATGGAGTTTATGAAGGAGAAGAATGTGTAAAATATTGATTGGTGCTTCTTCATACATATATAGTGTATTTTTTTCAAGAGTAACCCTTATTTTTTGTGTATAGGATTCCTTCCTATAGCTCTTGAACCGTCACTGATTTAGTTTCAATTATTGATTTAATTGTATGTTATGATGTGTTAAGGCTAACATTTTGGTTATTTGACCATTTTTACTGATTCTTATGGGTGTGTAGATGATTTTTATATTTAATATGGTTCAGTTGGATTTCATCCTTCTTGTAATGGGGTATTGTCACGTTCATGTGTAATTGTCTAAATATTTTCAACCACTACAATTTTTTGTTCTTTTGATTTGTCACATTTTTATGGTTATAGATTATGTGAAGGGTTCTAATGTTGAGAAGGATTTTCATTTCCCTTGTAACCTATAGAGTGTCTATTGGTTGATTAAGTACTTCAAGTAAAACTATTGAAGAGCCATTTCTTTCACAATGAGGATTGGTTTCTAGTACTACCTAAGGAAGGAAAAAATAAGTATACCACCACTCGCCATCCAACACCCATATTATCCACTTTTTTAATATCAATTGGATACTCATGTGTTCTTTTGTTCAATATTTTAAATTCCTTCGGATTTATTCCTATTAAATTTAACTCAAAGTAAATTTCTTGTTATTTAGTTGCCATAATGTGGCAATGTAGAATGCAAAGAGTGAAGCATAATGTTGTGAAGAGAATCTAATTGGGAATAGGTTGAAGGTGTCCACAACAAACATTAG